>VWZF01004376.1:1864-425934 GCA_013396755.1 Sclerurus mexicanus
CCCCCCGGGGCCTTAAAAAGACAGAGGACAAAATGGAGAGAAGCCCTCATTGTCCACAGCTGTGATACAAGTGCATTTTCTTGCACTGCATAGCTTAGCAACTGTTCCGTAACTAAACAGAATACTCAAGATCAACTTAAGAGTTTTGACTAAGGGAGCTACTTTTCAGAGAAATATACAGTTCCTTCGAGAAAGACGCATTGGTTTTTTTCCTCCCTTCAGAGATATTTAGAAACCAATTTCCAAGGTTCTGCCTTTATGATACCATTAGATGGCAGTGCAGAATTAATCAGGAGAGTCCATTCCACCACTAAACTGTAGGCAGAGCAGGCGGGATCCAGGGAGGAGAGAGCTCAGCAAGAAAATATAAATTAGGGTTTTTTTCACAGCCTGGGACTTTTGCATTGACCACAACTGACCAGCACTGTTTATCAGGTTAGTTCCCTTTTTGTTAGCAAATGAAATTTCCCACTTTGTCGAAGCATTAAGCAGCTTCAACCCACAGATTATTACAAGCATAAAGAGTTCTGTCCTCAGACTGACCATACCCACATGAACCAGAAGCTATTCTTAGTTAAAGGAAGTTGGAACTTGGTGTCCAAACCATACAGACACTTCTGATTCCCACCCATGGCTTTTTTTAATTGCTCTTATCACCTGCTCATGGCTGTTTAAGGGCACTCAGTGTTGTTCTGAAGCATCAGGGGGTTTGTCCTTTTTTTGTGCCGACTATGTGAAAATGGAAACTCTTTACTGGGCTGTTTCTCACCTTCTCAAAACTGATCTCCCTTAAGCAAGAAAAGCTTGCAACTGCATCTCCTTTTTTCCTTCCTCTACCACATGCTGATCTAGGATGCTTGTTTGTCCTTCTCTTAACTACCCAACAAAAATACATTTGAAAAGAGTCAAGGAAAGGCAAGAAATAGAAATAAATTAATCATAACGAGCTGCATTCAGCAGTTGAAATGGATGCTGTCAATCTTAGGTTTAAGTCAAAGTCAAATAAATAGCAAGTGGAAGGAAATGCCAAAATTAAATCTAGTAATTCTAACACATTTCTTCTTTCCATCAAAATGGCTGTAAAGCTAAATTTAAGGGTTCTCAAAAAAAATATTAAATCCCACCTTCTGGGTTTTTTGCTTTGTTTTTAATTTTGTCACTTTTTTCCTCCTGCGTTTATCAAAATTATTTTTAAGATGGCAATACCAGCTGACCAATATCCTTGCTCCCCAGTTTGCAGGCTGCCATACAAGTCTGTTTGTCCTTAAGCCACATCTGTCAACATGGCAGTTTGTACTGCCTTCCTAAATTACTGGATTATTTCTCACACAAGACTGCAACAAAATGTATTCAGGCTTGGTAGAGGGTACCCCATACAAGCCCAGACAAGCTCTGTGAGCAAGGGGAACATGAGGTCAAAGACATAGCCAAGTGTTTTACCGAGTGATGCAGTCTTCTGCCTGCTTCTGGTTCTGCAGTCTGTGGTAGATGACAGCAGCCACTGCCAGGGGCCCAGCATCACCACACAGGAAAGTGATGGATCGTCTTGTTAGGCAGCTCAGGCTCTTCTTCACATACTTGTGGGCCAACTGAAGGTAGGCTGGGTCTCCATACACATCATACAGGTGCAAATACAGCAAAGCAATGCCTGAGAAAAGAACACAGAGATTACACCGACCAGAAAAGTTAAATCTTCCTGCTCTCCAGCCTGGCTATTAATATGAACCTGAAAGCCCATCCCGTTGCCTCATCTAGGGCATAAGCCTTATAGACAGGCTTCTCAGGCACATCCAGAGACATAATCCTGAGCTGCAGTGTCCACAGCTTCTTTTCCTGATTTGCAATCTCATTGTACCTGATGCCGCTCATGAGTGGACAGCAAGTAGAGACAAACAGCAGTGTCTGACCCAAGAGGGCCTGGAGAACATCACATAATTAGATACAATTTTAGTAGCAAGGAGCAAAAGATGAGACCTAGACAAACTCACCTAAGTCCATAAATTGTACCTGTGACTGTTGGTCAACAGTGGAGGAAAAATATCATCTTTGTGGAAGATGGTACTTGTAGCAGAGCAGTGCTGAGTTGTTACCCTCTCTCTATTTTTTCTCCTGTGCTGGGTGATAAAAGACTGGGTCACTTATCTTAGACTGGATTTTAAAACAAAGTGACATGCCATCAGGACTGAGATGCAATACCCTTAGAACATCCTAGTTGACTTTTTTTTTTTAAAACTTTTTTTCTTCCCTCCCAGTGGGCAGCACCCACAATGTGTTACAGCTTCCTGGACAGCATTTCCTGCTGCTGAGCAGGTCCAAAGCCCTGCAGCGCAGTCTGGTGCATCCTAGAAAAAAAGCAGGGACTGCCCAACTCTCCTCTGCAGCACATCACTCATGAGATCAGCCCTTGTCTGACACACAAACAGCTACCTGGAAAGCTGGAAAAGGCTGCATGGTCCTCCCTGGAGGTTTCACAGAAATTTCAGAGAATATCACAGAAATTTCACAGAATATTCTGAGTTGGAAGGGACCCAAAAGAATCATCAAGACCAGCTCTTAAGTGAATGGCCTATACAGGGATCAAACTCACAACCTTGTTATTAGCACCACGCTCTAAACAACTGAGCTAATCTCAGGGATATTTTCAATGGGCTGGCCAGCTACAGAAACAACTCCACTACTCAGCACTCACATTAATTGCTGTCCCTTGCCTCTGTCTTCATGCAGCTCTTGAAGATTTTAGTAGGTAACTGAGGAGTCCTTGCTAAGGCTGTGTTTCAAAGGTCTGCCACATTTGAACCATCCATCTGATCTGGAAGGCATCTTCAAAAATGTACTTAAGAAAGCTACTTCCCTACATCACTTTGAGAAAAGCCTACGTCTCCTCTTAACAGTAACCATTTCTAAGAAGACTCAGGGCCTGCATTTAAGCCTAAATGAATAGAACCAATCTCTGCAGATTCTGATGCGGTAAGGTGAAGCAGGCAAGCATGCTGCAAAATTACCTTCCATGGTACTGAGAACAATTTCAAATTCAGATCACTTCTTCATTTTGCATGTGTAATCTCCAAAGCTTCCTGCTACAGACAATTCAATTCCTCATATATATTATGTATAAAATTTCCATTTCCTGCTGAAGCTAATAACCTTGTCCTCTCCCTAAGCAGTTCAGTGCTAGTAATTCCAGAGAGAGCTCAGATGTACAGGGCCATCACTCAAGTCTATAAGGATGTGGATACGAAGCCCTTCTTTAAAGGCAAACCCTCCTCTTCCAGCTAGCAAATGTCAAGTGACTCTCCTTGATTTATTTAGCACCTATTACAGCTTCTAGACTGTAACAGGCCTGATAGTTGTCTGAGCACAACTTGCACTCTTATTTGCTTTAATGTACAGCTTTTAGCTTTGTAAGTAGCTTCTATTCCCACTGCCATCATACCACTCCAATTATGTACATAACTGTACAAGAGTATTGCTAGGACTGAATTCTTAGAAAGTAAATAGCATTGTTTTCTTCTGGCTTCTTTGTCTCTTCTCTTTAAAAACATTTCTCAACTCCCTTCCTCCGAGGCCTAAGCATCTTTGGAAAAACTCAAAAAAAACCCCACTGATCTGTACTAAAGGATGGAAGCTGCTTCCCCAAATCATTCGGTTTTCCTTCTTTTTTTTTTTTTTTCCCTAAACCCAAAGGCCTGAATTTGAAGTAAATTCAAACTGAATTTGAAGTGAATTTTCTTAACTCATTCCTCATGGGATTCACACTCCCATGCTGATCAGAAGGGCACAAGCAGTGCTGCCTTCAGCCTGCTCTTTGTTGGGTTCTATCTGTGAGCCCCAAAGTGGGAAAGGCTAGCAGAGGAGGGCAGGCCCATGCATAAGGAGGAAATGTTGACAGGTGTATGTGGAGGGATACAAAATGCAGTCACCTGGGTGGGGTACCAAGATGTAGGTAGAGTATTTCAGAGGAGTATAGGTTGGAGACAAGAGAGTTTTCACGCAATGAACTTGGCTCAGCTGGGCAGTGTTGCTCTGCAGAAGATATTACACAGCCCTGCCTCACTCCCTCTCCAGTAATACCCTCCTCATTCCAACTGACCAGGCAGGATTTGCTGACTGACCAAGTGTTTGTTTGGCATGCTTTACATACTGTACAGACATGCCATCATCAGTCACGTGGGGCTAGGTAAGCTGTGGATCTGCTCCATTTCTGTGCGTCCTGGAAGTCTGTGTTCAATATTCCAGTTGGAAATGTGACCTATTCTTGTGACTTCTGAGACTCCTGACTGTTTCCAGCAGAACTGCCATGCAGTGGCTGCCTGTGGCCTGCTACTGCCAAAGATGTCTAGGCTTTGTTCTGTTGATCGGTGACTACTGGACCACTTACTCTAGAGTGACTATTGGACCACGTTCTCTAGAGTGTCTCAAATGTCCTTGAATTGTAAGACCTGCTGCAGAGCCACATGTGATGGGGAACACATCAGGCAGCCCCTGATGGCGCAGGCCTGCAGTGAACACATGCTACTGACAGCATAACCTTTAGCAGGGCTCTGATGACTGAAACTGCCACCTCCAGTGTGCAGGAAGCCAATACACTGGAGTGTCAATGCCCGAGGTGCTTGATCACTGCAGGAAATCGCGAGGCAAAAGTTAATTCTGCAGATGCCACAAAAATTTGTGCTTGTGAGCTAAAACACTGTTGAAAGAGTATCTCATCCATATGAACATTTTGCTGATCAAGGATAAGTAAAGCCATGTCTCACCTTTCCTGCAAGTTTAGACTTGGTTTTTATGTTATATTACACCATCATTGCAAGCAGTTATGCCTTTAGACTGTTCTGAACAGACGCCTCCTTGCCCACCAGGAGCTGAGCTGTGATGTGGTCCTTCCACAAAGGACAGTGGTTTTCCAAAAGGGTACAGTTCTTCACCAAATCTGGACCAGTTCTAAACTGGCCATCTACAAGCACAAAGATCTTGGAGATCTTGCATTGACCCAGAGAAGACAGTCAGCTAGCACCCTCAAAGTAGGATGTCAAACACAGATGGAAGAAGGAGAAACTTGAACATAGTGATGAAGCCTGGTGGTGTCGTGAGACAGCTCATTTTATTGAGACAGCTGACTCATTTTAATTAGTCATGCATGTGGTAAAGAGCAGGGATGGCATAGCTTTATTGCCCAGCTCAAAGAATAATAAGCACCTTTTCTGATGCAGACGCATGGGATGTTATCTTGTGCTCCTGAATGCATACCAACTCCATGCTGCACGGGACAGTGAGATATCTCTGGAAGGCTCTATCATTCCATGTTTAGAACTGTGTGGGGAACCACAGGTGCATTTTACTACAGTTTGCCTTAGTGCGCTGTGGGACATAAGACATTACTCAGGATGCCTCAGCCTCTCCAGACTTAAAACCTGGGTAACAAAGCTACTTTTGTAAAACTTTTTACCCCATCATAAAATCCTACAACAGGTTAGGTTAGGAGGGATCAGTGGAGGTGATCTGATCCAACCCTCTGAAAGTAAGGCCAACTTCAAATTTACACAGCATTGCTCTGAGCCTTGTGCTGTCAAATACTGACAATCTCCAGGAAATGAAGATTTCACAAAAACCACTCACCTAGCACTTGGCAGGAACGTGGTTTATGTGGGTGACACAAGGCACTCTATTATCTCTCATCAAATGCAGCCTCACTGAGTCTTGCTCTGTAGCGATTATCTGAGGATTTCCATTTTTCTGCAGAAAACGCTTTTCAGGAGACTCAAGTTCTCTGGGTTTTGAGGTTAAAACAAAGATATTGCACTAAAGTGAATGAAAGGTGTTTTTCCAGAAGCTTTTCTGAACTGGTATAGTCGTAATTTCTAGTCATTCTTAACTGAATTCTCCTTCTTCTGGTGTGTCTTTTGAAGAATCTGTTCAAAAAGCAACTCAGCCCTGCTCCTCATCCCCACTGGCCAATGGGGATGGCACAGGCCAGCTGCACTTGCTGGTCTGTTTCAGAGGCCCTCAAGCTCTGAAAGCTGTGACATTGCCAGAGAAAGGAATGCTCACATTGGAAACAAATTCCAAAGGCACTGCCATAGGGTGAAGGAAGGGGAATCTCTCCCTTAAATACCACATCACCTCGGAAGGACACAACAGTCCGGCAGGCACTGGATTCAGGAGCTTCCTAAGCTTCTGTGGCTGGCTGAGAGGTGACAGGAACAAAGACAGATTCCTTCCATTCCCTTCCCATCATCTATGCTCCCAGTCAAGGCAGTCTTTGGAGCAAAGCCTTTTGCACAATGAGAAACACCAACAGGCATGTACGCACTCCTAAGTATTCTTCTGCTAATCTTTTTAAAAGGGATGAGGTAGTTGTACTTCTACCAGGATCTGAACTTCTTCCGACTCAAAATTAGCTTCTAGCAGTTTACCTCCTCTCAATCAACACTATACCAGTGAAACAGATTAAGACCACAGAAGCTTTCCCAGCAGTCTTGCTAAACTGATTAAAAGCCAAAGCAGAGCACAACAGCCAAGGCTGGTCTCTACCCAGGCACGTACCCAGTGCTGCCTATGGGGCCGCAATCTCTACTGAATGAACCGAATGAAACCATAACAAGCTCATTCAAACACGTTTCCAGGGCACTCAGCCGTATGCTGGATAATCTTGATCCAAAGTGTGCTTTCACTGCCTCTGAGCTGAAAACTTAAGTCCTTCCCTATGCCAGCATATGTTGCGTATTACCTGAGTGTAATGTAGTACACTCAAGTATGTTCCATTTCACGGAGAGTTTGCCCCAAGAGAGACGTATTTCAAATCTCTTTTATTAACGGCCACGAGAGTGTGGGTTGATTTCAGACTGCTGAGCAACGATTTACATAAGGAGATACTCAACAAGCCTTTTCTATATAAGCAATTACAGGAAAAAGCTGCTATCTTGGACCAATTAATTTTGTCTCTGGAAACCCGCACTGAATAAATTAATACAGTTAGAATTAGAAAAGAAAGGAGTGCGACAAAGTGACAGTGTAAAAGACTGTAAATTTCATTCTGCTGGCTGTGACCTGCAGGAAATCCGCTCATGGATTTTTTTCTAATTCCATTAGCCAAGGTGAGAAGATGGTGTGCTCATGAGGAATGATGTCTGGGAGGAAAAGAGATGAATCCCTCCTGAGAAGCTCCTTTCCAAATAAAAACAAGCTGAAATCCTACAAGAGTTCTAAACCACTGTTTCACAATTGCAGTCACTTTCCAACATGAAGGACCTTTAGGACACCTTAAGGAAGGGAACATGGCCTCTAGGGAAAGGTGTTTTCCTTGTCCCCTAAGACTTTGAGTGTATTCCTAACATCAGTTAGTTGTCCTCCTGCTTTATCTCTTGAATTATTCTGGCCAGGGGCAGACATTATCATCATGACTGATCTGTGGAGTGCTTTACATTGAAGGGGAGCTCAGAGCAGGGTCACACAGACTATAAGACCGAATGCATTTTCCAAGGAGAAATCAGCCAGCAGTGAGCAAAAATGCATAAATTCAGGAGCAGAATACTGCCAGGCAACAACTGATGAAATCAATGTTCTCCCACGCTAGAATTTAACATTGGCATCCTAGAATTTCTTACGAGCTGCTCTAGAGAGCTCTCAGTGCCTGTCTGCCTTACTAAAATTTTTTAAGCAGGCATTTCTGGCACCACTGTCATCAAGCTGCAGCATCGGTTTAGCACCAACACAGTGACCACTGCTCTCCCAAGCACAACGTTAGCATCAAGTTCCACAGCACCCACATGAAAGTGCTTTTAGCCACACCCAGACTGTGCTCTAGAAAGACGTCATTTAGGATTGCAGGGTAATGCCACAAAAAAAAGAAAGAAAAAGCAGCAGCAAAAAATCTTGCGGCAAGCACAAAATTAGCTGCACCTCCCCTGGGGTCTCTTCCTAGGGCCTGGCACAGTGCAGACGGCGTGACAGCTCCCAAAGCACACAGCAGCAGCTAGGGATGAGGCTCAGAGAAAGGTGCATCCTCCATGGTGTCAGTGGGTAGAATTAAGGAGGGGAAGGCACAGCACGGTGCCAAGGAAAGAAAACTAGGTTGAAAATGCAGAACAGGAGAAAGACAAGCTCCTGGAAGCTTTGCACACAAGAGTTAGTGTGAGGAAGGCTGGCTTCCACACTTTGTTATACTCACATTTGCATTTCTACTCATTCGGGCAGGTACTGGAGCAGGACTAGCCCTGGCTAAGTGGAGGGGCACTGCCTGGGAACAGACTGGAACAACCTGCCAGCTAGACAAGGTCATCAGATAAAATTCAGCCCAAAGAGAAAAGATGGGCATTACCTCAGGTCATGAGGTCACTGCTGCCAAACGCAAGGACTTTTTGCAGGTGAATGACCTACCATGTGCACCCGCCTGCTCCACGGACCGCTGGATGGAGCACTGCTCTTGTCATTGTTATGGGCAAAAGGCGATGAGTGGTTTCAGCAATTAATTTTTTTTTTTATTGATAAAAAAAAACTTTATTTAGTAAAATAAAAGAAAATAAAAAAAGAAAATAAAAAGGAACAGTAGGTAAACTTTATTAGGTAAAATCGTGAGTGACCGCAGCTTTAGTGACTTCAGCTCATTTGCCACATGCCCAAGTGATTTCAGCTCTGAGTGGAGGGCAGGCAAGAGGCAACAGCTCGGAAGCTGGGCGGCTTGGAGGGTCTGGGCCCTACCAAGGCACGCACTGGTTGTGTGCCNGTCCCTTCCAAGGCTCCGATGCCTGATCTCATGCAGGTGCTGGCTTTCTCCACTGCGTAAGTTCGGCACTATCAACCACGAGAAGACAAAGTCCTGCCCTACCACGCTATGCTCTTCCCTCTATGGCTCCAAACCTGCTTCGAGACTGAGGAGCCCTGAGGGCATCCCCCTGTGTGAATGGCCTAAAGCGTGGAAGAAGCACCGCTCTTGACACAGACCCGCTGTGACCATTCCAATGGCCAAACCCCCCGGCCTGCCCTGGCCCGACCGAGCAGTCTCCTCCGGAGAGCTCCTGCTCCGTGGATCCGGCCCTGCCTGCCCACCCGTGTCCGCGGTGCAGCCCTGCGGCTCGAGGCCCCTCTCCGCCCGCTGCAGCAGCTCCCTGACTCTGTCATTCGGCCGCGGGGCGAACTCGGGGCTGAGCCGTGCAGAGAGAACCCGGCACACCTGAGGGAGCGCCGGCGGGCGGGCGGGCGGGCGCTGCACACCGCGGGCACTGGGCGGGAGCACAGCCAGGGCACCGCCTGCTTTTAACCAGGCTCCGCTCTACGCACCCCCGGGCAGCTCGCCCCGGCCCCGCTCGCCCTCCCGGTCGTGTCCAGGCAGCCNCCCTTCCCGCCCCTTCCCTCCCTTTCCCGCCCTTTCCGTCCCTTCCCGTCCTTTCCCTCCCTTTCCCGCCCTTTCCCTCCCTTTCCCGCCCCTTCCCGCCCCTTTCCCGCCCGTCCCGCTCCCGCCGCGGCTGAAGGGCTGCCTGCATCCGGCGGTGTGGGGCTGGCGGGCCCTTCCCTGGCTGGCCGTGTGTGGTTTGGAGATCCCCCTGAAGTTTAAGTGCCTCGCCGCCGGCCCCGCGGGGTTTGGCGGCCCATTGCTGCTGTGCCCTGCGTGCTTCAGGGAGCCCTGTGGAGTTTAAGGCCGCTCGCGCCTGGATCTGTGGGATTTGGGTACGCCGTGAGGGTAAGGGTCCCGTGTAGCTGTCTGATTTAGGGAGCGCTGTGGGATTTAGGGCCCTGGACGGCTGGCCTTGTGGGTTTTAGGGAGCACTGCAGGGTTTAGAGGTTCCGCATCGCTGGCCCTTTGGGGTTTGGTTCTGCGGGCCCCATGGGACTGGCAAGCCCTGTGTGTTCAGGGGCTCCGTGCACCAGCCCTGGGGATTTTGAGGTGTTGGGACAGGTGCCATGTGGGTGTGGTGACAGAGGATCATTCCAAGGAGCATGTGTTGAGTTCTGATCCCCTCCAGCAGCTGTAGTTCCTCACTTGGGTTGGGACCAGGCCTGGGTGGGGGAGAGGAGCTCTTCCTCACTCTACCCTGCTGAGATACTGCATCTCGCCTATGCTGTCTGAGCCACATGTTCTTGGTGAAGAGGTTGGGTCCCCATGACTCACAGGTCTGAGCAATGTTTTTCATCCCAAATGCCACACAGCCATGCTGCCAGGTATTGGGGATCTCCCTGATGCCATCCTGGGGTGGTGTGACCCTGTGTACAGGGAGCATTCACTGGGCACTGTTGACCTTGTGTGCTTTATTTCTGCATCCAGGCCTTGCTGCCTTTCTGCCTGCTGTAACATTGTGCCCAGGTCCCCTTTTCTATCCATATGTCCATTCTTTATAACAAAAAGTTAAATCAGAGCTCAAAGAAAAAAAAAATTATTTCAGAAGCTAGTGAGAAACAAACAGAAAAAAGGGAATCCCAATTATGTTTGCTTTCAGTTCCTTTTTCAGTCAGCTCTTCCTTGTTTACTGAATTTTATTCATGTCAACGTTGCTTTCCATTCAAGGCAGGAAGATGAACTGTGCAGCTTTAGTGCTGTGATGCTCTGGCATCAGCAAAAATAATGTGGGGCCTTCTGCTTATGGACAAATTCACACCCCTGTATTATGGTCTTCTCTTCCATCTACAAGTCAAAACAATATTCACTGCCCTCCTTCCCTCAGGTACAGTTCAGTATTAGCTTCCAGCATAAAGCACACCATTTCAGCTTGAGAGTATTTCCTTTGGCTTCGATTCCCCTCCCCGCCCCCTGCATTATGTTTTTCCAGATCACTTAAAGATGCTTCTCCCAAATTATCCTGACTGTTATGGTGGTTTGACCCTGGATAAATGCCTGGTGTCCAGCAAAACTGCTTCAAGGTCTTTCTTCCCCACCCTTTTCGCCTTCCAGAAGGAAGAAGAAAAAAAAAAATTATCTTGGAATTTACTACTAGAGATAACAACCAAAAGAGGAGCTTTGATTAATACCACGGGCAAAGCGGAACTTAGAATAATGTTTAAATTTATTACTAACAAACTGAGAACTAAAAATAAATAAAAACAGTTTTGAAACACATTTCCACCACCACCCCTAGGTCTGTCCATACTTCCCTCCTTCCCCTGCCGGTGTGGGGGACAGGGAATGGAAGGTTTACAGTCAGTTGTTGTTGCTTCAGCCATTCGCAGATATAAGTCCAAAACTTAAGCAGCAATTCTTCCAAATGTGCTGCCTCAGGGGCTTTCCTGTGGGCTGCAAAGGGGACAGCTTGCTCCACCAGAGTCATCACCATGGTCACAGGGGAATCATAACTCTGAGTCCTTCCCCTGTGTTCCGTGGGGTCCCCCCCATGAGAGAGATCCTCTGCTCTCTCGTGGGTCATTCCATGGGGTGCAGTCTCTTAGGAAAAGCTGGCTGTACCTGCTTAGTGTGGGTTTCTCCCTCCGTGGGTCTTGGCCACAAATCTTTTGCAGGACTCTGCTCCGTCTTGGGGCCTCCTGCTTAGCATGGACTTCTCCCTCCATGGGTCTTGGCCACAAATCTCTTTCAGGATTCCGCTCCATCTTGGGGCTTTCCATGAGGTAACAGCTTCTTTCATGCATCCCCCTGCTCCAGCAGGGGGGTCTTTGCACCCCGATGGATCCCATGGGCTTCAATCACCGACAGCTTGTAATCACCGTGGTCATCACCGTGTAGTCAAGGAATCACAGCTTTAAGTCCTTTCCCTGCTCCATGGGGTCCCTCCTCCTTTTTCTCCTCCTGCACTGACCTTGATGTCTGCATTGTGATGTTGTTAATCCATGGCTGCCAGTTTCCAACTGCACAACTCCTTCATTCTTAAATACGTTTTTACGTGGGGGCGTAACTTAATGATTCAGGAGCAGGAAGTTTGCCTCGGAGCTGACCTTCATTGGCTCTACTTTATAGGATAGAGGAAAACTTCTAGCAGCTTCTAACAGAAGCCACTCTTCCTCTTATTAAAAAAAACCAAAACCCTAATCAGAGAAACCCACAACACTGTTCTCTTCACCGTCCTGCCAAGAAGTTAGTATGTTATATGGTCATGGTCACTTAGGCTTTGATGCACCTGTTGCTGGCCAGGATGAATCCAGAAATCCGGGATGTGGCTGTCACTCAGAACCTGGTTAAGTGACTAATGATTCATCTTTAGTAACTTGTCCATGCAGAATACAGAATGAAAGAAGGGAGTGAGCCTGAGAGGAAAGCTGCTCCTGTGTTCTCACTGCAATCCCTGTCACTTTGGGGTGTTTGGGGGTGGTGGGCTTGTTTGTATACCTTGTATAGCTTGTCTGAAAAAGGGTCATACTGCATCCAGTGGGAAAAAAAAAGTTATTAAAGCAGATCTGTTCAGAACACACCTAGAGAGGAATTTTGTGTGGATGCAGCTATGATACACATGATACAATGTGTACACAATGATAATGGTGAGAAAGTGGTCTCCATCACAGTTAGCCCTTGAAAAATCTGTCTCTGAAGTGACTCACAATCAGTGGTTGAATAGGGTCCCAAAATCTTTCTACCTGTGAGAACACAGTAGTGTATAATATTTTCTTCACAACAATGTCTAAAAGACAAAGCCTTTCTGAATAGTATGAGCATAAGGATCTTGTCTGTTGGTGGTCCTTACTGGACTGGTAACATGCCTGTGCATTCTCCGGTTACATGGATAAAATGAATGCTTCACAGTCCTCCCTGAAGATAACCTCTGTATGCCTGAGTGTCTGCTCCCCCCTCATGCCAGTGAGAATGTGAATCCCAAATCTCTGACAGATGTTACAGCTGCCTGCAGACTACTTGGCGTCCTGCATGAGGGCATATGCAAAATCTCCTATTTAAGAGGAGGTGCCTCCTCCCAGGATCACCATCCTTCCCTGGCTGTAATCTCTGTTCTATAATCTTATCACTTGTCTCCAGGCAGCAGGTGCCCAATATGGACAATGTATACGTGGACTTGCAAGTGGCCTTTCCAAAATGGTGATTTGGCATCTACCCCTCTCCATAGCCATCTCTCAGGGTCAGGCTGACCTCGTACAGCAGACTCCATGCTGTGGACCAGATGGGCTTGGCATGGTAACCCCCCAATAATAAATGTGGGCATTGCTTGTTCTGCCTTTGTGGCTGTGTGCTGTATGTGAGGGAGTGCAGTGAGCAAGGATAGGGTGTCCTTCATAGCCTTGTCAGCTAAGAAAGGGGATTTGAGATGCTGTGTGGAAGTGCTCCCCAGAGCATGGTCATCCTTGTTGAGTGTGAGAATGTCCTGGAAAAATGTACAGGCAAAGCACTTGGGCACTGGGAGAGGTTTCACCTACTGAAAATTTGCCCCAGGGATGTCTCTACGTGTTCACAGAGCTACTGCAACACAAAATTTTTGTGGCCAGTTAAGAGATGTAATCCAAGTTGTGGCATTTATCTCCCCATCTCTGCTTTATTTTGTTTCTTTTTGGTGTTGACTTCTGGTTCCTGCTTCAGACAGCACAAAAAGTGAGCAGCTTCCCAGCTGTATTCAATTAATCTCTCTTACACATTTATTTATTTAGCAGCAGTATGGCTAAAGATACTACATATTTAAGATTGATGTCCAAAGTGTCCTAGGACATATAAAAAATCAAAATCAAAGATGTCCTCTTCTTTTAAAATAACAATTCTGAATATCAGATGTTGTTTCACTGGTAGTGCTATGTAGAAACCAGTGATAATTCTAGAAACTTTGCCATTCTTTAATAGTGAAGCCACAGCTCCCTGTATTTGGTCTCAGTAAAAAGTTAAACCTAGATCAAGATATTGAAGATCTTAGTGTCGTTCTGGAGCTATGTAGATTGGGTTTTGAAAGGTAAAGTAAGTGTTATGTCTTGGCATTACAACTATAATTTTTTTCATTTTAGAAGGATATCCAGAAAAGGGGAAAGCACCTTTTTTATTGGATTTTTTTTCCCAATTCATAGTAAGCATGATTGTAGATGGCTTTGATTGTTTTTCTTTTAGCAGCTTCTATGAAGAGATCAAAGCCTAAGTATTGGTCACAGAAGCTGAAGTGTGCTAGTTAATTATACTTGATAGTATTTCTGGGATAGTATTTCACCTGTATCCTATCTGCATTTATTGTGGTCAGGTGTTAAGCCAAGCATTCAGTACAAAGAGTCCTGACTCTGTACGTAATAGTGGGGGGCTTTGAGCTAGTGATTTTCACCTGCATCTCAGAGCTGCATTAGATGGTTCTGTGAAAACACTGCTTGCTAGGCAAAAGACAGTAAATTTAAACTAGGAAGGGAAAAGAGTACAAAACTAAGAATGCTGTTATGTATGTCTGTGTCTTAGCTGCATCTCAGATACTGCATTAGGTCCTGATCTCACCTCAAACAGGATAGTAGAACTAGAAGTGAGGGTTCAAGATAGAACTAATGTGAGAAGATGGCTGGGGGTAAAAATTAGAGGAAACTGAGAAGTTATATTCACATCCTAACAGAAGTTATAACAGTATGGAAATTACAGGGTAAAATGCAGCTGGTACTCCCTGGATGGAATGTGTTTGGCATGCTCCACATTGATTCCCCATACAACAGTAAACACCACCTGAGAGGGATGGAACAGAAGGTGGAGCAGAGTGGAGATACCATGGCCAGGTTCTGTGGAAATCCTTGCAGGGAAGGGAACTCAGTGCTACTTTGCAGTTCATAAGACCACACAGCACCTGTCAGCCAAGGGAGGTAAGAAAAGATGTCCTGATGTTGAGCCAGCAACTGTGGCAAAATTGGGCAAAATCATTCTCCTCAGATGAATTTGGTTCATTAAAGCCTAATTGTAATATTAATGCACACCTCCATCCCAAATTTACCTGCCTCCAAGGTACAAACACCCCAACTGGGCATGCACGCTGTATTTTTTCGGTTGTATCTTTAAAAGCAAAGCAAGAGAATTTTACACCCATCAGTAGCAAAGGTGTTTATGACCAAAGTCACTCAAGCTTCACCTAAGCATCAAAAAGTGGTATAAAAGTAAGCTGAGAATGGGGAGAAGTGAGGGAACTGTAAGATAATGACCCCCAATGGAGTGGGAATCCATCCTTTCTTGGCAAATGAAAGAGAAGTTGGAGAGCAGACCTGATTGAGAAGAAGTGATCAGTAAGGGCTAGATGTGGGCGGGAGCAAAGAAATCTAGTCAGGAAACTACTGAGAGCTGTATGAAGTACTTTGTCTTGGTGATGAGATCATCTGAAAGACAGTAGTGGTTGTTGAGTCTGATAGGTGTTGATTTGTGCACAGGACTGACATCAAATAAGATTTCTTTTGCTTTGCTGTAATGACTAAAGCAGTGTAGGACCCTTGCATCCTTAATGCTGTCTTTAAAGTTCAGCATGAGGACTGGATATGATTGCCGATGAAATTGCGATATGGATATGACTGATTGCTTGTCCTGACTCTGTATTTGACATCTGTCTGTCCTTCCATCCACCTTTGCATGTCTACAGGATGAGCAGTGCACAAGCATGACTGTTGACTTGCTTGCTTAGCTGTGTGAACAGTTTGGGGTGGCAGTGACCAGGGTCTCTGTGACACTGAGCAATAAAATTAAGCTTTATGAGTGCTCTAAGGACTCTGAGAAGCACTGAAAGGACCTTCTTGTTTCATTTGGTACTTTATGGAGGTACCTTTTACCGTTCTTTATAACAGAACCTGCTATTGCTCAGAGTGTACACACTTCTTTGTGGAAAACTGCCGGGTGTCACTTTTTAAAGGGCCTTCAATCTTGAGTGTCTATACCACTGGCAGTAGGGAGACCCAGGCAGCATTGCAAGGTCTGTTCTGATCCAGCAGTGCTTTGGCACCTGTGTCAGTGTCTTGATATTCATCCTCCACATCCACCTTTATGGCAATAGATTTGGTCTAGATTTGCCCTGGTCAGTAAATATGTGCTGTCAGGTCCCAGTTTTGCCTTCTGGTGGGTTTGAGGTATCTGCTGTTTCTCAGAGCTCCTGTCCCTGCAGCTCTCAGAAGATCACTCCTCTTGAATTCCCCATTGTGTTCACTCACCTTGGTTCCTGTCCCCTGCTCTTGCTAGGATTGTGTCTGACTCTTGTGTTTCAGTACCTCTTCCCATCACTGGACAGGGAGTTGGTGGATGACTCTGAGGAAGGACTTATTCAGAGCTTCTCATCTCCTTCAGGGAAACTTTTTTTCTCTGAATGCCATGGTCAGCATTTTCAGCCTTTTCCATTCCCAAAGGGAAGGCATCTGGTTAGGAAGGAGAGATTCCCATTCTGATGCAAAGCCAGTCAGAGCAGGTAACTACACAGTCAGGGTCTGGCTTCTCAGAGATTGGCTATGATAAAACCTGTGGCTCAATTTCAGCCCAAAATGATTCCTTGCAACCAGTATCCTAGAAGTCTTCCTGTAGCTTACAGATCCCCTTACAGCCACTCTTCTCTCCTGCAGGTAGAGTCAGTGAGTCAGACAAGACAATGGTATTCATTCATTAGCATCATCTAACACAGCCCCTGTGCTAGTAATAGCTGTAATTAAGTGTCATTACACAGAAGCCTTGAGACAGCTTCTAAATAAACTGTTTTAAATCCTGCCCCCATAAATGTGTAATGCCACCTATTCAACCCAATTTCCTGCGGATTTCTCTCTTGTGAAATACTCCAGAGGCCAATAGGCTGTGAACTTCTGCTGAACTTTCTCATATTCAGATGTTCAGAATGGCTCTTTGCAAAGTATTCTGATGTCAGGGATGCCCTGGAGGCAGCTGGGTGCTTCTTGGAGTGAAGCTGGTCTTGGATTTACCTTGAATGCTGAGTATGGAGGTGGTCGGATCGTCCTTTCTGACACAGATTTAATCGTGTTGATAGTTTTATGACTGAGCAGGGACTGGAGCATTAATAGTCATTATTATAAGCATGCCAGAAGTGGTGGTAAAGAACCTTTGGAGCTGGTGGGTATCTTAACAGGCAGGTGTGGTGAAGCTCCTCTTCCTCAGCTGTGGTGCTGGGTTTGATGTTGCTGTAAACCCCTGAGGTTTAGGCACAACACAAGAAGAAAATGGATCAGCAGGGCTTTTCCACACACAGCTCTGCTGAGACTAGACCTCACTGTCCCCAGGGAAAGGGCTGCCCCTGACTAAAACAGTGCGGAAAGGCAGGCTTTGATGTGCACCTAAGAACACTATTTCATGCCCTGGACGTGTCCCTAATCCTGCAGGGTTTATTTTGTCTGGAGAAATAGCTGCTGTGCTGAGGCTTTAGAAAGGAGTACTCATGCTGGCTGGCACAGGGCCAGCATAGCTACCTGTTACTCATCCGCAAGCCATGCCAGCTGTGCCAGGAAACAGGGACACACTTTCTTCTCCAGTTACATCTCTTGGGTTGCTGCCTGAAACACAGGAACAGAGCTTGCTGTGTGCCAGTTTCCTGCTCTTGCTTTTTTTTTTTTTTTTTTTTTTTTTGCATGTTTTTGGTTTCAGAAGGGCTTCTTAAAGCTTACCAATAAGGATTGAAAATATTTTGCCAACTCATAATGTTGCTCAAAGCAAAGGGGCAGTTTCTGCACTACATTCTCACCCTCGTGTCTTCCTATTTTCCATGTGTATTATTTCAGGCAAGTAGAGAGTAGGAGAAAGAAATGCATCATATCACCTCATTTCCAATGTGATGAGCTTGTAAGCTGGTGACTGTCAAAGAATTTCACATTCCTTATTTTGCTTTGATGATTTTTAGTTACTGTTTATTTGCCTTTTAGAGAAGCCTAAAATGGGTTGCATTGTGACTTCCATGGGAATGCAAGCAATGAAAAGATGAAATTAATCTCAGTTCCCCATGTGATCCTTTGCAAATCTGGAGAGAGTATGTTAGCTGACTGGCAGGATGGACAGAAATGCTTTTAGGAACCTTTAGTAGAGAGCAAGTGGCTGATGTTGTCAAAATGGGTGCTGTCCCGACAGAAGGAACATAGCAGCTTGAAACAGATTTATTCACGTCTTCAGTTGCATCTCATGGAACCCATTTTCCTTCAAATAAGGCAGAATTGGCAACAGAAAGCAATCTGAATTGCCTCAGCTGAAGCTATACTCATAGCTGGTATTAGGCTGATGCTTGAACACAGGTCTTCATATTTTTTCCACAATATTCTGCCTTTATTTTTCCCTCTGTGTTCTTGCTGCTGAGGCAGCAACCTTTCCTGCCTCTCCCACCTTTGCCTTCTCCTGCCCTGTGAAATTACGGTCCATCTGTTTTAGGAAGCTGATAATGAAAGAATGGTGGTAAACAGAAAACTAGAAGCATTCACATTGTATCAGCACTGCTGTTCTACCTGCTGGGTGTACTAGTGGCAGAGTCTGATGAAAAAACCTGTATTTGCCAGGATGAAGTGTTGTGGTAATGGACAAAAGAGGAAAAGGACAAGGACAAAGCCAAGGATTTGTATAGATGAAGACTGAGTTTCACAGAAATCATCAGAATAAAAAGTTTGAGTCTTTTCCAAAGTCATGGCTTGAGATCAATTTGTTTTGCTTGTGATGCTGGGAATCAGACCCATGCTGCCCAAAATGAGCATCCAAACTCTTCAAAGCACACTCCTCAGTGTGCTGCAGCTGTAAGGGGATTGTTAGGTCTCAAAGGTAAGGATAGAGAGAATTTGGCTATCTGGAAAGGTTAAATTTAACTGCAGGAATGCATGACTCACCAACTCCCTGGCTGGAAGAGAAAAGAGGTAAAGCACTCTTTTGGGGGTAGTGTCCCTACAACCCTGCCTATGTGCCTATGGGAAGGTACTTCTCTTTCCACTATATCAGTATTCTGTATTTTTCAATCCGTATTTCCTCCCTCAAGTCAGAAACTCTTCTTGGCCATGTATGGCCTATAGAAGTCAACTCCTCATTTTTGCTGTGGTCTCAAAAGCACATGCTGTCATTGAGACTACCATGATCAGAGTAATGAAATGAAAACTTCTAAGTTGTACTTAGCTCTTGTGGATTTTTGTCAGGTTAGTGCAATTTCATTGCAATGGATGTGGTAGTTTCTGTTTGATTTAGTTGTAATAGATTATAGCATGATGAAATCCATAGGAAGTGAAAACAAATTAATAGAATTGACTTTGTTTTATTTATGGCAGTGGATAAAGATGGAAAACCAAATCTTTAAATTACTTTAATCAGTATAGTAAAGTGAACAAGCTACCTTTGTGCTACTCTGCTTTACAATTTGATTGTTCATTTTACTAAAATCTGATATAACCACATCTGTTCATTAACTATCTCAACACCAAACTCTGTGTTTAGGGCTCTTAGTTGAAGGAGGCATAAAGACTCCCACACATATTTAATACATTCAGGCCCCACCTTTGACTCTTGTGGGGCTAAGCCAAGCAAATCCACAGATGTGTTTTTTGTTTGGTTTTTTTTCCCCCGATAGTACTGTACTATGTTGTCACTCCTGACTTCAACAGTGCAAGGAACTTGATCCAAGTAAGTTCAGAGGGCAGTTGTGAGAGCATTACCCAGACAGGCATTTTTGGTGTCTCCAGCTCTGTAGTTAGTTCTTGTGCTCTTGTGGAAGGACTTTAGAAGAAGAAGGAAAAGCTTCTTGTGATACCTTGGCCTTATCAGTGTGAACAGAGGCTCCCTAGTTTTCCTCAGTGATGATATGATTTGTCTTTCCTGAAGATGAAAGAGGCAAAATCCTTCAGTATTTGAGATCCCGCATTCTTCAAATGAAAGAACTAGAACCCTTCTGCCTTTGGACATACAGTGATTTCTTCCCATGTGCTGATTAATTTAAATCCTGCTGAACATTGTTTGGCATCAGAGTGAAATGAGTGATGGGGACATTACAGTGCAGAATATCTTCAGGGGAAGGGCAGCCTGATTGCATCCAAAGCCTTTAAGCCAACTGGTTGTTGTGGAGAGGAGCATATTTCTGGGGATTTTGCTAAGGAAAATGCTGGTGTGAAGTACAGCAGTATGTATTACCCCCAGCCACCAGTACAGGCTGGGAGCTGACCTGCTGGGAAGCAGTGAAGCCCAAAAAGGCCTAATAAAACTGTTTAGAGACAGAGTTTTAAGCCTTTAAACAGCAAAGGTATTTATTGCAGCCCTGGGAAGCCCCCGGTTCGCACCGGACAAAGAGCTTCGAATCAACAGTGCAAAATGAGCCATTTTATACATTTCACTGCATGATTACAACATACAATTTTGCATAGTAATAAGATTGCAACATCTGATTATGCATATTAATGATTAGGTGGAGACTAGGCGGAGTCTGGGCGGAGCCTTCCCGAATCTTCTTTTGGCACCAGGGTTAGGTGGTCGTTTCCAATCTTCGGCCTCACTCTAGGGGTCTTTAACTCTTCTTCTTCACCTTGAACTCTTTGGCCTTCATTGTTTATGACCTAGTCACTGAAGCTTACAAAAACTACTGGCTTAAGGCCACTTTGCTCTATTCAAATGTCTACATTATCATGATTTACTGCACCAGGTTATTTGTGTATAGTTTTCTAAGATCAGGTCCAGTGATTTTGAACAGAACGCAACTTTATGTCCCTGATAAACTCAAGCAAGGCAGGTGCTGAACAGCTTCTAGTGATGCGATTAACTATTTCTGGGGTTCATCCTTGTTTTACTTCTACACTGTGGATTGCAAACAAGGGATATGTTCATGTACTTTATCATTTTGGATTGTTGACTCCTAATGTGCTGAGGCATTATGAAGGGGTAGCCTTTTCGGGCCTTGCAGAGACAGAGCGAGATCGACTTTAATTAGGAGTTTTAACCTTTTCGGGGTTTTGCTCTGTTTCAGCAGCTCTGTGAAAACCCTGGGGGTCTTAGTGAACAACAAGCTGTCTATGAGCCAGCAGTGTGCCCTGGGGGCCAAGGAGACCAATGGCATCCTGGGGCCATTAGGAAGAGCTTTGCCAGCAGGTCGAGGAAGGTGATCCTGCCCCTTTACTAAGTTCTGGTGAGGCCACTTCTGGAGTGCTGTGTCCAGTTCTGGGCACCCCAGAACAAGAGAGACATGGAACTCCTGGAGCAGGTCCAGTGGAGGGCTATGGAGATATTAAGGGTCTGGAGCATCTCTCTTAAGAGGAAAGGCTGAGGGAGTTGGGCCTGTTAGCCTTGAGAAGAGATGACTGAGAGGGGACCTCATCAATGTCTGTCATATGTGCAGGGAGGTGTCAGAGGATGGTCCAGGCTCTGCTTGGTGATGCTGAGCAACAGGATGAGAGGTAATGGGCAGGAACTGATGCACAGGAAGTTCCACCTGAACATGAGGAAGAATTCTTCACTGTGGGGGTGACTGAGCACAAGAACAGATTCCCCAGAGAGTGTGAAGTCTCCCTCACTGGAGAGGACAGAGGAACGGGAATAGTCTGGATGCAGTCCTGTGCTATGTGGTCTAGGATGACCTTGCTTGAGCAGAGAGGTTGGATCAGATGACCCACTGTGCTCCACTCCAATCTGACCAATTCTGTGATTCTGTGTATTGTCAGGTATAAAACCTTATCTAATGTCTGTCATCCCCATGGAGCATGATATAGTTTATAACTGACTTGCTCATAAAGCTTCCTCACTGTTTTAGCAATACTATCTGAATAGACAGTGCTGAAGTTCTCAGTTCCAAGTCCTGACATCATTAACTACTTCTTCAAACCTCATGGTTCTCCATCCCTAAGAATGTTTTTTAGTCAGTCAAAATCATGTCCCTTCTCCCTCATCCCAGCTAAATGACATTACAGATTCATATAGCAAGACTTTGCTGTGCTATTTAAAAAGAGGTCTCCATCCTCAGGCATGTATCTGCCTAATCCATACCTAGCTGTAAGTTAAAGCGAATGCTTCAGTGTATAGCCCTGTGTACAGCATCCAAAGCTTTTTATCTTTTTTTTTTCTCCCCAGGGTAACCACAGAAGAAAAAAACCCCAAAACGTAGGACTGAGGAGAAGAAAACAACAAAAGAATTTTGCAAATCTTTCTGATCTGGACCGCCAGGTGTGAAGCAATAAGGAAAATGCTGATTGATCAGGGATGCTGCATATAAGGTAAAGGGCCAAGGCCATGTTAAGTAACTCCTATAAAATGTTGACTCCCTCCCACTAAAAGCAGGAACAGCTAGAAATGCACTTACTTGTGCTAAAGGGTAAGAAACTAGGCTGGAGAGAAGTGTTGTGTATATTTTTTTTCAAAGAGTAAATATATTTCTACCAGAGTGTAATTTCACTTTTATTCTCTGGAAGTTATGAAAGAAGCTTTCGTAGAAAATTTTCTGTATCTTCTCATACAGCATACTTCTGTTGGAAGGGACCTAAAGGTTCATCCAGTCCAACTGCCTGACCATGTCAGGGCTGACCAAAAGTTAAAGGGAATTGTCCAAATGTCTCTTAAACACTGACAGGCTTGGGGTATCGACCACCTCCATAGGAAGCTTGTTCCAGTTTTTGACCACCCTCATGGCAAAGAAATGCTTCCTTAATGCCCAGTCCAAATCTCCTTTGACGCAGCTTTGAGCCTGTCTTGTCACTGGATATGACATCTGTTGTAGTAAAAGAGATATTAGAGAATATTATTAGTGGGGTACTTCTTGCTCAGGACAAGCTTGGTTGAACATGACAGGGAGATGATACTACGTAAATGCTCAAGGTACAAGCCCATAAGCTAATCGTTGGGACTGGTCATATGTTCTACCATTTCATTGGAGCTGCTTTTTGCTCAACATGAAGGTAGCTTTAGTTCTGACCTAGTAACATGCTTGGAACAATAAGCCTGTTTTATCTGAGGTTTGTTTTAGTCCAGCTAGGTGTCCCACTTGTGGCAGTTCCTGTAAATCAAATTTCAGAATGCCTTGCTGTGAGCATCTGTTGTTCTAGGAAATATATATGTCTATAACATGCTTTCTGATGTGGTGCTTATATCTTCCGATGGATGCTTTCTCTCTCTACTCAATTCCTTACTTCCCTTCTGGATCTCCCCGGTGCTTGACCTGAAATCACAAATCACAGAGTGGTGTGTGATGGGTCTGGGCAAGAGCATCTGGAGATATCCACCAAAGAGGGAAGACTGGACCAAATGGTCTATCCCAGGTCAAAATGTCCATGAAAATTATTTGGTCATAGGATTTTTGATTTTAGTGAAGTGATATTTAACTGCTGAAAAAAGGACTATCAAGTCCAAGAAAAAATTCAAAACTGTGCAGTAAACACATTATGTGCCTGTGCAAATGCACATACACAGTTATATGCATCAATTAGCAGCTCGGGGACAGTTTATGTTGTAGCCTTCATTCTAAAGAGAAGTCTATTTATTTATAATCTAATCAAGGGCAAGTCAATTTTGTTTTCCTTTGCTACACCAAGTACACTGGGATCTGATAACCTGTCAAATATTCACCCACGACAGAACTGCCATAGAACGAAGCAAGCATAACAGGAATCTTGAGCAAATGTAGCTAACCTTGCATTGCAAGGTCATGGTATTTTTAAACGCTGTAAACTGTGTTTGTGTTGCACTTTTCACGTAGCCAGTTTGGTCTTCTAAGTGATTCATGGTTACAAGCCAGTGAAATGTATGAGCCTCTGGAATCACAAGGGTAAAAGGTGACTCCTAATCCTGGTCCCCATTTCTAAAAATGTCTTTGTAGAAAATGTCAGAGAATGAGAAATCTTTCTGCCTCCAAACATCTTCCAATAAATAGAGTTCAGGTCTGGACTGAAGTCAGACACTGCACACTCCTATCAGGTAGCTCTGACATTCCTGGGGCCAGTCTCCCTTGGTTGCATCACCATGAAAATAAGAATTGTGTCTGAGGTGGAGCAAACTGCACTTTGGGTTGTCATTATTACCCTTGGGCAGCACTCCTCTCCAAGTTCTCAGTTTTAGCTAACTAAGGGCTTTCTGAAACTGGCCTTCTGGAGTAATGTTAGTCTCTTCCAGACACTGCAAAAGTTTTGTCTGTTTCTTCCAAGTCAGCTGATCTAAGGGGAGCTGCTAATCCCAGTGGCAATGAAATTTGACCCATCTTCAAGATGTTGATTCTTTTTCTCTTGCTGAAGATAAGAGTCTTATCTTTGTCAAGTTTCGGTGGAGCATGGGCTCCATATTCCAGACAGCAGAGGAGTGTACCCTGAGCTGCTCAAGTCTTAGAAAAAACTGTAAGCTCCTTGAAAATGGATTTTCTTTAACCTGGGAGTAGATAAGCAACAGTCTTGTTGTCAAGCGTTTAATAAACTTTACTGGTCAAAAGGCTGTCTTGATTATAGTTTATAGAAAAAATTTGAAAAAGAAGTGAGGTGCCAAGTTAGACAATTCAGAATTAACAATATAAGTTCTTTCATGTTGCCTTGTTTGAGATTTTCAATTATTTTGTTAGTAGTATTTTTTCCTCACAAAGTGAGAAGTCTTTATTGGCTGTTAAATCTAGCATATAGGATGTTAATTGTCACAGAGCCTGTTGATTGATCATGAACATTTTTTTATCCTCTGGAGTTTGCTACCACCCCTGGATACTTTAGTTGTTTTGAAGCATGTTTCTTTCATTTCATGAAACTGTGCATAGGGCATGAGGGTCTGTTTCCAGAGTAAGATATTTACCTTGCAGAACTGAGTTGCTCTTAGCTGTCAGCCAGACTGAACTAATATTTTTGAAGAAAAATGAAACTGCATCTCAGTTTGATTCTGATGCTTCTTGACATTTCAATTAAGATATCAAAATGAAAGTCTTCATTTGTTGTGCTAACTGAAATTTGCTTTTCGGTTTTGTTTTTTGAAAACAAGAAAAACAGAAGGAAAAGTTTAATTTGAAAGAGGAAAAATATTTTTAAAAAAAGAGTCCTGCAGTAGTGCAAATGACTACTTGCAGTACTTAATGAAATCAGAATTTGAGCAACTCCATTTAAAATATTTCTTTATGCTTTTTTGGTTTTTTTGAACTCCCCCAAAAGTATGACATTCAGCCGGATTGAGGAAGATGTTTCAAGTTATATGTAGTGTGTTTTCCATCCAAAAGTATGAACATATTCATGTTTTCTTCGGTCTGGGCTTTTGTCAGCCAAAGACCATTAGGAGAAGAGGCTGAATTTTGGAATTTTGTATCTCAAGCCCACCAACATGGTATTTATGCCTTTTATTCAAAGCACTTTGTGTTTTCCATTAGATTACCTTGGCTCAGGACTCATATCTGGGTGTTTGCCTTTACCCAGAAGCACTTGTTTTCTGTGAGCGAGGACTGCAGTGTTGGGACTTAGGAATAAGATTTCATTGTAATGTTGAATACAGATTTCATACTGTTTTTCATATTGATTATTCGCTTCTGCAGGAAATAGTTAAGGTTTGGTAGGATTCTTGCCATTTTTAGTGCAAGGGGCAGTCACAATCTGTCCTTGCAGGACAGAATCAAGTAGAAAAGTATATGAAAACAAAGGGAAAAGATGTAAAGACAAGGATTAATTCTGCTTTTCAGATTGACTTCTACAATGCAGTTACAGCTATTGACAAACTCTTTGTAGCTTCATCTTTGGAAGTGATGAAACTGCCCTTGTATTTCCTCCATGTTTAGCTGAGTCTTTGTCTAGTAGATAGAGATGATGACAAAAAAAATGAGTGTGAAGATAGAAAAAGGCCAAAAAGAAATGAAACATCTGATCATATAACTGATGTGGTATGAACTTGCCATCATTATGAAGGCTGTGAATTAAATTTTTCCAGATGTTCTCCCTACCAATTTTTACTCAACCATGTTACTCAATAGCTGGTTTTCTTCAACAGGAGGGCCTTTCTCAGAGACTGGAAGGGGAGATTTTTGGAAACTCTGCAAAGTGAAATGGTCAGTGAAATGAACAATGGAAAGGACTTGGGACCAAAGAGGACTTGGCAGTTTGCCTCTCAGGAAGGCACTGAGTTGGATGGAAAACAAGCTGCAAGCAAGAGCACACCTATAAGGGCACGGTGGGCAGATAGGAGGAGTCTATTTTTAGTTCCTGTTCTTGTCTTGACACTTGAAATTGTTTCCATCCAAAAAAATAAAGAAAGTTTATACTGAATCATTCCTGTCACAGTCATGTTAGTAAGGCTGAATCAAAATGCAGTACCCGAATCTGAATATCTGCTATGAACAGCTCCCATTAAAATTTAAAATACCCTTTTGCCAAACCTCCTCTAAAATAGAACAAACTCCATGGAAAAAAATCCCAAACATGTTCTGGCTGTGGCTTAAATAACAGAATTCAGGAGAGCCTAAGTGTAAGACTTGCACTTGATTTTTATTCCTTTCGGTTTCTCTCCATATACTCAGGTGAAGATCAGCCTTAGTTTTGAAATTCTCAGCTTTTCTCACCTTGAATCACAGTTACCGTGTTTTCTAAACATCCTGGGGTTTGCTTGAAATGCCTCATTTGATCTGAGATTGAGCAGATCTGAACAGCAGATCTGAATGTGTAACTAAGCTTGATTTCTCTCCTGCAGCAATCCGAGAGGATTGGGTGATGGGCCATCAAGAGAATTTCAGTTTGTTCCCCCACTACATACTGCAAACAGAGTAAGTTATGGTCTCTGAAGCAATTTGGTTTGATAAAGTTGTTAGCAGTAAGCTGTGATCATAAATTGTTCTGAAGCTCTGAAGTGATCTTGCTTGATACACCTGATTAGAAAATGTGTGGCAAATCTTAGTATTTTTCAGATGCTTTCAAAACTCTTCCCTTTAAGTTTCTTGGGAAGCAAGTGGAGCTTACCTTGAAATAGAAGAGAGGTTTCCAAATCACTTTGAGGGCTTTTCTGTGATCTGCAAAGGTGAAGGAGAATATTTGTCTTTTCCCTGTAGTAGCAGAGAATCTCAGTTTTCTGCAACTTTCAATTATTTTGCTTTTCCAGTCAATATTTTTCAAATGTGATTTAGTGGAGACAAGACAGGGTGATCAGAAATCAGGTACAACTTGACAGATGGCATGAGAGATTTCCAAAAACGTCTGAAGGACACGTGGCAGGAAAAAATTCTTCTCTGATCTCAGCTTCAAGAAAGAGAGTCCCATCAATTCACATGGCTGCTTCTTACACGGATCTCAAACCAGGGGAGATTTATGCCACTGGAGCTCCACTGAGCTGGAAGCTGTTACTTGGGACTTGCACTGATGTGAATCTGGCCCAACATGCCCACAAATTTGCCCTGATCTCTTGTCTATCTTGTGCTATTTACAGAGAACTTGAAACATCCTACATAGCTTTGTTGCTTATAGCAGAGGTTTCTAGCTGTGACAAATGGATTTGGGAGCTCCCATTTTGGGGTGCCCATTCTGGGGCACCTAAGCAGGGCCCCAAATGCTCTGAGCACTTCTCTTCTGAAGATCAGGCAGTTTGTTTTAAGCATCTGAAAATGCAGGCACTTCACTTTCTTTGAATCTCTTGGCTCTGGGGATTTGCAAGGCCACAGACCACTGATTTTGTTTGATTTTTACAGTACAGTGGGATTGTGTAATGAATTTTGTTTCTGGTGTTTTGCATTTGAGTTGTGCGTGTCTGTGAATCTTCTGTCTTTGTGGCTTTACATTCCTGACTTCTCTGATATGTGTCCTTCTTCCAGAGACCCTGCCCAAACTTTCTTTCCTGAAGAGGCGATGCAATTGCAAGTCATGTACCAGCAGGTAAGTTTTAAGCTCAGGCATTGTGGTTGTATGTCTGTAAGATCATTGGTCTCTTCTCTTTTTCTGCTCTTCTGTGGTTAGTTTCTTTTTTCTTATTGATACAATTTTTTCCTGATTCTGCCTCTTCTGGACTTTACGTTAAGGGAAGAGCAATACTTAAAATCTTTCCAAACCACAGAAGGCTTGCTTGTGTGTTGGCAGGTTTTTCTGACTGAGTCTTCTCTGGCGAATACCTGATATATTTTCTGGCCTTAAAATGTCAGCAGTTCATGACCTATTTTTAGCATGTTGGCAGTGAGAAAAATAGATTAGGTGTTTTCTCCTGGTTTTGGCAGGGGGAAATTTCTTTGTCATGGAGGAGTCTTTAAGAAGGCAGGTGGTTCTTACACTGGAGGCATAACCTTCCTAATGTCAGATGGTCTGAGGTGGGCCTAATCAATTTGGGCAGTAAAACATGGATGGAAAAAAGGAAGACAACAGGGTCACATCTATAGCAGTAGTTAATGGAGCATCCTTGGGAAAGTAGTTTTTTGCCTATTGTTCCCCCATGTAGCATTTAATCCTTAATATACAGCTGCCACATTAAACCTCTGTATGTACTGCAGGTCCCTGATACACTGAACCCAGTTCATGATGTGGTTTTGCAGCTGTTTGCACCTGATCCCACTATGCCAAAAAGCACCATCCATTTTCTGCTCATTCCTTATGCCCTGTGTTCATGAATGGCCTCATGGTGAAAGGAATGGGGAGATTTTTAGCTAGTCCCCTGTATTTATTTTTTTTTGTTTGTCCAAAATCGCAGTCTCTTAAGATCCTATGTATCAGAATGATTGTCAGGTATCTTCTTGTAGGAAAAATGGTTACGTGTCTCCTAAAACATGCTGAAGTTATCAGGGAACATTTTTGGTTTGCTTCTCCAAGATCTGCACACCTGTAAAGCGCATTTTAAAGCAGTGAGCTTCTCTACACCTGATTTGTCTTCTACTCTATTTCTTTTAATTATCTGGATTCAGGCCTTTCCCATGTGTTTCTCACTCAGGGTACCCAAGCCCATTGCCCTCTCTTCTCTGTCTCTTATTATGTGCATGACTGTTCAATCTGGTATTATAATGAGCTGCACAGGAAATATTTTTTGTGGTAGTGGTGTCAATTTAGACTAATCTCAAATCACTGTATACAAAGAAGTCATGATACTGTCAGTGATGAGAAAAATCCTTTACAGCAGAATGTGTCCACTGCACAAAGAAGTCTGTGTATATATGTATTGTTTTTATGGCTCTGAGCTAACTGAAGCTTTGATCTCCTGAGTTTCAAAAGATGCCTTGCCATTTTAGTTTTTGAAGAATAATAAATTGGCATTTTCATCCCTGGGTAATGAGGAGCATGATTCTTTATGAAGAGGGTAGAGTTATAGGAAATATATGATAGTCACAAAGGTCTGTAGTCAGTTAGGACATAACATATGGAACATTTCACCTTATTTCAGATGTTGTCCATTGAAATGTTACCAAAAGATGATCTTCTTTTGCAGCCATTTATTTTTCCAGGTGAAAAATTTATTTTTATTTTATATTTCATTTATTTGAGAAGGGGCAGCACTTTGGAACACTTTCAGTGCTTCTATTGTCTGCATAGTCTCCAAACACAGAATAAAAATACTATGCCTTTCCACAGAATTTGGTGTTCCCGTTTCAATTCCTTTAGTACAAGTATGCTTGTAGCAGCTGCAGGTTGTCCCACTAGCAAGCATGCAGATGCCACATTGGAGAGCACTCAGAAGCACACCGTGAACAGCCTGTCCCCCATGCAGTTAGGAATCGTAGAATGTTTTGGGTTGGAAGGTCACCTGGAAGATCCTCTCGTTCCACCCCCCTGCCATGGGCATGGACATCTTCCACTAGGCGAGGTTGCTCCAAGCCCTGTCCAACCTGGCCTTGAACACTCCCAGGGATGGGGCATCCACAACTTCCCTGGGCAACCTGTGTTAGTGCCTCACTACCCTCACAGGGAAGAATTTTTTTCTTAATACACTTTTTCAATTTGAACCCATTCCCCACTGTTCCGTCACAGATTTCTCTAGCAGGCTTTGCTGTCTTTCAGCTGGTGTCTAGCCTGTGTTGCAACCCCTGCGACGCCACTCAGAAACTAGCCTGAGGAGAAGTGTTGCAAGGCTGCCTAAGCAAGCACTGCTCTGAAGAGGGGTGGGCGGAGGTGGGGCTGCACCTGGGATTTTTAACAGCAGAATAAATGAGAAGGTATAGGGCAGTGCTGTACAGTCAGTCCAGCATACTTGCTGTGTCTCTGTTCTCTTTCCCTGTGATCTGCAAGGGTATATTGCTAGCAATACATCGTGAAGAAATACATACAAGCAAATTTTTGTTTTCTCTTGTGTGCTTTAAACTTCAGTTACCCATCAGCAGCTTTCAAGATGACAAGAATTTTGACAGCTTGCAAAGTGGTGAACACTTTGAAAGGCAAATTGAAGTTTTGCAAAGTGTCTGCTGATCACTGGAGTTTCACAAGGACCGGTCCCAGGCTGCTGAGCATCAAGGTAACAGTGACTGAAATACTGTGGTTTAATAGATGTGTTTGGCATGCAGAGATAGCTTGCTGCAGATAACACAGCTTACCTAGAGGCATGAACCAGAGGAGATTTGTCTGAACCCTAAGCAAGGGGGTTGCTTGGCTAAATGGTTTTATTAGCTAAGCAAACACACTTTTTGTGTGGTCTGAAATGGACATTATAGAGTGGATTGCACCAAAAGGTGGAAGTTTAGGGTTTCAGTTAGTTATTATGTGTTATTTTCTTCAGAAACATCCCACCCTTCTATAGGACTTAGAGCTGAGTGGATCTTTCAGTCCATATGAGCGTGAATCGGCTGGATATTTAAAATCTTGCATCCCTTGAATCATGTGATTAATCCTATTGAATCCATACCGAATCTGTTCTCAGTGTATTGGAAACCACGATGGCTCTGAGATTAATTGAGGAGGTATACATCCCTTTGTGAATGCATCAGAGTATCAGTTCTTGATCTACTGGGGCTGGGATCCCTCAGTTCGCTTCCTCAGCTTTCTTCTGCTCTTTGTTAGAGGAGTTGCATTTGACCAGCTTTGCTGGTGTAACCTGGACAGGTGTGGCAGAGTACAGGGGTGAAATGGGACTTTCTGTATGAGTTCTGTAGCACTGGCAGTGTTCTGTCAGCATGCACTTTGCATTGAAAAGGCACTTTTGCACATGTATCCTGTTGAATGAACAGTGTATTAGAATTAACTGGAAGAGTGGTGTTTCAGAGGGTGGTAGGACAGCATTTAAGAGACTTGGGCTGTGGGTGCTGCCTTACGTGGCAGGGTGGTTTAGAGCGCTGATCAGTATAATTTCTGTCCACTGAGGATTAGGGATTTGCATACCTGTCCCACAGGAAAAAGGAGGTCCCACTCATTTTTCAGGAGTTCTTGGAACACCTCGCCACAGACCTATTACTTGACTGCACAAGGGGGAATGGATTCAAAACAACAGAGAGTAGGTTTAGATAATTAGGAAAACATTCTTTGCTGTGAAGGTAGAGAGGCACTGGCACAGGTTGCCCAGAGAAATTGTGGGTGCCCCATCTCTGCAAGTATTCAGTGCCAGGCAGGATGGAGCTCTGAGCAACCTGTGAAGACAAAAGGAGTCCTGCTTGTGGACAGTAAAGCCATCATGGTCTCCAGTTTCCACAGCTGCACCATTTGAAGTGGAAGTAGGGCTCTGACATGAGAAGGAAGTTCCTTGGTTATTCCTTAGGCTGCGAAAGCTATCTTAGTTTGACAGTGACCACATATTAAAACAGTGTCAGAGCTCTCAGGTGGGGCAGTCTTCTCATACCTTTCAGGGCAGGTGCCAGCCTCTTTTGTTCCATTTTGAAATCTCTCCACTGGGCTATAATGTGTCCCTTGGTGTAGCAAAACAAATCATGTCAGCTTGAACAATCTGTTACCTGTGGGTTTTGTGCTTCAGATTGAAATGGGATAGGAGAAAATGAAGACATTCCACTGCCAGTATTTCTGGATGAGTGGAACCTGTGAATGCACTAAAGAGATGCTGTTTACAAATGTCACAGTGTCTGGGGGACAGGAACCCAAGATTCATACTTGGCTCCTTGATTTGTAGCTGGGATGGCCTGTAGCATCAGTTTGCTCATACTGTGCGTTGTGGAACATGCATGTACACTCAAGTTCACCAGGGTTTTAGAAACTGTCAAGCCAATGAAGCAGGGTTGAAGAGTTCTGCTGGAATGCCAACTTTGCTTGTCTCTGTTGTCTCTGATACCTCTCTTGCTTTCTGGAGTTGGCTCAGTTTTTTCTGCCATGCTCTGTAGGGCATGGCAGTTGAGCATTTTGATTCATAGAAAAAATGATTCAAAGACACTTCGATCTGTGGTTATCAGTCTGCTGCAGGAAAAGGCATCTTCCCCTGGTAAAGCCTTGTAACCCATGGTTAGGATTGCTGGTTCAGCTTTTGATGATGAGGAACTCTGTTTCTTTACACATCCTAGGTTCATTCTGGTAGTCACCAGCAGTAGGCTGGATCTGATGCATTCTTATAGCAATGGATTAGCATTTGAAGTTTGGATTTAACATCCTGAATGACAGATTGATGGTATAAGGTACGTGTTCTGTCACCCATTCAAGGACTGCACAGTGACAGACCTACAAGGTCACATTTCATAATACTGAGGCATCCAATTTAGAAGTTTCATGCTCATGGCCTACTCTCATGGGGTTGCAGTACCAGCTACTCTGGTGTCTACCTGTCTGTGCTGGTAAAGCTAAAAGGTGATTGCTTAAAGCCAATACCACCAGTGCTGAAGGCAGGGAGAAAATACCTGCTAAGAGAGCAGTGCCAGGTGAAACCCTTGGGAGATATTTTAACCTGAGTCCTAGCAATTGCAAATACACTCATGGTGGGTCAAAATGAATTGGAGTCTCTCTTTCAAGGTGTATGAGAGGATCTGTTGCAGGGCAACCAAGACCTACTGTGTAGCTGAAGTGCTGGGTCCGTTGGTGCATTTGTACCTGCACTGTGACTACCTGACTCACCACAAGGTGTGATGCCAACCAGCCCCAGAAGTCTCTTTCTGACAATTATTATATGACATCATCTGCCTTGGCATTGACAGTGGGGAAACTTGTTTCCTTTTTAGAGTTAATTATTTGAGTTAAATACTTACAGGAGTTTATGCTGTCAGAATGGATGGAGAGTAAGAAGGCTGAGATATGGCTTAGTTTAGGAGCCTGTGGCTCTTAAGAATTCAGCTCAGATTTTTAAAGCGAGCTTTACAGTGGGCCTTGTGATTCTGTTTGAATTCAGACTGTGGAATACAAAAACTTGCCTGAGGCTTTTGCTTTAAGACAGTGACAGGCTTACACACAACTTTTCCTTGGGACATACAGAAGCAGAAGTGGAAGAGAGTCTCTAATATACATATGCAAGCAGTAAAGCACCAGACCTGAAGAAAAAATAAGTCATTCTGAGAAGTTGTCATAATTTTGCATCAGAGTGTGGAAGTTGTGTAGTTGTGAGGCAAGTGACCAAGTAGTGACTTATGGCTCCTTTTGGTGTTCCAGACAGCATTAGACCTAATGGGTATTTGTGAGAAGTTTTTAGAAAGAGTGAAATGCAAAGTAATTAAAGTCATGGCCCCAAAGCCAGACAGAGTTCAAGAGGTGTTTGGACAACACTCTCAGGCACATAGTGGGATTCTTGGGGTTGTCCTGTGCAGGGCCAGGAGTTGGACTCAATGATCCTTATGGGTCCTTCCAGCTCAGGAAGGAGATTCAGTGGCTTGTGATTCTATGCAGGGGCTAATGGCAGTATTAGGTAGTGGTCCAATTCTCCTATTATTGCATGCTTAAATGAACATTTAGTTGCCCTATATTGCTTTTTCTCATTGGGCTGTTTCAGGGAACATAACAAAATACAATGAAAACTTGTTTCTAACCTATGTATAAACTAAGTAAAGTATCAGAGAGCACAAGGGAGAGGTGGTAATTACAGGAGAGTGCCTAATAATTCTTCCCCCAAGTCTGTACTCTGTCCAGTTAAATTCAGCCTGTATGGGGAAACACCATTGTATGTGAATAGTCTGAGATGTAGGGACTCATGGGTCCATAGTTCCCTATTCCATCCCATATCTCAGTTCTAAAGAAGAGATGGAGTATCTACAAGCGAAAGACAGACCCAGAGAGCAGACCAAAGGCACCTTGGGACTCTCTGTAGGGCTGTTTAGCATCACTGATTTCAGGGTAATCAAGCTTCTTTATAATTCAGGAAGAGGCAGAGAGACTGTGGCTTGAAGCTGTTATCATTTAATGCCCTTCTAAGGCCAATATAGTTAAATGGGAATGTAAAGAGTAGTATGACCAATAAATAGCTGGCTTGTAACAGTATAGCTGGCTCAGTAGAGAGAGGATTGGGAGAGCTATAAAAACCACCAGGAATAGGTTAAAAATACAGTTAGAAATGAGAGGGAGAAATTCTTTTGAGCACTGGCTTTAGAAACTATCAGATTACTGTGAAAGGACTCTTCAAATGTATTTGAGGCAGGTGGAAAGTAACTGGGAAAAGTGACTGCAAGGAATGCAGAGAGTTGGGTAAAGAAATGAAAGTTGAGTCATTAAGCTACTCCACTCTTCTCCCCTTGGAGGTGAAAGTGAAGGGGAGGTAAAATGGGGCCTGTTTCCATAGAGATGGGGCAACTTAGTGAACTGCTCCTGTGGGGGAGAGAAGGGGTTCTTGTTTTCTTGGGTGCTCAGTGACTTGTATGAGGTGCCTTATCTGTCTTGGTTCCCCCTCCTCCTTTGGTTTTGGAATGAACAAATATTTATGGCATTATTGTGAACAGTCTTAAGAAGAGTTCAAGTTGTAGGAGCTGTGACTTTTCTACCGTGGTACTTGTGTTGAGTTTCTTGCTTTCCTCTGTCTTTGCCTTGGATGGTAAAGGAACTAATGCAGTGCTTCTCCCTCAGTGTGAATCTTCTTTGGTCTATCCCAAGACACTAACCTTGATTCATTCTTTATTCTTGCCCTTTCTTCTTCTCTTAATGTTGGCCAGAAGAAAATGTGCCATAATAAAAATATATACATACATACATATACATACACACATATATATACACATACATACATATATACATATACATATATTTATAAAGAGTTGGCAAAGAAAGCCTTGACTGTTAGTGATGTCGAAATAGATTTCCAGCCTGTGGTGTCAAAGTAGTTACAAGAAAGCTAGTCCTTTGTTGCTGGTTATTTTGTCAGAGAGTGGATGTAGCACAGTCCTGGCAGCATCTTTTTATTGCAGAAGAAATCTGGTGGCTTTTGGCTTCTCCTGTGCTTCTAATATGTCAGCTGTTCCATAGCTAGCTAGATGTGTGAGCCAAGAAATTTGTGGCAGAGACTGTTGTGCTGCATGGAATCCTGGTCTGTCTTATTATCATCTTCTGATTGGGTGGAAGTAAGGTGGCCTACCCTTGAACCCGAGTCCCAGTTGTGTCTCTGCCATAAATCAGTGTCCATCCTAGTTTTGGTACTTGGCATACTTGTAGTCCTCCAGCAGTTCAGGGTTCAGCTTCACCTTGCCAAGAGAAACTGGGGAATTTCTTTGGAGGAGAAAAACTGGACATACTTGACTGGTTACTCTGTGATGTAAGAAGGAAAATCTACCTGTTCATTTTCCAGTACAGCAGTTTATAGAAGACACACTTTGAAAAGCAAATTGTACTGCAGATCTTTTGAGATTTTGCAGATCTTTATCATCCAGCTTGTAGATGGGAAGGGCTACTACAGCAGGGAACTAAGTGGAACTAATTTAATTTGGTTTTTTACTTTCTTGTTGAGTTTATGTTTGGTTGGGTCTTTTTTCCTTAACTGCTGCAGTGCTTTGCTTACTTCATATGTGAAGTGTTCAGTGTAGTGGTACCTGAACTAGTTAACTCTTCAGGTTACTTTGACAAAATACACAAAATCTAGCAACATCGCAGCAACAGCATGACCCTTTCTGTTAGCCATCTCCATCTTCAAAGCTCTTCAAGAGTCCTGCAGTCTCTCTAGAGCACAGGGAGCTCTGCTAAAGGTGAAACTACTGATATGTAGGAAAGGGAAATCGAATTGCAAACAGCATGTCTCATATTGGGGATGCGTGGAAGAAACATTTTAGTTTAGATTACAACAGAGATTTGTCTGAGACTACATGGGGATGCTTCTGAGAAGGGTGAGGACAAAGGGACCTCATGGAAGCTCTGGGTTTTTCGTTCATTTCTTGCTTGTAGTTTTGTTGGGTTTTTTTGAAAGTGACTATCTCTCCCAGCTGATCCCTCACTGGGCCAACTGGCCTATTCTATAGCCTGTAAATCACTTTTCACATTAAAAACAAAATTGAAAAGACAAGGCTGGCATCTTAGGTAACACCTCCACTGGAAATGGAAGCAAGAATAATTGCTTCCAGAATGTTCAACAAACCAACAACTTAATTAATAATAATAATTCAAGGAAGGGAGGGAAACTTTTGAACATCTATCCTTTGCCAGACCTGAACTTGCAGGCAGGTCATGGCTCAGGGATGTTACTTGACATTACCTGAACATGGTGTAGGGACTGTAACAGTACAGTGGGGGCTTCTGTTCAATGGACATGATTTCTGTGATGTCTGGAGTATGAGAGGACAGGTGGGCTGTGGTGGGAGGAAGGCCATGCAGATTCCTGTTCAGTACTTTATTGAGGGTGAAGCTTTAAAGCCCAGACTGATTGCTTTGGGGTTTAGCCCTCTGTAGTTAGATGGATCTTAAAGACTCTTCTGGTAATTTCATCACTGTGGACTTTGCTTCCTAAAGGATTCTGCCAGGCGGTGCTGGCAGTTAGGATTGTGATTCAGGAGATTGCCCCAGCATGTGCCAAGTGGTATGACTTGCTTGAAGTGGAGTATGGATTCAAATCCGTGGTCTGCTGGGAGGTGGGATCCATCCCTTGACACGAAGGCTGGGAGAAACCTGTTCCAGTGCTCAGTGTCCTGTGTGGACAGTGCAGGTTGGGTTTTGTTAGACACCAGATCAGTGGTTGCTGGGTCAGAACCACCTGAAGGGGTGCGTGTGCGTGCTTGCTTGTGTGGAGGGGGAAGAGATGGGCTGAACTTCACAGAGGTGGGGTGGCATTGTATCTCTCATAGCAGGCCACTGGAGCCCATACACAGAAACCCCGGAGCAGCTGCCAATCAAAAGCAGCCCGGGAAAACTTCAACACACCACACCTCCTGAAGTTCCTAATCCAGGCTCGGATTGTCAGGGAGAGTGAGAACACTGCCCCCCACCTTGGTCTGGAACCCCAGAGTGGCCAGTGGCTCAGAGGTCCTGCCTGTGGGTGTGGCCACAAGGACCAGAGCCTATAAACCCAAAGGCTGAGGCTGTTGGCTCGTGGCTTCGGGAATGGGGTGTAAAAAGTTCTTGGCAGGGTTCTAAGAGGGTAGAGGTCCTGTCCAAAGCCTAGTCGGAGGCACCCAGGCCACCTCTGTGCTTTGCCATGCTTTAGGTGTGTGGCAGCTTTCTGTAGTGAGAGGTGCAGTGAGATTAGGGAGCTGACCAACCTGTCATGTTAATTTGGTTAGTTTTGGTTTAAACCTGGGGGATTTAGCTGCAAAAATGCTGTTTATAACTGGGACGGGAGGGGATTTTGGTGGTGTTGACTAAACAATCCAATGGCATGGGAAGGTTTATGGTGGCTAAACCTTTGGACAATGACTTGACATTAATGAGCTAAAAATGGCAAGGCTAGGAGCATCCCAGATGCACAGAATTCAATTACTTGGCAGTGCAGTTTAATTTTTAGTATATTTTGCAGTACATTAGTATTTGATCTGTGTGGTATTTGTAACTGCAGAGGGACTCTAAATGAATGTTTGTCATGATGGTTACAAAATGTTCAATACTGGGAATGAAATTTCTCCTTGCTGTGATTGTTCATGTGATTTATGGCTAATGGAAAGTAGCTCTCCTGCTCCTTTCTGCAGCAAATAGGTCTTGATTCTTCCTTCAGAAATCACAGTAAGAGAAATTGTTCTGTAAAAAAAGCCAGTAGGAAGGTAAATCATGGTGAGAGATACTCCCTGTGGACATACCTGGGACACCTCCTGTGGCACAGACCACTGGGGTTTTTGCACTGGTGGTCACTCTGCTGCAGCTCTGTGCCCAGGAGGCAGCTGTGCTTGCCTTCCAGAAGTGGAAGTTTCTCAGGGCCCTAAAGGTTCATCACCAAAGTCCTTTAAGCTCTAAAATTCATTGGCAGATCTGTTTCCAGCTTTGCTTATCTTTCTCTTCCCCAGCATGTCACCAGTGATCCTCTGTCTGAGGGAGTCTCCCAACTCATTCTGTCATTTTTGCTGTGCATGTAGTCATTATTTTTTATTAGAATCTAGAATTCCCAGATGGTTCCCCATCCAATGCCTAGGCAGTCCAAGAAAGGCTTCAAAATGAGGCCAAAGAGGGTGTGTTTAGCCGGGTATGTGCAAAGACCCAGCTGTGACACTGAATCTCTTAAGGACTTTTGTAAAATTCAGTCTGTGTCCCGTTTCCCTTGGCTGTAAAATACTGATGAAGCCTAAAAGGGATCCCACAGTTAGTGTGGGACTCAGTTCTGCTAAATACTCTGGAAGAGCTATGGTTTCCTGTTGTCTGCTTGTTCCATAATTACCTCTTCCAGGAGAATTTCTATCCCTGAGATAACTGAGACTGTGAGTGTCCAGTTGACCCATGAGTTCTGGTTTTGTGTCTGACACCAACTAAACATACATTTACTTTTAGCAGCTTAGCTCTACAGTTGCACCAGAACTTAAACACCTATATAAAGGTCAGAGCTGGATGTGAGCCAGCAGACTCGGTAGCAAGCCTTTAGCAAACAGTGAGGAGGCAGTCACAGGTTTGTGATGTTGGTTAATTGCAAGATATAAGAAATGAACAAAGTGATGTGGAAGAAATTAATAAAGTGATGTGGAAGTGTGATCCCACAGTAATAGCAGCACATGCTCTGCTTGCAGTGAGGCTTGCCAGCTATTAGGAGCACAGTGTTTCCTAAGTGTTAGAAAGAAAATTGGCATCATTAGTCTGGTAAAAGAGATGGTATCTTGGCAATTGGGAATGGGAGAGCATGGGAATACTTACAGAGTGACGCATGAAAGGCATGTGTTCCACATGTTACCTGTATAAACATCAAGCTTTTTCCTCCTCTATTTGAGTCTCTTCATGTGCCTTTCTCTAGGTGCAGACAGCGAACTTGGTGCTGGAAGATGGGACGAAGATGAAGGGCTATTCTTTTGGCTATCCATCCTCCACAGCAGGGGAAGTTGTATTCAACACTGGGCTCTCCGGGTAAGGCAACACCAGATGAGATATAAGTATCAGTACTTCTCTGGAAGCTTGTTGAAGTGTCAAAGCTGCTTTTTTCAAGCTGGCAGGGTCCTGATCCAAGCATGTAGTTTTATATATAATGCTACATTGTAGTCCAGGGATACAGAGAGACACATAACTAGTGAAGAAGCTTCAGGCAGTTCTGTTGGGTCATGGAATTTATGGCAATAAGAACATTAAAGAGGTATGCAAAGATGTGATTACTTCCCACTGAAATGCAGTCACTGCTGAGTCAGAGCAGAGGACCTGTCTGTTCTCCCTCCAGTGCCTCAATCAAATATAGAAGTTTGAGGCATCTGCATCCTTCTGGGTAATGAAACTTGGCCTCCAAACGCAAAATTTTTAAATCCCGATGCTCCCATGTTGATCACCTGTATGACTCATCCCTTATAATGTTGGCTCATATTACAGATAAGGATACATTAAACTCTGTGCCCTTTCCAGCTAAAGGGTAGGATCAGATTCATGCCTAACCTAGTGTATTGGGTCTGGCTGAGATGGAGTTCATTTCCCCATAGCAGCCCTCACACTACTGTGCTTTGCATTGGTAGCTAAAAAGGTTTTGATAACACACCAGTGTTTTGGCTACTGCTGAGCAGTGCTGGCAAAGCATCAGAGCGATCTCTCAATGTTCCCTCCGCCCCTCTCCCCCTCCAGCTGAGGGCAAGATCCTAGAAGGGGACACACCCAGGCCAGGCCCAAACTGACCAAAGGGATATTCCATACCATATGACATCAATTCGGATATAAAAGCTAAGGAAAGGAGGAGGAAGGAGGGGAATTCATTATTTACAATGTTTGCCTGCTTAGCAACTGCTATGCTTGCTGAAGCCCTGCTTCCTGGGAAGTGGCTGGACATTGCTCACTAATAGGAAGTAGAGAAAAAACCTTGTTATTTTCCTCTTTGCATGTGTGTGTACAAACTTTTGCTTTTGCTTTAGTAAACTGCCTTATGTCAACCTATGAGTCGCTTTCCATCTTATTCTCTCTTCTTTGTGCAGGTGGAAAGGGGAGTGATAGAGCGGCTTGGTGGGCACCTGGCATCTATCCAGGGTCAACCCAGTACACCTAGTATGGTTCTTTGTCCCCTTGAGTAGTAGAACCCTGTGTCTGACTTAGGATGGGAGCTAAAAGTTGCCAGTGCTTTTACTGAACTGCTTGAGCAGAGGAAATCTGCCCAAAGGAATGAGGCTTTTGGTAAGGATAGGGACATAAGAAAACCTCCATAGGGAGGTGAGACATCTCTGAAGTTGTTGGTGCTTGAGCTTTTTTCTGCAGTCATTCAGAGCTGTCTTCACTCAGCTGCCTTGTGTTCTCCAAGTTCTTTACTTTGGAGAAACCAATACTCACAGGATGAGTTTTTAAATGAGCTCCTTGGTGAGAATGTTCAATTGTTGCAGGGGGGAATCAGTTTGCAAAGTTTTGCATAAGGAGGCCATTATTTAAGTGTTGTGACAGCACTAATTACTCGCTGTGTTAATATACTTGCCAACGAGCCACTCTTTAATATAGATCAGAATGATGGAGGGCACCAGACTTCTCAGTGACAGACTATGGGCAATAAATCTCGTCATATGACAAAAGTCAAGGAGGACCTGATGAATTAATTTCTTCTCCACATGTCACTGTGGCAGCAGAAGTTGTGTTTGTTTGTTTTCTAGTGATTTGGAGAGGATGCCTCTGAAAGTGAGATCTCTTCTGTGCTGGGAAGCATATGAGCATAGAGGGAATATTCAAAATGTAAAGTTGTATCTTCAGAGCTCTCTCCAGAACACGACCTTGACTGATTCAGAGAAAAGGAAGATAAAGAGTTAACAGCATTGTTGCAGAACATAAATGTGGCAGATTTGTTACCAGTCCAGAGGTTGATGTCCATTGAAAGAAACCCTGTAGCTCTGCCTCCTGCTCCTGAGCACAGAGATCAAGACCTGTGTGTCCAGAGAAACCCAACTACCTCTTCTCACTGACACAGGAAGAGGTTAAGTGCCTGTATGAATGAGGTGCTTAGGGCTGGGGCATTTTCCAGCTTGCCTGGGCACCTGGCAGTTTGTTAGGATCAGGAGCAAGAGGTTAGTGCAAGGGTGATTTGGGCATGGCTGTTCAGCCCTGGACCACTACTTTCTGTGTAGTGGATGTTTCTAGGTGCTGAGTGGGGTCAGTGTGGACTCTGTCCTGGGGTGATTTAATATGTTGCTCTGCACTGCATCTGCTCATCTGGATTGCCACATCCTGATTCATGTCTTAGAACTGGAAGGCAAAGCTCTTTATGTGCTCTCAGGCTTGAAGCAGGTCAACCTGGCTGAAATGTTGCCATACTACTCTGGAATAGAGGGCAGAGAACACTCTTTTGGGGTTGAAATGTTGAATGTTCATTAGAAAAGCATGAGGATGAACTTTTCATAAATACTTGCTAAAAAAAATTAAACCTTGTGTTGCAGCCATCTGCTAGTATAGGAACAAAAAGGAAAAGAGGAGATGTCCAGTTAAGAAAGAATTACAAGCCATAAAACATTACCATATTTGAAATGGCTCAGTAAATGCATTTGCCTCCAGTAAGTCTCTGTGTGTTTCCCATGGTATTTTAGTGAGAGAATGGATTAACAGGAATTTACTGAAATCAGGCAGGCCTTTGGGCAGGCACAGCAAGGATTAGACCTTGCAGCATCTTTGGAGCTCATGTTTCCATGCACTTCTCCATGCTCCACACAGAGCTTAAAGGGCATTTTCTCTCAGTGCCAAGCCCTGCCTGCACACCCCACACAGACCCAGTGTCTCCCTGTCCTTGTTTCCTGATTGCAACTGATATGAAAAGGTTAATTACATTAACTTTGCCAGTAACAAAGAGTCTTCTGGAAGACTCAGAAGGAGAGAGCAATGCACATGTCAGGTGCCTGGTACTTACTGCAGTTCTGTGATCACATTGCACTTTCTGTGGTTATTTACCTGCAGTAGCAAGTATAGATTTGAACAGCAGGAGAGGCTTACCTGAAAATATTTCATGGCCATTATTCATTTGACCTGTTATTTCTCAGAGCTGACTGGTGTGCTGTGTTGTCTCTATCTACCAGCAACCATTCTGGCTTTTGTGAAGAGTTTCCCAATGTTTGACAATTAATCTTTTGGCAGTAAGGCTGGTTTTCCATAAAAATGTCTTCTGTGACTTGCTGATATCTGGTAGGTGGCTGGAGTTGCCAGTTATGTATTGTTTAAACAATGATGGCAATAATAAATTATATTTTGTATAGGGCAGATTCATCCTGAAGTGCCCTTATGCATTTGGCTAGCTATGTTTTTGTCAGCAATTGTTTAATGGATTGCTGCAAAGTATGATACAGTACAAGAGAGAAAGTGAAGGTCTGTGTGTTAATTTGAAGCTGAAGAATAGGAGCATATCGATCACGCTTACCCAGTCCCTGTATTTGGGGTTGAGAGTGAGACTGGATCTTCTAGATCCAGAGCTTATACTTTGCAGAAGCCTAGGTTTGGTCCTCTACTGAAGAAAAATGTTCCAATGTGCTTTTAGATCTGTCCTTTCTGAGGAGGACTTTCAGGCAGGGTCTTGAATAAATTGCTTTTCCTAGGGCTTCTACCTGGGCTAAAAACAGGACATGGTCTAGCGCCGTGTGACCAGGGTGGAATGTTGAATCCCAAAGCGTTGTCTTCAACTTGGCGTCTTCAGGGATACACAAACCAGTTTCTAAGCACTTAGGAGTCTTGTCAGATGAAATGTATGGTATCCTGGGAGTGGGAACCTGGAGAATGCCTGTAAAGAGAGACCAGGCCTCTCCTGTGAGAAACTGCTGCAGTGGGACTGTGGCAGGGTTTTTGTTGACAGAGCAGGTAGGAGAAAAGAATCCAGAGTAGTAGTGAGGAATCACAAGGATTTGTCTGCATGTTCCCCCACAGAAAAAACAGTTACAGCCCTGAACATCTCAAGACCTGCAAGCTCCAGAGAGGGAAGGGACCCGCCTGGGCAGACAGCTCTGTTGTCTGCTGGCTTTTCAGTTTGAGCCTTCTATGGGCACTGAGAGGGGGAAGCTTTTACACTGCATGGAGGGAAGGGCACAGCAGTGACAAAGCACTGCCCGCATGCTGTGCCCAGGGAATGGGCAAGCCCAAGCTATTATCTGAGAGTCCAGTGATATGCCATGCAGTTCTGCGATCTCTCTGCCCTCTGTTTACCTCATGTTAAATCACAAGGAGTTTGATTTTGTTGATAGATCTGTGCTTTTCTTAAATAAAATATGAGAATCACAGAGTCAGCTAGGTAGGAAAAGACCTCAGAGATCATGAAGTCCAATCTTTGATCTAGCACCACCTTGACCATGGTACTAAGTGCCACATCCAGTCTCTTCTTAAATACCTCCAGGAATGGTGAATCCACCACCTCCCTGGGCAGCCCATTCCAATGTCTGATCATTCTTTCTGTAAAGAATTTCATCCTAATGTCTAACTTTAACCTCCCTTGGCACAGCTTAAGACTGTGCCCTCTTGTCCTATTGCTGGTTGCCTGGGAGAAGAGACCGACCCCCACCTGGCTACAAGGTCCTTTCAGGGACTTGTAGAGAGTGACAAGATCTCCCCTGAGCCTCGTCTTCTCCAGACTAAGCAACCCCAGCTCCCTCAGCCACTCGTAAGGCTTGTGCCCCAGTCCCTTCACCAGCCTCATTGCCCTTCTCTGTACCCACTCCAGCACCTCAATATCTTTTCTAAACTGAGGGGCCCAGAACTGGACACAGCACTCAAGGTGCGGCCTAAGCACAGAGGAAGAACCACTTCCCCAGTCCTGCTGTCCACACTATTCCTGATATAGGCCAGGAAGCCACTGGCCTTCTTGGCCATCTGGGCACACTGCTGGCTCATGTTCAGCCTCCTGTCAATCCAGACTCCCAGGTCCCTTTCTGCCTGGCTGCTCTCCAGCCACTGTGTCCCCAGCCTGTAGCGCTGCAGGGGGTTGTTGTGGCCAAAGTGCAGGACCCGGCACTTGGCCTTGTTGAACATCTTATCATCGGAATCAGCCCATTTACCCAGCCTGTCCAGGTCCCCCTGCAGAGTCCTCCTACCCTCCAGCAGATTGACACTTGCCCCCAACATGGTATCATCTGCAAATCTGCTAATAGTAGACTCAATCCCCTCATCCAGATCATCAATAAATATATTAAACAATCCAAAGCCTTTTGTTCTCAGTATCAAATGTTTAACCACAGATGAGAAAGTCAGGGCGTGTTCACAGGTGTGTTTGCTTTTATTCTGAGAATGCCTTCACATGAATACTCTATCTGTCTTTCTGTCATATGGGGATTCAGACCTGTCTTGTTTTCACTGGGTCTTTTGTTTTCATTTCAGCTCCAGACCAATGTATTTTTTTTCCTATTGTTTCTTCATCTAGATACACTGAAGCTTTGACAGATCCCAGCTACAAAGGACAGATTCTTACCCTGGCTAACCCCATAGTTGGGAATGGTGGAGTACCTGACACAGCTGCTTTGGATGAAATGGGCCTCAAGAGGTTTCTGGAGTCTGATGGGATCAAGGTAAAAGTGGAAGATGCAGAGCTTATCAAAGAATGGTGCCAGCAGCCTGACTCTGTGTGTAAGGATTTACTGGCTCCCTCACAGAAGTTAGAAGGAATCAATGATCCTCAGCCTTTCTTTGTCTTCTGGATATTGTCCTTTGGAGGAATGGTGGCAAAGGATACTCCATCTTGGTTTCTGTGCCAGGACATGTGCCTTCTGAAAGCTCTGTACTTCCTATCAGTGATAGGCATCCTCTAGTTCTTGTGAACTGCTGTCCTGGAAGACTTTTTTTCCAGAGTCGTCTCTGCCTCATATATTTATCTGTGTTTGCACAGGACTGGTAGCCAAGGCAGATCAAACGCCAGAAGATTCAGTGTCCTGAGACACTTCTCTGGGTGCCTGTGCTAACACAAGTAAGGGGAGGTGACAGTTGTGTGGAGAAGGAACCAGAATTTACACTGTCATGACAGGGGATGTTGGTTTAGGAGCAGGGCTGTGTCCAGGCACTGGTGGCAGTAGTGAAGAATGAAACAAACCCATGCAGTTGCAGAATAAGTGAAATGCTTTATCTGTTCTGAGGTGAAATTACTGTTTTATACACTAATGCCACTGGAAAATGAAGCTGTCTTTTGAAATGGAATATCATTTAAAAGTGAAAAGCTTTCTTACACAAAAAAATGCATCAAAACATTTTGGTTTGAATTTCCATTTTTTTTTCTAACAAAAAGTGTTTTCTCAGTTCTGTGCAATTTGCAGCTTTGTTTACCTGGAAGCCACATTTGTCTATGAATTTCCTAAGTAAAAAGACCCAGGTACAATCATGACAGAGTGTGAAGTGTATCTGTGATAGGGTTTATGGTGAATAAATAGTGAAAATTGAAGGTACTGGGTAAATACAAAGTGATCCTCCAGTGCAAAATGATGTTTCTTCTATCTACAGGTTTCAGGTTTGTTGGTGCTGGACTACAGCAAAGAGTACAGCCACTGGCAGGCTGTGAGGAGCCTGGGAGAGTGGTTGCAAGAAGAACAGGTAAGCAGTCTAGAGGTAACTACACTATGAGAACTGACCTATACAGGTATATGAGCTTCTAATTTTGTGCTTTTCAGGGCAGAAACTAGATTTGAACAACTAAGCTATTTATGAGTGGGAATAGGGAGGAGAAGTGAACAGCTGGAAGCGAGGCAGCCTTGGTAATACCTCTGTTAAGAGCCAGAGCTCCTTAAACAAGGCCAGGCTGGATGGTGCTCTGAGAAGCCTGGTCTAGTGGAAGGTGCCCCTGCCCATAGCAGAAGGGTTGGAACAAGATGATCCTTAAGGTCTTTTCCAGTCCAAATCATTCCATGATCCTGTCACATGTTCTCCTTACGAAAGTGATCTGGCTGCTCTCTTCTGCTGTCTTAGCTGCTTGTTCTCTAACTTAGCCTTGTGTTTTCTTCAGGTGCCTGCACTGTATGGGATTGATACCAGAATGCTGTCTAAATTAATTCGTGACAAGGTATGATCTGCTTCCCTTGATGCAGTTGCATTAACCTTGCTAAGGCTGGGCCCGTTTTCCAACAGTGCAATAAACCTGGGGCAGCAATGGTACCTCTGGGCTGTGTTGACTTCAGATGCTGCTCAGATCCGTGTGCTCCTCCAAGGGCTCTGTGTCTCCTGTAACGCTGGACAATGTTCTGATCCCAGAGATCCCCCTCTCCTTAGCTCTGCTCTGTGTTTCCTGTCCTACATAAGTGAGCCAGCACAAGCTGGTGTAAATGAAAGGCCTCTGGTAGTGTCAGACACAACATAACTATATGCTAACTCAGTAATAGTCAGAGAGAGCAACAACTCTGTGAGATATTATGGATTTTAGTTCAAAGACACTGCCACCTTTGGTCAGTGGAAATTCTCCTGCTCCTCTGAGACAAAGGAAAGCCTACGTAATATAACATAAGCTGGATTCCTAACTTGGGCTGGTTTTCTTTGGCTGAATCTTGCTATTATTTTTAATAGTAATTGCTTCTCTTTGGTTTCCAAGAGCTGACAATTGAAGGACATGAGCAGGATTATGTTACAGAATGGAGGTCAGTGTGAAAGTACACTTCACACTGGCTGAAACAGTGGTCAAAGTCAGTTTGAATTAAATGAGCCTTGGAGGCTCTTCTTTTCTAATGGATTATTGGAAATTGCTCTTTTCTTTAGGTGATCAATTCAGAGCCTGCAGTTCAACCTCACACCCCCTTTCATTCCACAGAGCAAAACAGGAATGACTCAGCTGGAATAGAGGAACATTTGTAGAAATTAATTCTTGTGGCAAGATTTGGCATTGTCCTGCTCTTTCAGATAGCATACATATGCAATTTAATACAATAGAAAATGGCAATACTTTCTTAAGACATAGTAGATCACTATTCATTTTATCCAAAATAAATACAATTTCAGTGTTTATTATGTAATTTAGCAGCGTATGGTAGTAATGCCCATTATACTGTGACTCCAAGTGGTGTTGGTGTATGGCTTTAAAAACAGTGCATAGTCACCTTTTCATTCAGTCTTCTCAGGCTGAAAAAACCACTTAGTATTTCACTCCACATGGTTTATGAATTGGGGGTAAGAACAGGGCTTCATTATGGTAAATGCAGAAATGAGCAATGACTTGTTAAACTGGGCTAATGGTAAATGCAGGGCACCATTTGGCTGAATAATCTGGGAGCAAAATAAGACCAGGTTGCTGCCAGAGAGCAAGGACTACTTTAGAGCTTTGTCAATAGCATTTATGGGACTTGCTGCATGGTGGCACTTGGCAACATGGCTCTCAAGCACCATGGTTTTCAAGCGCTACTCAGCACTGTGGTTCCCAAGAACCTGACTTGTTGAAGACAACATTTTCAGCTCTGCTCAATGCAAAGTTTGTAGCAGCTTTTGGTGTAAGGTGCTACTCAAGGAGACATAAGATGTTAGCCACTGTTAAGAGCAAAACTCTCTCCTTAAAACTTACCTTAGCAGTGTGCATGGCAATGCAAGATGTTGGCTCTTTCTTGCCCTAGGAAGATGGCAAGCATATTTCAGGTATGGCAAACCAGAGAAATAGGAGAATCACTAAACCCAGTGAGCAATCCCAGTGTGCATGTTAGTGTGATATCCATGGGATGAGCTGAATTTAACATATTTGATCATGAAAGTGGTTTGCAATAGAAGTTAACCACAAAACAGTGACTTCCTCAGTTTTACTTTCCCCTCCCGTCCTTGAAAAGTTCTGCACTACACACCCTGTCCCCATACGTAGAAGAGGTTATCCCTAGATTAATCCCACTTACTCTGGGAGTGGGGCAAAGCCAACCCAAGGATTTCTTTTCCACTGAGTCCTTTAATGGAGAAGGATATGCTGCTTGCAGAGCAAGTATGTCCTAGCTTCTGCCAGGTGGTAACAGCAGTACAGAGTAGAGCTTGCTGGAGGTGATTTTTATTTTTAACAGTTTACTCAGAAAACAGCTGTGCTGACTTGCCTCCTACATAGCTTTGCCTTACACCAGCTCTGCTGCCTTGTGGCTGAAAAACTCAGAATGCTTTTCTGGGTTCCCAAAACTAAAAAGCTTCAAATATCTTAGTGGATTACTCCCAGATCTACACAACAGTTACTTGAAGACCTGAAGGCAACTCAATTTCATGTCACTACACAGCTTGACAGACTACCTGTTAATTTTTACTGCTGATAGTGCCTCTCCCCTGAATGAAGGGTTACAAACAGGTTTCTGATATCAAGGAAGGCTCATAAACTTCTGAAGATACTAAAAATGGTTATAAGCTGCCAAGAAACCATCTTTAAACAGCTGTTCTAGTTGCTGTCCCTGTCAGCACCTTGTCCCAGTGTTCACAGCTTCTACGTTTGCTCATTCTTTGGGGTTTTTTTGTTGTATTTCCACAGGGCACAGTACTTGGGAAGATTGAATTTGAAGGTCAGCCTGTGGAGTTTGCAGACCCAAATAAACAAAACTTAATTGCAGAAGTTTCAACAAAGGTGAGAAATTCTTTAGTATCAAGGCTTCTTACGGTTGGATAATCACAGTGAAGCAAAGAGAACTCTCTGTGGATTGTGGAAAGAACTTTAGGTTTGAATATTTCCTGCAATGAAATTAAAAGTCAAGCAAAGTTATATGTTGATACCAAAACCCGATGTTTTTATTTTATCAATTATAAAAGAGGCAAAGACAAATAAAAGGAAAAATGGAAGTTGGAAAAAACTAAGGTTACTTTAAAAGCAAAGGACAGTTTTACGACTGCGTTCTACCTTTCTGCTGAGATGTAGTAGCAGAGGTGAAGCAGTTTCTGCCTTTTTTTTTCCTTTTCTCTGCCGCTTGTGATGGTGTGATGGTTATCTCCTGGCCCTGGGTGGTCTGCCAGCTTGTTAGAATGCAATGTCTGGAATGGACGCAGTGGTCTCTGTGGCCATTCCAGTTGAGCAGCCGCTGGGCAGCGCAAGTCACAATTGTGGCAAATTTGGCTCTCAGGAATATGGTAGTGATGCAGGAACAGGGTTTTTCAGAACTCACGTGTGTAGCAGGGCTGGTTTCTGTTCTCTCCAGGCTAGCAGCGCTTCAGGTCCTGGTCGCAGGCTTCAGAGGTGGTGGTGAGGAGAGGTGGCAGTGAGGGAAAATCTCCAGTCTCTTGAGGCAGAGAGACTTGCAGAGCGGGTTCTCTTCCCCTTCTCGCCTTTCCTGCTTTTGCACAGTTTTTGCTTCACTTTGTATGGGGTTTAAGACCCTTTTGCTATGGTTCATTTTGCGTTTCAGGTGTCCAGAGATAACAAAACCAGACATAATGACAGCATTTTTTGGAAGCATTTTTCTTATTATCAGTTTTCAACAGGGCTGTACACTCCAGGTAGTAACTGGTCCCCGTTTGCTCTGGGGTTCAGCCATTTTTTCTAAACAAACAATCTGGGCATATTTTCTAAACCATTCACCTTTCTAGACCTTTGACAGACTGTCATCTCAATATCAATCCTTGTAGAATTTCTGTGGCTCCTTAGGTGCAACGTTGAAGATAAAAAATTAACTGTGTTGAGCTGAATGTGCTCTGAACCATACTCTGATTGGAGGACTGTGTGTTAGAGACAGGACTGAGAAGTATTGGAGATACAGTTAGACCTGGTATATGGTAGACACAAGAAGAATTAATACAAAGAATGGTTGCTTTTCTTGAATTTCAGGAAATACTTGGCATAATTTTGTTGGTGTGATTCCAGAATGTATTTCTAGATTTCAGAGGGAGACAAATTAGGAAACCCCTGGATCCCATGTTACTGCTGTTAGCTGCTTTTCCGATAGATCTGTACAGATCAGTAGTTAGCTGTTAGCTGGGCATGCAAACCGTGTTTGACCACAGGCTGAGAACAACATTACAAATCGTGAGGCTGTAGCAAAACAGGCCCATACTAAAAATAGTAACTATTGTTGTACCAATTCCAGGGCTAACGTATTAAATTGTGGCCCCTTTGAAGATTTAACTGGGATAAAGAATGCCCTGGGTGCTTAATCCCACTGACTGAAGTGAGAACTGAGTGTATGAGTCCCTTTTGCAAATTCCATGCTTACCATGGTGTTTGCAGCTCCTTCAAGATCAGTGAGGCTCTGGAATTGCTCTGCAAATAGTTGTTTGTGTACTGTTCTTTACATAAGTTGGTGTGTTAATGTTATGGGTAAAAAGCAGTCCTAAACAAACTGGCCAGCGAGCAAGTGGGAATTTGAATCATTCTCCATCCAGGCTTGGATTTACACTGGTAACTGGTTACCTGGAATGCCAGTGGAATACATAAACCATCTTGCAAATCTCACCAATTCATCCCAATGCCTTTGCTGTATTTTGAGTCAGGGATTGTTGCTACACAGAAGGACGGCAGTAAGGTTGTAATCTAGAATTGCAAGGTGCAGGTGGAGCCATTTGAAGCAGTATCTCAAAAATAGGTAAGGTTGCTGATGCTAAACTCTGCAATTACTAAGACAGAATTTCTGTAAAGAGGGTGAAAATAGCTTCTAAAAGGGAGATATAATAAGATTAATGGTGCTTTGGTGGTCTCATGTTTATAACTTCATTTTATAGGCTTGAAAAATAAGATCACAAATAAGGCTGTAAATGAAGTAAGCTGTTTAATGTTGGTAATTACTGAACATTGAGACTGTTGCCAAACAGTGATGTTCATGTAAATCAGGATACAGTAAGATCAGGAATCTACTTATCAATGGTACATTAGGAGTGATTGATTGTTTTTTATTACTTTTTCACTCCCACCTTCTTTAAATGCTAGTGATACAGATTGTGCTTGCTAACATTATCTATCCAGGGTAGGAAGTGCAGAAAACTGCCAGTTTTCTGCAGGAACTTTTGTTGGAGGTTTTTTTGTGTGTATGTGATTGTCAGGGTCAGATGAGATGAGAGATTTTTAACCACTCCAATCTAAAAGGTTACTTCTCTCCATACATGACATGTAGCCCAAAGTCTTCTGTTCTCAGCACTCTGTGCCAGCAGGAGTTTCTACTCTCCCTGACTGCTGGCTCACAGCCTTCCCACATCTTTCCAGCCTGAGGCAGTGTCCTGGTTATAGTGGCCAGGGCTTTGTATTCTACACCCTCTATGTCATTTCCTCATGGACTGCTAACAGTTGATCATTTGCAGCAGCTGCCAGGGCACAGCCCCTCAGGCTACAAGCGGGGTGTTTAGGAACTCTGTGAGATAAGGAAGTTTTCCTGTCCTCACTCCAATGACTCAGGTGTGGTAACTCCCCTCCAGGGAGTCATTAACACCTTCACACCCAGCCTGAGGGGTCATGTCTGCTAATAGGCCATCAAGGAGTATCCCATGGATCACAGTGTAGTAAATCACCCATTGTGAAACTCCTGGCCCTGGGGGAGGTACTGGGCACTCCCATCTGAGCCCAAGCATATATAACCTTGGGAGTTTGGGACTTCTGGGACCACTTATGGGATCCAGAGGAGGACCAGGACCTCACCAGCACTGCAACTGCTGCTTTTGACCAGACTGTGGACATCATCTTCAGGAACAGGTGTTCTCTTTCCTTTTAGTTTGTACTAAAGCCGGGGAGGGGGTGAGGCAGGGCACATGGTGAGCTCCATTGTGTTTGTGCCCCAGGGGCCTGGGTTGTACATCTGTTCTTTGTCGGTTTCCTTTGCATCATTGTACTTGTTGTGATTTTTTTATTAAATTGTAATTCTGACTTGCGATCTCTTTTGGAGTTGGTTTAATTTCTCCAGCTGGTTTGCCTTTAAACTAGTACAGGCAGTTTTTTATAGGCTGTACAGTGAACAGGTGAGGGAAATCCTCTAGCTTTAGAAGGAATATATTTTAACAGTTCTCTGACTCAGCACCTGGTCTCTTTCTGTCTACACATACTCTTGGGCAGATGTAGGGCAGGGGACAGGTCAGGTCTCTGCAGTACAGAGTGTGACAAGTGGGGGACCAGCTGTGCAGACAGCAACACCTAAAATTAGTCTTGCTGCTGAAGAAAACGTAACAAATCATAGCTAATAATTGGGCAGGGAAGAGTTTTAAGAGTGAGACAATTGAACTACCTCAAAGTAGTTTTGCCCCGCAGCTCCCTCTGGCCTTGACAACAGTCAAGGAGAACCTTGGAAGGCAATCTTTGTTTCATGATGTTTTGTGGATTTTTAAGTATGAATGTTGTGAGGAATTGAGGTAATCTTCAAAGACCCCTTTTAAAAAGGAGGGTGAGTTTTTCTTAAAGGTCTCTGACATATGACATTAAGTTTCTGTGAGAACTGAGTACCTTAATCTTGAGATTTTTGAAACCTCTGAGAAGCCTGAAGGATATCAGGTAGAAGACTTGTATAATTCCTGTGCAATGATTGAGTTCTACCATGGACTATGGAAGCAGAATCCTCTTGTGCCTGAATGACTGTGAAGATGTCAGGCACATGCTACAACCCACCCTGTCAGGCAGGAGTAACTTTTGTTTTATTATTAAATCCCTTAGAGTGAGTTAAAGTGAATTGATACTAGATAAGCAGGTTTTACATATATGTGTATATATATAATATATGGTTTATTTTAGAACAATTTGGTTGCAAAGGAAACAGGTATGTAACCATTTTGGTTGTCATTATCTATAGTAACATGGCAATATAAAGGCATAAATGTATTGCAAAGAAAGCAGGTATTCAGGCGTTTTGGCTGTAATATAGCCACCCAAGAAAATGTTTAAGGGAAAAATGAGAAAGAGACAAAAGAATAAAAGTTTTATAGTCACCACTCAAAGGTCTCCAGCAAACTTGGATTGTTGTGGTCACTGGTATCTTGGTCCATGGGGGAGTGGTGGAAGAGAGAAGCCCATGAAACATACCCTGAGAAACCCTCCTGATGACTCCTGTGTCTCTGTGTGTGGTTCTTTTTTGCAGAGCCATGATGTTTTTGCAGAGGCTGGAGGTGCTAGTTTTAGCAAAGTCATTCAAGGCTTGAGGGGAGTGTGTGCTTTGAGGGCACCCCTGCTAAGGAGCCTTCTCCAGGGCAGTGATGGCTGTGTGTTTCATAGGAGGTAACACACACCCAGAGAGTGCCACTAGTCTCCTTTAGAAAAATGTCACATAAATAAAGAAGCATCACACCCTCAAGACTTTGCCCCTAGGGCCTCACAAATCTAGCAGTTTGTGGGCTATGGTCTCCTCCCCTCAGCCTTATCTTCAATCTGCTGGCATCGACTTCTTTGGACAGCTGTCCTTACAAAGTGATGCTCTTGCATCCTGAAGATGTTTGCATCTCAATCTTTGAAAAGATAAATGTTTGAACAAGGAATAAGCTAGGATAACACAGAGGGAGGAGTTGTAATATTCTGCTAACAAACTTCATTTCGAGGGGACGTCTTTCCTTCTGTTTGGTTGTGAAGTGAAAAGATTCAGTCTGTCACCCTCCACCAGCCATACTGGTATGGATTTTAGAATCTTTTTGTAAGGGGGCCCAGCTGTGAACTATAAATGCCAGGGAAGCTGATTGCTTGCTTAGGTTTCTTTTTTAAAAAAGACTTCTTTTCAGTGGTACCCAAGAGAAAAGCCACTTTGGACAAATTACATTTATCAATATCAGCTTTCAGAAGCTGAGCATAACTGAAGGTAAGCACAGTTTGTTTTTAGGAGGAAGAAGGCAGCCTTATGTGCTTATTGATGAATAACATCCCAGCCTCATGCTACCTGCAGTCATGTAGCAAGTAAAATAATTCAGCAAGTTTCAGAGAGCAGCTGTCCCTAAATAACCTTACATCAGTGCTATAGCTGTCTGACAGTGGGTCTGCATGGTGCAGTATCAAGGTACATACAACATACAGTGGTTTGACTTTGCTCTCTTCTGTTCTGGCTGTGACCAATAGATAACTCGGTGCACAAAGCACCCTGGTCAAGATTTGGGACTGGTGACAGTTTATTTAGTGGAATGGGTAAAGGAACAGCAGCTGAAAGAGGAGGAGAAGTACTGAGATAAAACTGTCACATCCACATGAACATAGACCATGCTCAGTGATGTGCTTGGTCTAGTCTGTACTTACATGGTGCATTGAAGGTTGCTCACAAGATATCTCCAGCTGTGCTATGCTTTGGTCTTATTGGGACTGGAGGATTGGGGTGGTGTTTACTGGGATGGATCTGTAGCTGGTACAAAGCAGCCTTGCTACGCTGGCATCAGCTTGATGACTGAACTTCAGCTGAAAATATCTCATTGAGTATCTGTGTGTTTCTCTTGGGCTGCAATAATCTGTGAGAACTGGCTTTCTGCTCCACTGCTAATGAGGTGAAACACAGGAAAAAAAACTTGTCATTAGCTATGGAAACAAGTGATTGCTTAGGAATTGCATTACTGGTGTAATCAACAGTATATAAAAGAGCATTGTAACTTCTACTTCCACAGAAAAATGAAGTCAGCACTAATGTCTGCACTGTTCCTGAAGATTTTCATTTAAATTGATAAGAACCAGTTGCGGCATGTTGGTGTAAAGTTTTTCTGATGCCCATTTTTCCTGTATTTTGGAGATAGGGTGTCATCTGTCATTTACAGCATGATCTGTCTTTTTATAGAAAGTCAAGGTTTATGGCAGAGGAAATCCAATTAAAGTTGTAGCTGTTGACTGTGGATTAAAGCACAATGTTATTCGTCTGCTAGTAAAGGTAGGTCAGTGCTTGATGTCCCTTATCGCTTGTTTTGCTTTGACAAGAGCCTCGCCTGTCACTCACTAGCCCTGCTTCCACCTGTACATATCCATTCTAGTAGCAGTTGCCCTCCTAATATCAGGTACAATTATTAGAATGATTTTTATGGATTAGGAGGTGTTTTCTGAACTTGATACGCTGTACTGAGTGGATAAGAAAGAGGACCTGTGCAGCAGCCTCTCAGCAAAGAACCCCTTGAAGATGACTCTTCAAAAGATGAGGCACAACTTCTCTAAAGAATAACTAAGCAAGATCAACCCAACATTGTAAAAAATGAATAAACAGTGGGGAAAAAAGTTTTAGTGAAGGTGGTGAATAGTTGAAACAAGCCCAGGGAAACTGTGGAATGTTCATCCTTGAAGATATTAAAAACAACTGAACCAGGCCCTCAGCAACCTGCCCTAAAGTTTGAGTTTTCTCTGCTTTGAGCAGACCTCCTGAGGTTTCTCCAATGTCATTTATTCTTTGAGTGTAGGATTCTGTAACAATCTTTTCCTGTTTCTAAGACAGTGATATAGCAGTCCTTGTTTCTTCAGCCACACAGGAAGACTGAAGGCAGTGTCCTCTCATTCCTTAGATGTACAGGATTTCTCTGAGCCTTTTCTCTAAGTCTTTCTCTGTACAGGCTTATGTGGATTTTTGTCTCATTTTTGATGTGCAGGACCATTTTTTAGCATGTCATAGAACAGAGCTGCAAAGCCCTAATTTAGCAGTAAGGATGAATGTACTGTGTAAAAGTGAACATATTTTACATGTGTACATAGACTGAAATCCAAACTCAACCTTTGGGACATGAGAGCATAGGAACAAATCTCCTGACACAGATTCATTTGTTTCCCTCCTACCATCATTTCTTGTGCCTTTGTTTTTTGGTTTTGTTTGTTTGGTGATGTTTGTTTGTTTTTTAGCGAGGTGCAGAAGTGCATTTAGTTCCATGGGACCATGATTTCACCAGCATGGATTATGATGGGCTTATAATTTCTGGAGGACCAGGGGATCCCATGAAGGCCCAGGAGGTGATTCAGAATGTCAAAAAGGTACAATATAATAGGCATAGGCTGATTACTCTTGCTAATTTGCCTTTTTCTCAAGTGCCTGAAATCCAGACAATTGGTTTTATTAATATGTTGTAGGCCAAATGTTGTTCAGTCATTTCAGCTGCTTGGGATATTCCTTGTGTTGCTCCACCGGGAGTTGTCTCCAGCCTGGCAGTCACAACAAGGCTATACAGACCTTGGTGAATCATACGTGGTAAACAGGATGACCACAATTACCTTGCTGGTGCCTTAAAATACCCTGTGCTCTTTCAGGATCTCTGGGACATTAAGGAAATCAGGGCTCCAACTTGAAATAATACTGCACACTAAATGCATGTAATGCAGAGTGTCATTGCTTATTCCCCTGGACTAGTCTGACATCAGACTGTGCTTTGAGGCTTCCCTTTAAAGCAGGGGAGAGGAGGAAGCTTTCCTTCCTAGGCTGTTGCTACTCTGGCATTCAGATTTTCCCCACATCTGTGAGGGAACCATGTGAAGCATGATTTATGCTGGAATTGCTGAACAGAGAGGCTTCAATATCTCTTGAAAACCTTTTCATTTTAGGTCCTGGAGAGTGACCGCCCAGAGCCCCTGTTTGGAATTAGCATGGGGCATCTAATCACTGGAATAGCAGCTGGAGCTACTTCCTACAAGATGCAGATGGCCAACAGGTGCAGCAGCTCTTCTGCTTTCCAGGGCCCACACAGACCAGTTCAGCATTGTGAAAGGCCACAGAGAAGCAGTGCTTTGCTGCTGAACTGCCTTAGCAGCAGCTAGCATGACAGTAACATTACTTCATCCCAGCCATTCTCCTTGCCTTTAATATAAATTGTCATATCACGCACTACTGTTTTTGAGGGTCTTTTGAAAGTACTTCATGTAATTGGTTCCCATCAAACTGAAGGGCAGCAAAGTTTCTCCTAGCTTTTTTTTTATTTTCAGAATGGCTGCCAGTATTGAACAGCTACAACTGAATTGCTGTATATAATCTCATAGTTACTAGTTCCTCTTAACTGTGGCACTTGGACACATTTGACACTTCTGTTTTCTGATTCTCTTTTCTTCCAGAGGCCAGAACCAGCCTGTCCTAAATACAGTGAATGGACAGGCTGTCATCACTGCTCAGAACCACGGCTATGCCATTGACAGCTCTACCCTCCCACCTGGCTGGAAGCCTCTTTTTGTGAATGCCAATGACCAAACGACTGAAGTGAGCTCTTACTTTATTCCAGATACCTGCACATAGAAGTCTTTAATAAGCAAAGACTCTCTGGCTTTATTTCACCTCCTAGAAGCTTGCTGTCAGATTGCAGTTTGTTATCAGGGCTGAATTTGATGATCTGGCCATCTGCTTTACTTGGAGCCTTGCCTTAAAGCCCAGAATGGGTTAGCCTTTACCACTGTTTGCTGTACCAGTCCAAAGTGTAGGATTGTCACAGTGACTTTAGGATTGCCTTATTAATTTCCAGGATTTCCCTACCACTGGTAGTGCTCACTCAGTTACCATTGCCTTAGGGATTGTGCCACAGCACTGCAAGCCTGTGCCATCATTTTCTTGTGTTGGTTCTGTGTTGCTGAGCACAGAAAAAAAATATTATTGCATATATAGTTTGGTCTGCTATTGTAAATAGAATTTCAAGGACTGAAGTCATGAGGAAGAGAGGCTGGCCCTAGAGAACTGCTTACAGGATCTAAGGTAGAAGTCCAGTGTCAAGTAACATCCATGGTTGAGACAGGTCTCAGGCTTTGTAATTGCCCATTTTAAATCTATTCCATGAGGGTCAGTGTTGTGTAAGTTAGTGAAAGCTTGTTAATTGTCAGGAAATAACTTTAAAAAAAGGTATTTTCTAAAGCAGCTTCTCCCATAGGAATATGCCTGTCTCTCTTTTTTTTGTATAAATGCCCCACATCAAGTCGGGCAGATTAAACAGTGTTGCTCTGAATTACCCAGCTGGTAATTTTAGAATAAGTTTTTTTGCCTGGTGTTGTTTTCTTTATCCTTAAAGATACATCTAAAGAGACATAGATTACCAAAGAAAAATTAGTACAAAAAAATCTACAGCTGTTTGGCTCAAGTTCTGAAATGTGTTTATTTTAGCTGTGTTGACAAACTGGACCTTTTCATTCCCAGACTTTAGTTGGAGTTTGGAGCCAAGGGTGATAAGGTTGGAAATGAGTCTTCTTGATCTAGTACTGTGACATTCTTTTATGTGAGCTAAAAAAACATTTCTGTGTGCAGCAGCAGTCTCCTAAACCTTCACAGACAGTCAAAAGTCCGTGTTGGTTTAGCATGGGATGCACAAACTAGATCAGAGTTGGTTAGGCTGTCATGTACAGTCTGTTGCATTCCTTGGTTTGAAAAAGAAAAAGCATTTCTTGTGGCTGACCTGAGCCATCACAGCTGAACAGGACCAACACAGGTTTCCAGTACTGACAAGCAGCAAAGTGAATCTTTTTAAAAGCTAATTGTATGGAAGTAGAAGGAACATGAGCATTCTGGGGAAATGTGGCAGACTGATGGAATTCTTTACTCTGAGAGCAGAAACTCACACCGTAATGGATCAGCTGTGGTCAGTAGCTCATCTCTCATTCCTGTCCTATGCCAACATCCCATCCTGCAGCTCTGAATAGCACTGTGACTCTGCATGAGCTGTTGGGACTCCTTTGTTCATTCCTAAGGAAAACAGGTTGTATCAGGATTATTTTGCTCTGAATTTCCTCCTGAAGGACTTTTCTACCTCCATCTGGATTTAGGGATCATGAGCAGTGACATCTATAGGGTAGTCTCTCAGTGGACCATGCTTCTTGGTGCTATCAGGCCGTTCAAACAAGAAATCCATTTTTTCCGTACTCCAACTGAAACTACGCACACTGTCTCTAAGCTCAGTTTAGGTCCTTCATAGCTCTTTGTTTGTTCACAGCACTAGTCCCCCTTCATCACTCTGTCCAACCCAGGGCAGAGGTCAAGCCCCCGTGTCAGCATTTAAAGTGAGTTATGGAAATCAAGATATGATGAAAACCCATTTCTATTGCAACAGAACCAACCAAATTGGGACGATAAAACCATTCATTCCTTAACAGCCTTGTCCCAGGTTATCTTTTCCTGCCAGCTTTTCTTCTTTGCCCAGTCCAGGATTGACTCTGGAGGGAGACCAGTGTATCTACTCTGTTAAGTTCTTCCAGCTTAGCAGTGTTTGCTGTTGCAGTGAAAGTGGTATCTCCACTGTGCCCCTTGTCCATGTACAGTTGAGGGTTACACAGGCACTGGAGCATTAGTAGCAGAGCAAAAGGCTCAGTGGTATCTTGGATGAGACATGGTTTGAAGATTGTGGATGAAAGGGGTGTAAGTTTGACAGTCCTGGAAACTTACCAGTCCTTTGGCCTTCAGTGCTTGCAGGGATGAGGTGTAGCTTTCTGTTGGCTTGTTTGCTTGTCAGGAGGTGTCTAAGAGAATCCCTTTTAATCCTGCAGGGAATTATGCATGAGACCAGACCAATTTTCACAGCACAGTTCTATCCAGATGCAAATCCTGGGCCGAGGGACACAGAGGTAATGTATGAGGGCTGATCTGGGCTTGCTTTCAGGTGGCCTGGGGAGCGCAGATATGTATCAGCTACAACAAGAAGACTTGGTGTTGATCCTGCATCTTGGTTTTGAACATGTCAGGATTCTAACAGAGGGCCCAATCATGCATAGACTTGTGTCTGCTTAGCTTGAACTGCAGCTAATTACAATCAACAACAAGGCATATATTGACTTCTGTGTGCCTTGGATCAGTGATTCCATTCATATTATGTGTATGCATTGAGTCCTGGGGGGATTATCTCTGTGTTAGAAGTTACTGAAGTGCTTAAGCTTGTGCAGGATCAGGCTCAAATGTCTGCAAAAGAGATCACAAAGGGAATAGGATTTTATCTAACAGAAAAAATACTAGCCAGGTGCTCTGTAATAAAATGATTAACTTTGTAATTCATTTTAGTTCCACTTTCAAATTTTATAATTACTGTAGAGTTATGTAAATGGATTTACACTTCCTCACTCTGGTTCTCCTAAGTGAAATGAAATTTTAATTCCCCATCTGTGACTTTGCACAAATTCTGTAACAACTGGTTGCGTAGTCACAGAGTATGACTAAGCAGCATCAAGGGAATGTGGAAGGTAGAGGAGGCATGTCTGAACACAAATAAACTGTTTAGCATTTCCTGAGAGAGGAAGATGGGAGAATGCATAGAAGTGCTTATTTTAATCTTAATTTGATGATGTTGATTAAACCTGCAAATAAATCTCTTGATATTAAGAAGTTTCATAGCAGTCTGATTGACTAGAGAATCTCAGAACTCATAACAACCCTCAACTGTGTGTCTTTTCCAAGTCTGTGCGCTCCACTGCTGGGATGGGTTTGATAACATAGTGCCTATCCTGACAGGCTTGCAGGACCCATCCGTACTCCTTTCATGGATAATTCCCAGCAGCCAGCCTCAGGGGCTGTGTGGCAGAAGCTCTGCAGGTGTGGGGTCAGGTGGGAAGCCTGTCCAGCTGTGTGTAGCTGCCTGCCCTGCCTGGAGAACACATTTCTGACAGCTGTTCTGGAAGGACAAAACTGATTTAGCACAACTGATGTTTAGATATCCCTGTTGAGGTCCCTTCTCTGTAGCAGGCTGCATTCCAAATGGTTCCCTGAGCTAGTCTAGTGTATGCTCTTCTGTGTTTTAGCTTTTAATGCATGTTCACTTGTTGCACTCCAGCCACATAGAAGCAAAGCATACAGGCGTGATTGATGTGTATTTTCTTCCTGATTATGACCTCACTTTCTTGAATGCAGCTTTGTTAGAGATGTCAAAGTTGTTAAATAAATTTCAGATAATTATTTTCTCTTTTCAGATGATGTAAATCTACATGCTGAAGGCAGCAGAGCAGAGCTGTTTGCTTGAGCTCACCAAATGGCCTGATTTTTCCTTCTTTGCTTGGTATTTATTTAGTTCCATTTTAGTTGTTAAATACATGTGTTTATTTTTCCTAGTTCCTGTTTGATTCTTTTATTTCCCTGGTTAAGAGTGGGAAAGGCAATACCATTTCCTCAGTCCTGCCCAAGGCTGGAGTGACAGCTTCCAGAGTGGAGGTCAGTATACAGGTACTTCTTTTTCATGCCAGTCAGTGTGGCTGGGACCAACTGAACCCACAGCACAAAATCGCACAGAAAACTGGTCATGGAAGTCAGAGGAAGCTTCACTTATAAAAGTCCTGACATCTGCTGGTCTCAGTCATCAGGCCTCTCGTGTTAAGTCCCTTTTCTTTGGGAAAGTTTCAAATTCTGAAGTTTCTTGGATTTTTCTTTGCAGTTCTCCCAAGAAAAGTACTCTCGTAGCAGTACAATGAGGTGTCCTGGGCTAATCTGGCCATAAGATTTTGTGCCAGTGGCATAATGTTGGTGCTTGGTTGCTTAGCACAAAAGTCTGAAATTCCAAGCATGAGCTGAATTTCACAAAGTTTTGCTGTCTTAGAAGGCAGCTGGACTTTGTGGGCAGCCAGAGTGAGGCATGGTTATCTATAAGCGCATGGTACAATTAACATGTTTATTGTATGTCCTATGCATGGGTCATGTGTTTCTCTGACTAGAGATATATGCCAGAAGTCCAGTAGAAATACCCTTAGGAGTAAAAGTGCAGTGGTTTTGAAAATGACTTTTCAATTTAGAACTGATGTTCTGTAATTTAAGACACTGCTAACATCCACTATGATAGGATTGATTTTTTTTTTTCATGCTGTTTTGTCATTTGTAGGTCTCGAAGGTTCTCATTTTAGGATCCGGGGGTCTCTCTATTGGTCAGGCAGGGGAATTTGATTACTCTGGATCCCAGGCTGTGAAAGCCATGAAGGTGAGGAGATACTCTGAAAATATTAACCTCATGTAACCTACTTTCCCTTCTCACAGCTAAACTGATCCTCCAACTATAGCATCACTGGAGCAAGGAAGTTGGTGAGGATAAATGACTATAAGGAAATTTAACCATTTTTTGTTGGTGAACTTGTTGTATGAGTGAAGTGAGTTAGAATTATCTTCCAAAGAGATATGTTCTCAAGGTTTCCATTGCAATCTTTGAGCAGTTTATTTGTGATGTGTTGCTGGTCACTCCAGGCTTCTCAAACTAGATGAAGAGGAGGGACTACACCTGAGCTGAAATTACTGGAACTTCTGGAGTATGTCAACACACTGCATGGTATACAACAACAGCTGAATGGTTGGCTGCTGCTATGCAAAAGCTTTTGAACCCCTTATCAGGGCAGGTTTTCTAAATGGTATTTATTTTGAATACAATGAACTTTTTAAAGGTCATGTGCGTCAGGTTTTGTTTCTGGAATTGGTCCTAGAAAGAATACTAGGGCAAAAGCTCATGCTAGGAAAAGCTGTAGAAGGATAGAAGTGTACTGTCATGGGGTTACTACTGGTAATGTAAGAGTTACCTGGGACCCCCAGTTCCTGTCTAACCTCATGTGAAGGAGGAGAGCTTGTAGAAGTATGACAGTTTCAGAGCAGAAGTGAAAGGGTTGCAAGGGCAAACTACAAGTGCAGTAAAATCCAAACAATCCCAAACAATGGGGCGAGAGGATGTGATATCTTTTCCCTCACCGCTGCCATGAAGACTGTCAGTTTAGGGTCATTTATCTAAAACTGAAAGATTTTTCATAAGGATTATATATGTTCTTTTCCTTCCCTGTTCCACATGTTTCCAAGGAAAGTATGCTCAGTGAAAAAAATCCAACCTCTCATGGGGAGAAAGGTCAGCAGAAATTTACAGCCAATCTTTAAGGCAGTATTTTAAGTTAGCGAAGGAGAAAAAGTGTTATCCAGCACTTGAATTGAGCTTTCAAAACTCTGAGTGAGAATCCCACTGCTTCAGGTGAACTGTTTCTTTGTTCCCCCAAAACCAATGACACAAATAATCACAAAGTCTAAACAAACAGAAAAGTCTTATGGAATTTTCATGCTCATTGTGAACTGGGAGGAAACAGCAATTTCTGTACTGGTCCCAGCAACACTTAGGAGCATTTCCTTGAGGGATGGTGGACTTAATCTACTGGTCTCACTCCTGTTTCTTTCTACTCTATTTTAAATATTGTCACTGTTCCTGTTTTTAGTGGGAGTCACCATTGTTTCTTAACCTCCACAACTTCCATATAGCAAATCTTTCTCTTGAAATGTATTTTGCATCTATAATTAGCATTGTTTTCAAATTATTGGTTTGGTTGTAGAAGTTTATTTCCTTACAAGAAGTTGATGAAGATTAGAATGAGTTCTCTTAAAAAAATGAGTTCACAGCCTTTGCACTTTCCAGTCCACCTTTTCAACAAAGTAGTAAATCATTGTTTTGTGTCTGCTTGTGGTTGACATGTTTTTTCCAAGCTTGGCCACACTCATCATTATTAGCAAAACTTTGTTGGCTTCCTCATTATGTACTAATATTTCAAGAGGGGGAAGACTTGATCTTCCCAGGTCTGACTCAGACTTTTCTAATAATGAACAAACTGTAGTGAACTTCTGTCTGTAGCCAGAAGAGTGGCAAAACTCTCACTGGTATCACAGGAAACAGATAAACTTTATTATCACTCTATCTCAATTTCTTAACTGTGTTAGAGAAAAAGCAGTGTAAAGTTTTTGCTAACCTTTGTCTTGTGTATAGAGGCAGAGTTTGTCTTCTAATATGTGCAATAACAAATGAAAAAGTTATGGGACAAGATTTTTAAAGTCATAATACTAGGAAAATTAAAGTATCTTTATGGAAAGTCAAAGCAAAAAGTGTATTTTTGTTAGTTACTAGTTGGTCCAAAAAAATCTGAGAACTACCTGGATACCCATGATCAAAGACCTACTGCTTGGCAAGAAAAGATTGGCTTGACTAAGATTGATTAAATTTTTTGCCTTGGCACTTTTTATCTGACTTCCAACAGAAGACAGATGTGATTATACTGGACTTTGTTTTTGTCTCCTCTATGTGATTCCTAAAAGTGTTAAACAATTTTGACCAAATTTCTGAATTGGGTGGGAGTGTTCATTCCTTTAAGATTCACAGACAGGTAGAGGCATAAAAGTAAAGAACGGATATTAGCTCAGCCTCATACAAGAGACCAGAAATCTCTTATGGGACAGGACGTAAAGAATACAGCTTCTTAAATTCTGCTCTTGGTAAACTGCTTGTTGAAACCCATCTCTTGCTGCTGCTGTTAGCTTTTTTATACCTATTTTTAAAGCAGATTTTAATTTTCAGGAAGAAAATGTGAAAGTTGTCCTCATGAATCCCAATATTGCTTCAGTACAGACCAATGAGACTGGTTTAAAGCAGGCTGATGCTGTCTACTTCCTCCCCATCACTCCACAGTTTGTCAGAGAGGTCATCAAGGCTGAGTGTCCCGACGGAATAATTCTGGGCATGGGTGGTCAGACTGCACTCAACTGTGGTGAGTGTAATACAGCTGCCTTGGCATTTCTTGCAGGCAGACTCATTTTTTTTACCAAATAACAAGTAAATTAATAAAGAACAGAACTTGGGGAAATGGCTTCCAGTCGCACCAGTGGAGGTTTAGATTGGATATTAGAAAAATGTTTTTCACTGAAAGGGTGGTCAGGCATTGAAACAGGCTGGAAGTGTTCAAAAGGCCTATGGATGTGGCACCTGGGGACATGGTTTAGTGGTGAACATGGTTGTGCTGAGTTAATGGTTGGATTTGATGATCTTAGAGGTCTTTCCCAACCTTAATGATTCTATGTTCCTACCACATGTTAGGCAGAAGCCTGGGGGGAGTGAGTCACTGTGAAGATGTGAACATAACCTCTAATTGCTGGGTTTGATATTTAAAAATAATTAATATGTTTTGCTTTTCAGCTTAATTCTTAGTTATCATAGTTGGATTTGGGATATTGAGACCACCGTGAAGCAGAGATCAAAAGGAAAACAGCTTCATTTAACTTCTTGGACCGGTATTCATCTGTGCAGCTTTGCTCTGTGTTGCAGATGACAGCCAAGCAATAACTGTACTAATATCCCAGGTTTCACTGATTTGAGGACAGAAAATTTCATGTTATGCTTCTGAGATCTAATACTGAAAATGAATAATAAAATTAGCTGTTGATGAGGCCAAACAAGTTGTCAGCTAGTCAGATAGTCAGATATCTTTTGAATACTTCTTGTTTCTAAATTTTTGAGGTTTTCTGGATTCTTTGTTGTGAGAGTGGTGAGGCACTGGAACAGGTTGCCCAGAGAAGTTGTGAATGCCCCATCCCTGGAAGTGTTCAAGGCCAGGTTGGATGGGCCTTGGAGCAACCTGGTCTAGGGAAAGCCCATGGCAAGGGAGTGAAATGAGATGATCTTTAAGGTCCCTTCCAACCCAAACTATTCTGTGATTCTAATAATTTTATGATTCTTCATCTACTATCAATCCTCAAAACTGTGTCTTTGTTTCCTCTACAGGAGTGGAACTCTTCAAGCAAGGAGTCCTACAGCAGTATGGTGTGAAGGTCCTAGGTACATCAGTTGAATCCATCATGGCTACAGAGGATAGAAAGCTCTTTTCCAATAAACTGACTGAGCTAAATGAAAAGATTGCTCCTAGTTTTGCAGTGGAATCGGTAAATCAGATTGTTTTGAAGATGTGATTACTATTACTGTTACCCATTTGAATTAGTAATGGTATTTCTAGTTTTGTTGAGTGAAAGCTGAATGCAGCCATGAATACTTTAGAGCATATCCTTGTGTCATCGCTCCTCAGGGATTGATGCTGGATTACTGATTTGAAATGAGTGAAAATGCAATTAAGCACTTGGAAAGCCTAAGCCAGTTTACTCATTGGTAGGAAAAGTAAATTTGGGTGGGGTGACTCCTGTGCTGCAGCACAAAAATATGTAAGATGTCAGAGGTACTTTTTTTTATATTTTAAATCTTGCACAAGCTATTTAGACTTCGGTGTTTAAGTTCTCAAAATCAGCAGTACTGAAATATCTCTTGAGGATGGCAGTACAAAAAGTTGGTTCAGTAGAAAGTCTGTTTGAGTTTGGAGAAAACAGAACAGGTCTTAAACCAGGATGTCTAATGGATGTCTGTTCATGCTAAAGTCCCTGGAGACAAACCAGGTAAGGAAAGTGGAACAGTCTGTGGAAACTCAACAAGGAAGTCCACATGTAGCTAAAGACAGAAGTCACCTCCCTGAGTGGATGATCCAGTCTTCTGCTGTTTGGCAGAACAAAGCAATATTAATAGGTCAACACTTATTATTTTCATTTTATCTTTGGACAGCTTAGTGTCTTACTGATGGGATTTCCAGTTAATTGTGTAACCAGAGTTGAGGACTTTATTCATCTGAATTTTTATCTACGTCTGAAATCTACTCCCCTCTTCTTTAAGGTTGAAGATGCTTTGAAGGCAGCTGAAGATATTTGCTTCCCAGTCATGATACGTTCTGCCTATGCCCTTGGTGGTCTGGGGTCAGGCATATGTCCTGATAAGGAAAGTTTGCTGGACCTTGGTACAAAGGTTTGTTTGGATTTGCAAGTTCTGGGAATAGAACTGAACATCTGATTTTCTTAGATACTCTTCTAATAGTCACAGGCACTGGAATTGTACATACCCATCCTTTCACCTTATCTGTAAAATGTTGCCCTGCTTCCTTCTACTGGCCTGTTTTCATAATTCCTACTGACCTTGGTAATGAAAATGGCTAAATGGCAGATCTGTTAAATTCATGACAAATAAGTCATAATTTGAGCAAGTTTTTCAGCAGTTCTGTTCTGAAATGAAACATATTGACCTATATTCTTGTACTTTCATGAGTAAATGGCACATGAATCAGGTCAAGAATGTTGAAACATTTGAAATGCTGAGTTATAACGTAGTCTCAGGGACAGAAGAGCTGGGAACCTTGGGCCTCTGCCGTGTTTTTGTGTAAATGTGGTATTTTGGCTAGATCAAAAGCTCATGTAGGGATTTAACAAGATGACACTTCATAGTTTGACATCTACCAGTGATCTCTGACTATGACTCTTTTTCTTTAGGAATTCCAGGATTGTTGTTTAAGAATTTGCTGTGAAAAGTAAACAGATAATTGGGGCAAACAAATCAAAAGCTTTTTTCTTTGGCAAAAATGCAGAATTTTAGGAAATAAAACTCTATGCAAGGGTCTCTAGAAAAAAATGCTGATGATGACTTTTTTGTGTTCCCCTACCCTGCTGTCATGCAAACACAATTTGGGTCTAGTGTGCTCAGTGCTGAACAAACACTGCTGGGGCACAGTCAGCTGTGGGGGGCTCAGGGAACAGGACTGACAGACGTGAGAGAGGTAGTGTGTGCAGTAAAACCCCATCTTACAGACTGACAGTGAGTTGGAAACACTAGGCTCATGCATAGGCTTTGTTTAGAGAAAGCAAAAATTCACCCAGAAATGCTGGGAATGCAGGTGTCTGAAAGGTTTATATAAAAACATTTTTCAGTGGGGAAAGCCGTGTTTTTTTCAGTAGGAAAACCTGGTTTTAAGCAGCATATCTTGGTGTTTGTTGTTGTTTTTTTTTTTAAAAGTGAGCCTGCTGCCTACCAGCTCCCCCAGATTCCTGTCTGCAGGACTGTTTCCCCAGCCACTCCTCTCCCAATTTATACTTGTGCTGGGCTTATTTCATCCTAGGTGCAAAATCTGACACTTCTCCTTATTAAATGTCATCCCATTAATCACAGGCTTATGCTCCAGTTGATCTGGACCCCTTTGCAAGGCCTCCTGTCCCTCAGAGAGTGAACAACACCTTTGAGTTCAGTATCGATATTTCAAAATTCACAGTGAAAACCAATTTCAGTTTTGTTGAATTAACTTAAATTTGGATGCTCATTTTTACAGCCCAGCAGAAACTCTCTTCCATTTAGTTACAAAGATGATCTGTAGTAATTCAGTGAACTGGCTTTTCAGGCACTGGATTTTGAATTGCTTATAATTCAGATAACTGAACATGGCTAGTTCAGGTAACCTGGCCTTTAGTTCATGTTTCCCAAACCTGATCACTGAGTCAGAAAAGACAACAGACATAGGAGCAGTGAGGACTGTTTCAGAAGTGTGGTTGGGTGTTCCTGCTACATCACCCCAAATTCGGTGCCGGCTTAGGGTGTGTTAATCCATTCCTCAAACTTTTTTTTATTTTTTAATGAGTGATTTTGGCAACTGAGCTAAGGGCAACATTTGAATAACAGCTTGATCTAATGACAGAGGGGACCAGACTGAAGACCTAATTAATGGACAGCATTAAAACAAGAATCTTTAGTAAAGGATGGATTGGTAGTGTGCCCATTCCTTTCTTGGATTTTAAGTGCAAATTGATTGATGTTTTCTATCTGCTAATATTAAGGCCATTTATTCACTTAGATTATGCTCATTTGCCAGCAAACTGTATTTTTCATTTTTGCCTCATGCGCTGAAGAATGCTTTCAAGATTAGTTTAAGAATAAATCACAGCTCTTGCCTCTGGTTAGTGTGCCAGTGATAAGCAGCATTATTAGGTCTATTAATTGTGTAGTATTTGCTGGCACCCACACTCCCTGTCACTCTGCCATTTCAATTTCTGCAGTGTTCTACTGTAGTCCTTGGAGTTGCCCACATAAAAGCATGTGTCTGTGGCATGATTGAAGCTTTAGATATTTCTATATTCCTATTTGTTATTTATATGCCACTGCAAGCACACCTTCCCTACCTTTTTTCCCCCCATCATATCACATAACAATTTTCCGTGCCTTTCAAATGAAGCTGAAGTGATTGAAAAAAACAAGTGCTTTATCTTTCTCTTTTTTTTTTATCAATCGTATGAACTTTACATCTTTCAATTTTCTTGTTGGGCCGGGATGTCTGGAGATAAGTCACAACAGTCTTAATATGGAATATGTTCTAATAAGGGATTTGGTGGGTTTTTGGGGGAAGAGTTTTTTGTTTGTTTGGGTTTTTTTGTTTTGTTTTACTTTGTGGGTTTTTTTGTTGGTGGTGGTGGTGGGTTTTTTTGTTTGGTGGGGGTTTTTTGTTTGTTTTTTGTGGTTTGAGGAGTTTGTGGTTTTGGGGTTTTTTTAACTGTTTATTTTACTATTTATATTCTCAGGCATTTGCAACGACTAACCAAATTCTGGTGGAAAAGTCAGTTGCTGGGTGGAAGGAGATAGAGTACGAAGTTGTGAGAGATGCTGCTGATAACTGTATTGTTGTCTGCAATATGGAAAACATTGATGCTATGGGAGTCCACACAGGTAGGCTTGGACACAGGGTGGCTTGCTGAAAATGGTTCATTAACCTTTTTTATGCAGTCCCTTTCTGCCTGCTGTTATTGATACAGCTTTGTGATTGATGAAGTGGGCACTAGAAATACTCTTCAGGTCTTGGATAAAGCCCACTAGGGTGTGAAACAGATATTGTTAAGCTAAACCCACCTAATTTCTAGCAGTAGTTTGGCAAAGTCAGTGACCTGTGAGGCCAGAATTTACTGCTCCTTCTCATTTTCCTTCACTTCTACCTTATTACAAACAGGAGATTCTGTTGTAGTGGCTCCAAGCCAGACACTCACTAATGAGGAGTTTCAGATGCTGAGGGATCGTGCCATCAAAGTTGTTCGACATTTGGGCATTGTGGGAGAGTGTAATATCCAGTTTGCTCTGCATCCAACTTCCCTGGAGTACTACATTATTGAAGTTAATGCCAGACTCTCAAGAAGTTCAGCTTTGGCCTCCAAGGCGACAGGGTAAGATTGTTTAAAAAACCCTAAATACTACAGAACAAACAAATGAACAAACAAAACTGAGGGAAGCAGAATAAAAAGATGAAATTACAGTAATGGATTTGAATCCATGTATAATTTAAATATGTGACAGCTAAAAGGAAGAAGAGTTCCTGCATCTGCTCTCCAAACACTTAAAACATGGAGTTGTAGGCTAAATTTTCATCAAGAAAGACTGAAGTTGGCTCAGGGAGAACTCTGGAGTGGTCAGGTCAGTAGGGAGCAGAGTTCTGCATGGGAAGCTTCTGAAACAGTTCTTGTCAGCACCTGTTAGGATTGACCCTTGAAGAGCCAGTCCTACTAGGAGATGGAGGAAGGGGTAAGTGAGCTCTCCGGGTTCATTCCACCCTGCTGATGCTCTTACTACAAATGGAAAAACTTCCAGGAAGTGTGTGTGGGGAAACCTAATAGCTGTTCTTACAAAGCACGTCCACTATATCTATATGTTGGCTGCAAATCACCTCTGGAACCCAGAGGACACAGTTATTAATGAGCTGTCTGTCAGGTTGATGCAAATGGCACTGCTAGCTTGTTGGCTAATCATAAACTAATCAAGGTAAGGATGGTCAGAGCAGCCTGTTTAAAAATTGCCTTCTTAATTGCACTTTGCAGATACTTGGGATATTTGAGAAGCACAAATTAATCTCTAATTTGCAGTTCTCAGTGACTCTTGTGGTTGTTGAAGAGCAATAGCAGGCTGGAGATAAGTCAGGATGTTGGGCAATGGGTGTTTGATTGTTTCCTTTTTGGTTGACAGACTTGCAGCAAAACATACCTGTTAAGTGTGGGCTCACTGTGGGTATGACAGCTTCTGAAAGTGGTGGCTTTGTGGATAAAAAAGCAAGGCCCAGATCTAAGGAAGTGCATCTGCAATGTGTTGAGGTGGAAGGCTGGATGGGTCATTGGGTCATGCTGCGCTTGAGCACAGGAACCTTCCATTGTATTGATGAGGGACAATCACTTCATATCTGTTTAATTGGATCTACTTCTAGGATTTGCAAAAGAGAAGTACTTCCTACTCTACTGTTCTCTACTTCTGCTCTATGGCAGATATCCGTTAGCCTTCATTGCTGCCAAAATTGCCCTGGGAATTCCCTTGCCAGAAATCAAGAACGTGGTGACAGGAAAAACCTCTGCCTGCTTTGAGCCCAGCCTTGATTACGTTGTTACCAAGATACCCCGCTGGGATCTGGACCGTTTTCAGCATACATCCAACCAGATTGGAAGCTCCATGAAGAGTGTGGGAGAGGTGAGTGCAAGACACTCCTGTCCCCTTTCATTTCACCACTTGGAAAAGTAATTTCTCTTTCTTGGAAAGCCTCAGAGCATCTATCTTCAAGAACCTAACGAATTTGAGGGTATTTATTCAGCTCAAACAATTTTTATCCAGTACTATAATTAATTGAAATGAGTTAGAACTGTGTAACCTTGGATATCACAGTGTGGCTTCATAAGTGGTTTGACTTCTAAAGGAAGAGATCACTATGGATAACCTGAGGTTGACTTCATTCTCAACACTTCAGGACTCTCAAAGTCCTTTTTTAGTTGGAGGTTCTGTAGTGGTGGTTAATTAGAGTAAAACTTCATGAGTTGTAATCTGTTAAGATTTTCAGTGATGCCCATGAGCCACAGCTCTCAGTTGTTCCCAAGTTATTTGTCCTCTATGTTAAAACTATATGCCAGATCTCAGCCTACTTCTGCTCCTGAAATCCAAACACAATTTGTAATCTTGCTCTGAAGTTTTGACTTCTCATAGTGATTAAGCCTCTTATATCGGAATTTAAGGTGTCTGGACACTTACAGTAATTTCAGACCATGTTTTAAGAGAAGAGAAATGAAGAATAATGGGTAAATGACCCACTTAATTAGTTAATTATGTATCCGCTACCAAAGCAGAACAATTGTGTATTTTTTCAGTTGCCTTTCCTTTCTAACGCTTTTCAAGTAGCTATTTTATTAAATTGTTTTGATGTGTAAGACCTTCTTAACATCATTGTTGTTGTCAGACAACAAGTCTTCATCAGAACTGAAAAGGTTAATTAGATTTTGATTTTTCCATTGACAGTTTTGGCTTTATATGGCAATGAGGTGGAGGTTTTTTTTGTTTTAAGTGAGTTCAGGCTTCCTGATATTAAGCCTCTCTGCTTAGGGGTTTGGGGACTGTTCTGTAGAGCTGGGGTTCCTAAATACAGTTGCCTTGTGCACAATCAGCTGTAAACACTTGCTGGGCATACCCATTTGTCAGAAGAAGTGTCAAGTTCTTCTAGTGCTCGTATGTCACAGAACTGCCTGAACCCAGGCAGGATGCTGGGTAAAGGCAGGAGGGAGATCTAGAAGTTAGCGTTCTAACAGTGCTCATCTGTGACTGCTGCAGGATGAACTGAAGCAGGGATGAAGAAGCTTAAGGGATGCAGTTTGCAGATGGTGGAAGTGCTGAGCAGGAAGGTTAGTCTGCAGGACCTCTGAGCCAGGAGGGGGAGTCCTTGAAGCAGAGTTTCTTGCCACTGTGTCTCTATTAGTTGACACAGTTGTCTCCCCGGGCCTGAACTTGAAGCCAAATGGCAGCACCTACTGCACTTTTATTAATTGAATAGTCTGGCCTGGCCTGGCTTTTCCTGAGCTCTGTTGTGCTGGGCAGTGGGCCTGGAGCTCTGAGAAAAGAGAAAATGATGGTATTTTTTCTTTTGACATTTTTTAACACTGTGTTTGAGAAGATTTTTATGCTGTTAGGGTTTCACTGCCCTTGGAAATAAAAATGTAGAAGTTTTAGAAAGGGCTTTGTTACCTTGCAGATTTCCAGAGAGAAGGGCTTGTTTTCTTATTAGATGTGGTGTCAAGACTGAAGGAGGGAAACCCCAGTGCTGCTATGCCAGGGAGGAGTAATCATTTAAAAGAGCCCTCAAGAGGGGAGAGTTACTGTTAAATGTAATTTGAAGGAAGAGGAGTAAATTTCTCTTGAAGCTTAAAATTCCCACAGTAAGTTTCTATCTCTAACAGGTTGTTAAACAGAAATATCATTCTATATTACTGTACCCATGCTGCTAGATAATGGTTTTTCTCTACCAAAATGCTTCAAAGCAATTTACAGAGAAAAGCAGTGGCTTCCTGTATTTTACAGATAGGGAGACAGAAGCAGAAAGGAGTTGCTTGTCTGGAACTCCCTGTTAATAACATGGGCGGAGTCAGACCTAGAAGTGGGACTCCCAAGGCTCAGTCAGCTGCATTTATCCTTCTGTCTTAAGTCCATCAAGACTGTCTTCCAGAGGAATCTAAAGTCTGTCATCTTTCCATATGCCTGTCTTCATGGTTTCAACTTGCGCTCTTCTGTTATTGAGGGAACAGCTCACGGTAGCTAATGTGTAAGTGCTAATGTGTAAGTGCTCTCCATTACAGGTCATGGCTATTGGACGCACTTTTGAAGAGAGCTTTCAGAAGGCCCTGAGGATGTGCCACCCCTCAGTAGATGGCTTCACTTCGCATCTGCCTATGAATAAAGCCTGGCCAGCCATCGTAGACCTCCAGAAGGAGCTCTCTGAGCCATCCAGCACTCGAATATATGCAATAGCCAAGGTAACAAAAGATAAAAAGACCTTGACCTTTGTCCCTTGAAAGCTACCAGACTGGGTCAACTGAAGTCACAGAGTTTTCTTCACTCCCTTCCTTCCCTCTGCCAAGCACACTGGCATCCTATCCCTTTATAGGATCCTTGCTGATGCTTCCTTCATCTTCCATGTTCAGATAATGTGTTTGCCTTTTGGTGGTACAGTCTTAGCCAGTGCCCATTGCGTTCAGGTGCATTCCTGTCTTCTGTTACTTCACTTTGTAACTGAGCACTGATGGAGACCTGGATCACTTTCCTTTCCTATAATATTATATTTGTTGGCTAAGTATTGGGTAATGTTCAGCCCTGATCTACACTAGTATAAGTGCCAGTCAAAACTGGCCAGTTTTGCAGATTTCAAAGGAATAAATGAAGATCTTTTTGAGAACTGAAACAAAGGATGATAAAGAATAGCAAGCTGCAGTCTAGGAGAGCACTGTCTATTTGCAATGGTTGCATTGGTACGGGTTTGAAACTAAAAACAGTACAAAACTCTGTTTAATTTCACAGACAATAAATCCTTTGTTCCTTGAAACAGGCTTAACTTGTGTTAGCATTCTTTTAACCCCCCTCCTATCAAACAGGTCAGATCACTTCAGTCCTCAAGGTGTCTGGGTAATGAGGAGTGTTATTGTAAGGGGACCTAGGGTGTGAAACTGTTTCTTCCTTTGTATCCTCAGCATTTGCCTGTGTGTATCACATGGTAAATGTAGGGTTAGTTACTTTAGAAGGTAGGTGTGATCTCACACGTGGTTTTGCTGCAGCTGACTTGTCCATCTGTCCATACTCTCTGTGGAGGGGAGGGCACAGCTGTCTTTTATAGCTCCTACCTGTTGATTTGTATTTTTAAAGATTGCAAACTTTCCAAGCAGGGAATGACTCTTTTTTTCCCCAACTTTGCGTGGTGGAGTCTTTAAGCCCTTTATGCTTGTGTGTAGATATATCTCATTACGTCCCCATATGAGTGTGGGGAGCTGAGGCTGTGCTGGGTTTGCTGGGTTTTCACGTAGCTGTTCTTCTTATAAATGGCTTGAGTGAAAAGCACAAGATGTTCTATAAATGTGTGGCTTGTCCACCTGTTGACTTTTCGCATTTCAAGCTGGAGAAGTGCATATCTTCATCTTTCAGCAGCTATGTTTGGTCTTTATTGTAGCTTTTTTTTTCTGAAAGGAAAATCTTGCTGCTTGTCTCTGAGTGTCTTAGAGAGCTTTTGTGAAAGGTTAATCTTAGTACTGTGTCAACACAGGAGATGTGAGGAGATGAAGATGAGTTTGGGTCCCATATTGGTGGGAACATTGGGTCTTTCCAGCTGCTGGCATTTTCACCTGAAGCTGTTGTCAGAAGCAAGATCAAAGTCTTAATCCCTCCCAGCTGCCTCTGCCCAACACAGTGCACTAATTCATATTCATTAATAACTGAGGCAAGCTGTATCAGCTAGAGGTGCTTCTGGCAGCTGGGACTGCTTGCCTGAAAATCTCCTTCAAGCCTTCTGACATTTAAAAGCCAACAGTTAGTCCCCATTAGCCATCAGCTTTATTTGGAAAAGAATGGACCTTTGTTTTATGTTATGCCTTTTCCCTCCCTCCCACACCCCACTAGTCAGCTCTCCAAGGCTTTTTACTTTTTCTCTCTCCTTTGTCTGTTGCATGATGACAACAGTCACTGTTCAGGTGCAAGGAAAGGGAGTTCAGCTGCCATTCAGAGCTATTGCTCTTGTGGCGGGATTCCCTGTTATCATGCAAAAGAGGGCACTATGAGAGAGGCTGACTTAGATGAGGCTTATTCCTTGGCCATAGTGGCTGAGGGCTGCAAGGATGGAACAGCCTGATGAGCAGGGATGCTCAGGTTGTGTCAGGTCTTTCCTGTGCCTGTTAAGATTGTATCCAATTGCCCTCAAAGACTTAGATGGTAAATTTGATCCATACTCTGTTTCACACCAGGGACCTGGTCTCCTAGTTATCTACAGTAGAAGTGTGTAGTTTGCACTTGTGCTGCTCTCCACAGGCAGTCAAATACTTTCTTTGATGGGGAGCAGGGAGGGAATTGAAGGAACAGGAGTGCTGGCCCTATAGAGATCACGGGCAGCCTAGAGGCCAACCTTGTTCCATGACTCCTGGTCTGAAAGCAGTTCTATAAACCACTTGGTTTCCCAGCATGGGACCAATCTCTAGTCTACAGGATGTTCTTGAAGGTGAGCAGGGCTCTGAAGTTATGCTGTCCTGCTGTGGCTCTCTCCTCCTGCTTCCATGGTGTGTTTAGGCTGTACCTTCATGTAGGTTTGAATACAGCAAAGCCATCAGAGTGCTGTCCAGGGCTCTGATCAAATCCTAAACATGCTGTCCTGTTTTTGGCAGGCCTTGGATAACAAAGTCCCTGTCGATGTCATTCACAAACTCACGTCCATTGACAAGTGCTTCCTGTATAAGATGCGCAGCATTGTGAACATGGAAAAGATCCTGAAGGGAGTGAACAGGTAAAAAAAAGTCAACAGCCTTGCCCTAGGACACAACAGTCCTTCTGGGAATTCTTCTGCTGGAAAACCTATGGTAAGCACAGATGCACTCAATGCTGAGAAGTTTGTTCCAGTTCTCAGAGTAAGCAGTGGTATCTTAAAACGCAGTTTAGTGCCTTACACAGCAGAAATTTCTGAACACACTCTTTTTAGTAAAATAAATCCTTTGAGTACTGAGACATCTTGACTGTTCTCAGGGATTATGGAAGTTCCAGTTTGTTTTGGAAAATCCTCACTGTATCTCTGAGGCTAAGGCTAGGAATATGGATGGCCTGCAGGGAGTAACAGCAGGCTGCACTCATGGGCCTAGGACAGAGTTAGCCTTCAAACTAAACAGAGGACTTGTCCTGACTTACTAGACCTGGGAGCCACATACACTGCATTTTATTTCCAGTCTGGCCAATTGATTTTCAAACTTTTCTGCCTTGCTGTGATCATATAGTATGTGTTGCTTTTGTACCACACTTTCAAACATCTATAGTTTCAGACATATTTAAACATAAATCTTCTTTCTTCAAGAAAAATGACCATATAAAAGCAAACAGGAAAGCTGTCAGTAAATTAAAGCACTGGGCTGTATTTCAGTTCAGCCTCTTGGTGACTTGAGTTTTTCCTTCATGGTTTACGAGGCTGGAAGAACCTCCTTGCTGAGTTATTAGTTGTGTGTTGGCAGCTTCTCTGCCTCTGGTACCCATTGTACTCACACGTGTCACCACATGATGGCACTGGGAGAGCACCAGAGCCAGTACATTAGTTCACCTGCCATTGTCTGCATTTTGACCAGCTGGTTTTGAGCAGACCTTGTTCTCCCTTGTGCCCCAGAGCAGACCAGATCTGGAGCTAAATAAAAATAAATGTGGAGGGAGATAGAGAAGAGCAGGAACAGCTTGATTAGTTGTCAAAATATTTTGTTTGACTGCACAAATTTTTGCCCTCTAACATCTGTGTCATGTTGCATTTGTCTCTAGTCCCATAAATATATGTGCACCTCCTGAGGAAGCAAAACAACATATTGAGAATCAGTTTGAGTTCCTCACTGTTGGAGTAGCATGCTCTGGGCTGAGGCACTTGGGACCCCAGAAGCTGGCCCCATCCTCAGCTGGTATAAATCCAGCATCACTCCACAAAGGCTAATCTTGCCAAACTGTCCTATATCACTGAGGTTGCTTTCCCTTTCTCTGCAGTGGGCAGCCGGTAATTAGACTGCCAGTACTGTGATCAGTAGCTGGTACCGCTTCCCATAATTTTTACTCCTTTTGGTGACCTAGGCAGCAGGCTGTACAGGCAGGCTGCTAAAGAGAGCCCTCAGGTAGTATCCAGCTCTGCATTTCTATCAGACACAACCAATGTTGTGTCCCTTGGAAGTCGATTCATGCAATTCAGCTCAGATTGCCAGTGGTATCATAGAATCATCGAATGGTTTGGGTTGGAAGGGACCTTAAGGATGAACTCGTTCCAACTCCCCTGCAGGGACACCTCCCACTAGACCAGGTTGCTCAGAGCTCCATCTAACCTAGCCTTGAACACCTTCAGGGATGGGGAGGCTGCAGCCTCTCTGGGCAACCTGTTCCAGTGCCTCACCAACCTCACAGTAAGAATATTTTCCTAATATCTTGTCTAAAGCTATTGTTTGCTAGTTTGAAGTAATTTCCCCTTGTCCCATTCCTACATGCCCTTGTAAAATGTCCCTCTCTGTCTTTCTTGTAGGCTCTCTTCAGGTACTGGAAGGCTGTAATTAGGTGATCATCTTCTCCAACCTGAACATAGCAAGTACCTTACTCTCATTCACTACTCAGGCAGATTTTTCCTCCACTATCGTTACTCACATCTTTTCAGGGAATCTGTTTTACCTTTCCACCCCCACTGAAGGGAGGGAACGGACTGTCTGGCTGCATTAAATTGAAGGCACATTGGCACAGAGGCAAAAAGCCAGGGAAAAACACTTGTGACCTTATCTAAGAGGCTAGTCCAGTGAGCCACATCAGGAAACACATCTGCAATAGCCAAGGGAAAGCTAATTGAGTGATGCAAATGAGACTTGGCACACATGTGCTCTTCCTGCAGCCAGCTGTTTCCAGTTCTCAGCACACCTGGCATGAGTTCTACCTGTGCTACAGGATAATTTCCAATAGAAAAGAATGAACAGTGATGCCGTCATTGCTTGAAGTCTTTCTGTTGTTGAAATATAGTTACCAGAATGAGTTATCCTGTTCGTGGGCATTATTACTGGTTACAAGCTGTTCAGATGAATCCATCCCTTCCTTTTTGTCCCTGGATGAGGTTTGGTGTTCTTTGCAGTAAGGTTTTGGATGCAGTTAGAGTAAAATTTCTGCCAAGAGTCTTGGTCTGGGCCCTGCAGAGCTGTCGTTAGAGACTGGTAATAAGGAGATGGTCTCTGCCAAGGGGAAATTTAGAGCTAGAACAAGTGGATATGACAGACAGATGGGGAAGGGGGATCAGAGGCAGGTGGAGGCCTTTGTGAACAATTCAGCAAGCAGCTTTCACGCACTACATGCTGCCTTGCATCCTTACCACATGCAGTGATTTAGAGGTGAACAGAAGGCCTCACTGATATATACAAGGAATCTGTTTAGATGTGAGAAAGGTTGTGTGGGAGAATGTAATGGAGGGAGAACTTTCTGACCTATAAATGTGCATTTTCTGTGGTGTAGAGGTGAGGCCAGCCATTTGCAGAGACAGTAGGGACTGGGGAGGACACTCTGCCCCTTTTACTTCTGTCCCAGTGAACTTTTTTCCAAAGAAGACTGGACCTGGTGCTGGTGAGACTCTATAGCTTTGTCACGCTTCAGTAATGCTTCCATTTGACTCTGGCCCTCTAGGGTGGAGAAGGAGTTGTTTCAGCTTATGTGATGGGGCTGCAGGAAAGCAAATGTCCTGAGTTGGAATGGGAAAAGAAAGCCATTTGAAGAGTACTTGTGAGAATATCAGATAATAGCACAGACATGTCAAAAATGTGCCTCTGCTGTTTTGCTTGTGACCTACATATTTTTCATTTTCAGTGGAAACTTACATTGTTCGACCAGTTACCTTTATACCTATGTAATCTTAAGTATGACCTGTCCTACCACACACATGCACACACACAAATAAAACCACATATACACATGGAAAGAACAAGCACCATCTTATGCAGTCAGTCCGTGAATAGGTGGTGGTGTGTGGAGCAATGGCAGTGCAACAGGATGTGCTTTTATGAGGAAATTCTTTCCCTAAGTTTGGCCTTACGAGTCCTGTGAGCAAAAACTGGGGGGAAGGGCCTTGCAGTAATCCCACAGCTGTTCAGCACACTGACAGCTTGTGAAGGAGATGGAAATTTGGATAGACCGTGTCTGAGACAGTGAGGAGTGAGAAGAGAGTTTAAGGCCAGAGTTTATGGACCCAGTCCAGAGCAAGTTAGGTTTGAAGCAGGGTCCATTAATGTCATCATGCCCAGGAGCACAGATGAAACCCAGACTTGGAAGCAGCATCTGGGACATACTTGACTCAAGACACTGGTGCCCTAAGTGCAAGGGAAAGGCACTCTTGAAATTTGCATCTTTGCAAACATTCTTTGACTATTTGCAATGAAGATGTGTTTGCATGTGGCTATGGTTATTTTCAACTCTTCCTGATTCTGTGATCTCAGAACTATGACTGTAGGCAATGAGAATTTACAATAAACACCATTAAATAGATGTTAAAAGATAGGCAGCTATGGTGAAATCATCACTTAGGCCTAAATGATGTGGGGACAGAAGTCTAGTTGAATATTAAACTTCAATATTGATAAAAGGCTGTAAAGTACAATTCAAGTGAGAAAATAGGAGCATGATAAACTCTCATTTTGAGGAGCAAAGCACAGAGTTTGTGAGCTTGCCCAAGATCTCAAAGGCAGTCTGGCAGTGCAGTGAATTGCACTCTGTTGCCTTAAATCTCAGCTCTTCAAAATAACCTTAATAAAAATGATGGCATCTGTCATGTTTTGATAAGTTTATATTTGGACCTTTGTTTTGGAGGAGAGTATGTCCTTGCTCTGTGGGTGTTGAGCGAAAACACCTCCTGGCCTGTGGCTTCCTCGAAAAGGGTAAATGCAGTCCTGAGAATTGCTCTTGTGGTTTTTAGAGACACACAGGTTAACAGAGGGGAAAGAACACAGAAGTGAAAGGGTGAAGACCCACTTCAGCCCAGCATTTGTACCTGGGTGCTCTGCTCAGCTGCCCATGAGATAAGGCATTTATTGCAAATTCCTCTTTGGATCTCATGTGCTTGGGTCCATGGGAGGTGTGCTTTGAAAGCTGCTTACTGGAAGCATGACTCAAAATTTCAAAACGTGGCTATAGTGGAGTAGCCACAGAAACACAGGTGCTGGAATGAAAACCTGGCACCAAGCAGGTGAGCAGGAAAGCAATGCAGGTAGAGGAGCTCAGATAGGCCATCAATAAGTTGTGTTCTTCCACGGAGGTTACTGTACCACCCACTCCTCTCAGCACTACCACACTGTTTGTGTGTTTCTTTATATTATTTCCATAAAAATTGAGATACAAATCAGAAAAGTTACCTTTATTCGTAAATGGAAATTATGCTGTTATAAATGTGTTTGTCCAATACACAGAGGCAGCCTGATTTCCATACCCTTGCTAAGGATTCGCAATTCTCTGATCCAGGTCCCTTTAAACATGATGGAGCAATTCTGCAGGCTCCTGTCATGTACTGGGAGTAGTAAAAGAAAAAAATGCATGGAAATAAATGTACAGTTCCATTTCCTTGTTAGAGACTTGGCTTTTCTCTTGCATATTGCTTTTTCTGTACCAAAACAGTTACCTTTCTGTATGGATTAGTAAATGGCCTAACCCAATTTAAGATGCTAGCCCAAGGCAAATGAATCATGTCATGAAATAATCACTGCTTTTATTTACCACCCTGCTGGAGAAGTGACAGTGAATGATATTGTTGTAATAAGAAACAAAAAACAAAGTGGAAAAAAGCTGCAAATGAGAACAGTTTGCTGTGTCTGTCAGTAATCAAATGACAGCCAGCTCTGTATGTTCCTGAGGCAGAAGGGAGGGAGGACAAGGGAGTAAATGCCGCTGAAACAGGCTCATTTTCTTGTGTCATCAGGTCTGCTCACTCAGAGAATGCTGAGTCTTGGAGCGAAATCTGATGTGTCTGTGTCCTTCATAGCTGGTGACAGCTAGCAGCAGTTTTGCCAGAGAATTGGTGGATTTTGCTTTGTTTGCTCCTGTAACTTCAGTTCTGCTGTCCATGTTTATGTAAGAAATCCTGCCTCTGAAAGGAAGCAAAAAGGGCTGAGGGGAAGAAGAGGAATTTGTGGTGGTAGTGTTAGTGCATGGGAACCACCATCTTTAATGTACTGTGGTGCCACAAAGTGGGTCTTGCTTTCCAGTATCCAAAACCTGGAAAGCTCAACCTGCTGGATTAGGAAGGACTGTTTCATAGAATTATGGAATGATTTGGGTTGTAAGATACCTTAACGATCATCTGGTTCCAAACCCCTGCTGTGGGCAGGGCTACCTTCCTTCCACTAGACCAGGATGCTCACAGTCCCATCCAGCCTGGCCTTGAATACTTCTTTTCCACAACTTTCCTTCTGACTCTAAAAAAGAGAAAGATTTGCTGGAGTAAGAAATGTGATGTGCTGAAGGGTTCTGGAGAAGATCCAGGGTGTAGGTGGTACTCCTGCCTGGAGTTAGCTCTGAGGGCAGAGCAGGCTCATTGTGGTGCCAGGATGGGACACAGTGTGGAAAATGGGAGTTACAGTGAGTATTTTGGGAGACAGTGTGGAGGGTAGGAGTTAAAGTGAGTGTTTGCTTCCTACAAATACTCTCTAGCTTTCTGCTGTGCTGTTCCTGACAGGTGTAGTGCTCTGTTCTCATATTAAAGGGCTAGGGAAGGTGGTACTGGGGAATTCATAGAGCAAACCTCACCTTAGGGACTTGACCCCCCAAGTTTCTGGTCTCCAGTTCTGCTCTCAGAACAGCTGGTTTGACACTTGTGCGATTCTCACCTGCTTCACACTAGCCTGACTTCACTGAAAGCAGCAGAACTCTTCTGTGCCTAAGCCAGAGTGGAAAATACAATCCAATGACTCTCATGCTTCAGCTTCCTGACACGTTCCAGTAAAACTGTCTTATCCCTCTTATCCCACTCTAATAAAATAATACTATTTATTTAAAAATACTGTCAAGCAAAAGACGTAATTCAAAGCTCTGATTTAGGAAAATTGCTTGTTAGTTAGTAATTTCCTTTTTCCTGAATCAGAGCTTGCTTGTTCATAAAATATTGATTTATTGGGCAGGCAAGGATGCTCTTGGCAATGAAAATGAAAAGCAGACTGTGCTTATAAAAATACATAGGCTTTTTTATGCTTTTGCAAAACCTAAGTTTAGGAGAGGTAGCTTAGAAACAGTCAGGCATAACCTATAAGGGCTATTGGTGGAGTCAAAACAAAGTGGAACAAAGAGTAGGAGAAAAAACAGTGGAGAGAATGGAGAGGGAATGGAGAAGATAAAAAAATCAAGTGCAAAATGGATAGGAAGCTGTTGGTCTGCAGAGATGGCAGGGGGAAAGCAGTGTGTTTGAAATAAACAATAAAAACTAGGACTCCTGAAAAGCCAAACCAGGAGAACGAGAATGTATGGAAGTATTGAGAGACACTGTTTGCAAATAAGAAATCATGAAAGGTGCCCCTGCTTTACCTGATCTATCCCCCTTCTCCATTTTCCTAATGCATGAAGCAGCACAAATGATAGGGAAAAAGATATATCAAGACTGTCAGAAGGAAAAACCCACCTTGTATGTGAGCCACTGAAGGTCATTTCTGCTATGGATCTCTGAAGTCAGAAGCTTTTTCTGAAGACTGGCCATTCCTGAAATAAGGCAGAGCATCCTCAGCGGCAGAAAGAAAGACTTGTTTGGTACAAACTGTAGTGTTTTGAGACCAGTTGTCCCTCAGCTTAGCAGGACTGGGTCACAGTTACTGTGCCTCTGAGTGGCTTGTCCCAGAGCTTCAGGATTTTTATCCCTTTGTGTGGAGTAGGCAGGACATACATTATGATTTATCCAGCCCAGTCTGGTGAGACCTGTATTTTAAAATTTAGACTGGAAGGAGGAATGTAAGGAAGATACTAAGTTAAAGTTTGGGCATGAAGTTGTAGGGATACTGAATCCAAGAAAGGAATCACTGCAGGTCCTCTGTGGAAGCTGAAATGGTAAATGACCATATGATTGTCGTGCATACAGTGGACTTGTACTAGCCTGATAGAGAGTGCTGCCTGGGAAGTGATGAACATCATCGTGAGTTCCTCATTCCTGTCTCAAAAATGCAGAAAAAGAAAGATATTACCTCATAGGTATTTGTGGGGGACGCCTAGTGCAAAAAAGGTCTTTTATGTATGAGTAGTCTTCCTTTTCTTGCCTTCATGTGCCTGATCCTATAGCAGCTCTATGAAGTATAGAGGACACAAGCACTAATGTGTCTTATAGGTATTCTTGCAAAGCCTCATGCATAGGTGTTTTTCTTATTTAATCTCAGTGAAACAGTTCCAGAACAGACACTGAGAAAAGCCAAACAGATTGGGTTCTCTGACAAACAGATTGGGAAATGCCTGAGGCTGACTGAAGTCCAGTGCCGTCAGCTGAGACTGAGGAAGAATATAGTGCCCTGGGTGAAACAGGTATGTGGTCCTGGTGGGGGCTTCCAAGAGTGCAAGAGGCAGGAGACCTCCATTCTTTAGAAATCCCTGACTGTTAACATCCACAGGATTTTTGATGTTGGCATGAGAGGAGAACACCTTTCACCCATGTAGCTGTTCCTTCTGCTCTGCAGGCATCAATGTAATGCCATGAACATTCCTAAAGAGAGACTTGTTTGTATTCTGTGGGGCTGAGGAGGAAACACAGCTATGTGGCTTCAGGAAAAGGCTGAGAATGTTGGCCCACCGTGGTGTGACCATGAAAAGCATAATATGTCTTCTCTCTTGGTAGTAATTTTTTATAGGCTAATACTTTAATTGAAGTCTGCTATTGGTATGGGTTCATTTGCTATTAATTTTGATAGCGCAAGCCTGGTGAGGTCATCTGGTATTCGTGGCTGCTGCATTTAAGGTATGTTGGTATTAAACTGCCAGCTGGTTTTTCTGTCCTTAAAGGGAAAAAACACCAACTCAAACTCCTGAATCTTTCTGAAAAAGCTTGTCTGTATACTCAGGCCCAATTTGAGCATACGTTTTCTCTTGTGCCATGAAGTATGTCACAGTATTAGCAACAGTAATGAGCAGCAGACACTTAACATGGAGCTAATGACATGTGGTCACATTCTGCATTTTTTACTAGGATTTGGACAGCCAGTGAGGATTCCTGAAAGTACTTGAGATTTGGACAGATTTTTAAATGGTATAGCATGTAAAAATTCATGTCAGGACTGCTTTAATATTGTTCCCTGTTCAGTATTCTGTGTAGAAATGTTTCAGATGTTCATTCAGGGAACTGCAGCAGTTGCTGGTGTCCTAGATGGCCTAGTCACCATGTATAACATACGACGAGTATTTGACATAAATAGTTTGTAAACAGCCTAGTAGGCAAATTGTTCTGGGCTCTCTGGTGACTAAACTATATAAGAAATCGTTAAAAACTACATATGACGGGTGGTTGAAAATCACTCCTGCTTTGTGTACCACTTAATTATCAAAGTTGTAGAGTAACATAAATATGGAATAATTGTGCTGATACTCATCACGATCTCTATGTGATATTGTGTGTGTGTTTATGTTCAGGGTGGGTGTAAAATGGAGTCAAAAGTAGAGTGTGAAGACAGATTCCAGATGGCCCAGCTAAAGAGGGCAGGAAACCTGAAGAAGTAGAGATATGTGTAATTAATGCTGCCAAACAAAGTAGAGAATGAGGGCCTTGGTGAGTAGAGAAAGTTCCTGCGCTGTGTAGGTGTTTCACCAAAGAGATGCAGAGCTAAAACTACAGTTTAGAAAGAGAGTCATGTTGACTGAAGTGTAGGGTCTGGGGGAGAAGGTTAAGGTATATGCTGAACAGAACAGTTCAGATCACCTTCTTATGAGGGGAAAACAAAAGGGCAGAAATAGCAGTTAAAAATGAAAGAAGGGAAAGAAATAACCCCAAACAACTGCACATAGGAAAGATCTTGCACTAGCCAAGTCACAATTCCTCCTCTTCTTCCCTATACAGATTGACACACTGGCAGCAGAATACCCAGCAGTGACTAATTACCTCTACATCACGTACAATGGGCAGGTAGGCACCGTCAGAAACAAGTCTTGCTGTCCGGTTTGATCTCTTTCCCCTGTGTCACGTTATTTCTGGAGATCTTGCAAATGTTTCAATCGCTGTAGCAGTTATTTTGGATGATATTACTTATTACAGAAGGCCTGGAACATTCTCTTGCTCAAATCTTGATCTGGTGCATGTAGTGTTAATGCTCCTGTGTTGTTAAGATCCTATCATATATCACTTGTAGATGCACAGGTAGGTGCTAGGAATGCACAATTCCTGCTTCACTCGTCTCATCCCAGCATTCATTTTCATGTGAATGTTCACAGCTCCTTAGGCTGCTCGAATAGCCAAATCAGAGGCGCTACATCTCCTTTGGTTTGGGTGCAGCACCACTAATTCCAGGAGAGTTGCACTTGACTTACACTGCAGTAAATGAGATCAGACTTGAGACCTGAAGGATCAGACTGTTGCATATGAGCTGAGCACCAGAAACTGTTTATTCTGAAAAGCATGGAGTTAAGGTGCTGTGGAGTACCTATCCTAATTCCTTTTTTCTCTCACTTCTCAGGAACATGATGTAAAATTTGATGACTGTGAAGTCATGGTGTTGGGCTGTGGACCATATCACATAGGTAAATCTTTCTTACAACTCCTCTATTCTCCTTGTACCCTCAAACCTTCTTCAGTTATGCTTGTGGTTCATTTGTTCTTTTTCTCATACGGTGACAAAACCTTGCAGAGTACAGATGACAGGACATAATTCCTAACACAAGGTTTGCCTTTTATACTTGCTGCAAGACTTCATTTCACACCCTGGAAAAAAACAGGAGAATTTTATTACTTTTCACTTGATACTTAGTTGTGATTTTCACAAAGTTTTGTGGAATTTTGTAATCTTATTTTTTCCATATGTTAAGGTTTTAAGAACCTAATACCTTGTGTAGAAGTTTGTTGATCCCACACCTATCTTATATATTTAATGCCATCTCATGATGATGTTGTTACACACTATGCGTTTTACAGCTGCAAGCTGAAAATATTTTGATCTCTTCACCTGCTTTTGTATAAGCAATTCTCTGTATGCTGTTTTTTCAGCCCACTCAGATCATTATACAGCATAAGAATTTCTTCATGGCTGTGAGTGTTGGGTAGACAGACTGCTGAATTCTCTAGATGATGACTTTCACTTTCTCTTTTAATGGATCCCTCCAAATACCTTGCAATTATTGACAAGAAAAAAATTGCTTGTTATTCAGAAATATCTTTGCTCTACATCTTGCAAAAAGCAGTGATGGGTTTTGAAAGCTGAAATTGAAAACTTTACCCATTTGTTTTGGTTATATGGAGAGGTCACATGCTGCACTCCTGTTGCATTTGTAGGATGTGTCTTTTTGAACTCAGTTTCCAGCATGAATGTTGAAATGAAATCAGGATGAAATCCATGATTATGCTTATCTTTTGTGAATCCTTCTGCCAGTCAACATGCTGTGTGGCATGGTTATAAAAAACATGAAAAAGATGTTGGTGTTCTTTCATAGTTTAATTGAATGTATGTGAATACATTTTGCATTGTTCACCTAAAACTCCTCATTGCTTAGATTAGCCATGCAGGTCTGATCTTGGTCTCACCTGCTCTGTAGCTTTGATTAAATCAAGACCATCTTTGGAAGAACTTGCAATTTAATAGAGGCTGCTAAAGGAAACCATTACTTGCACCTCTATAAGACTTTTTTCTAGATGCAATAGCCAAGTTGATTTTTTTATCTCTGGTTATCATTTTAAGGCAAGTAAGCAGAGTGCTTTTCCTCTACACTTTCAGAACTGTAATCAGAATTCAGTGGGATCAACTTAGTGTTCCCTGCCAGGTCAGAAAGGGCTAAACGATTTGGATAGAAGTTAAACACTGGAGATTATTTTTCTTATTTGCTTTGTGAAAACTGCGTTTTAGATTAAAAAAAAACCCCAACCTTATGAATTTTATTTGAAAATATTCTGAAGTATATTGCAGGAAAATCTTGAATGTGTTGACACTTTTGCAGAATAAAATTATTTGGGGGAAGTGTGAGGCCATTTCAAGTAATTTCTGTTTTTAAAAAGAATATTATCCAAACTGAAGTGTATTCTTTTGAAGTTTCTCTTTAACTGATATGCCAAGTAGAAACATGATATGAATCAGTGCAGTTACACACTCCTGAACTTCAGTGCTTTCTTTGGCACACCTTTCAGGCACACATAAAGCCTATGGCTCCTGTAGAACCTGAGCTGCAGTGAATGACCTGTGCTCCATGAGGTGTTGCTCAGGTATTGAAGACAATCCTTGCTTTTCACCTACTGTCAGGAAGGGATCACCTGTCCTGAAAGGGGGTGTGTTTGCATGAGTCAGCCCTGAAAACAGTATAAATATATTCCATCACCTGCATGGACCAGCAGAGTGCTGGTCCATTTTAAGGTGTGCACTTAGATTTTAATGTGATTGAAACCTGAAAGTGAGTTCAGAAACACCCCTGTATCCATGTAGTCATAATCTTCTGAGAAGCAGTGTCTGGTTATGTTACAACAGTCATTACTAGTAATACTATTTCTTTTCTGTCTTCCCTTTTCCCATGTTTGGACATGACCATTACTGGATGTGCAATCAGATCAGGGCTGCAGATGACCGTTGTGTTCCCATACATGTAAAAGTTTCTTATGCATATAAAAGTACCTGAGTCATGGAAGTGGAATGCAAAAAGTGAACAAGCATCTAGTGTCCCTTCTGGGAAACGTCCAGTTTCAGATTTTATTTCTGTCTGTTTTCTGTGGGGCTTTAGCTGAGGCTTAGACATGTTTTGAGGTTCTTGTTTGACAGAAGTATGGGTGCAATTTGTGTGCCTATCACTGAGTGACCTGTGCCAGTCATCTGTGACTAGGTGGTAGAGGCAGCAATTAAACATCATCTGAATTTCCAATGTAAGTTGTCATACAATTATATGTATTAATAATATCAGTGGTTAATGATCATGTAATGCCAGTGACTGCAGCATGATGAGACCAAGACTTTCTTGTAGACTGTAAGCATAACCATTTAGTGCTGTTTTTAATGTAACATTGTTCTCTGTTTGTTACCCCTCTTAGATGTTGGAATGTAGAAATTTATAGCATAGGAGCTGTTCACACAAGTCTTGATTCCAGTGTTCCCTGAAGCCGCAGCATTGCCCTAGTCGCAAGTGCTGCAGCTTGCCCAAGATTAGTCACTAAGTCTAGTGACTAGTGACTCCCTCTGTGCCTCTTTCCTGTCAAGGTAGCCACAGTGCATACTCAGAGTTCAGGGCAGTAGGACATGCTTGCCCCACAGTGTTGCCATAGTCACTGGGGCTTTCAACCAAGGTAAAAGGATCACAGAGTTGCTCTGGAAGTGTTCTACCAACTTACCTTGTAGCTAGTGCACAGGAAGGTCAAACCCACTGTGCTGTAATTTTTCTGTTGTTGGTTTAGCCCTACTCTGCTTTTGTGGAAGATAAAAACCATTTCAGTCTTCTGTTCTTTACACCACATCTGTAAAAATGCTTTGTGTTTCCTGGAGTAAACAGCATTGTCTTATAGCAACAGGAACTCAATTTGGTCAACTCAAGCTTTTGCCTCTTTAATTTATCTCGGAGCACATTGGATGGGAGGCAGTGGTATCTGGATGACCAGCAAGAACAGCCACGAGTGTTTATGAGCGCAGGATGACAGATGTGTTACAGAGGTCTGACACTCCTGAGCAGCTGAGCCAACTTACCTGTTGTGCTTGGAGGTTCATCTTTGTGGATGATTAATTTCCATGGGAGGACAATTAGCTTCTTGCTCTGAGCTGGCAGGATCCAATGCTGGCTTTTTTTTTCTTCTTCTGGTTTAAGCTTCAGTGCTGAGAACATCTGTTTAAGGTTTCTTCTCTGCATCCTTCCTTTCCTTGCTCTCTTCTCTGTCTCCTGACAGGCAGCAGTGTGGAGTTTGATTGGTGTGCTGTTTCCAGTATCCGCACGCTGCGTCAGCTTGGCAACAGGACTGTTGTCGTGAATTGCAACCCGGAGACAGTGAGCACAGATTTTGATGAGTGTGACAGACTGTACTTTGAGGAGCTGTCATTGGAAAGGATCTTGGACATCTACCAATATGAGGTAAAGGAAAACAGAAGCACTATAAAAAGACATGAAGCAACCCAAACCTTTCAATATTCATGTCAATAGGTTGCTTTGGCAGAGCAGCTGGGGGTGAGGGGAGAGAGCTTGCTCACAAAAGCTGTTTGGTTTGGATCCCATTGTTGGACTTTACACATTGTTGATGCTCCTAGCAGGCTGCTCAATAATGAATGCCAAATAAATATCAAATTATTTTTCGAATGCCATATTGTGCAATATTTACAAGCAGATTTAATTTGTTGTGGTCATTTATTGCACAAATTGTTCTGTTCTTGTGATGCTGGGTGTTAGCAGTTAAGCATACCCTTGACTTGAAGCACAAGTCCTGTGCCTGAAGCAATAGAACAAGTCTTGTGTGCCATGCTAATATGTGCTCAAGGACTTGCAGGCTTGGCCTTGCAGTACAGTGGCAATGTTGTGGATGTGGTCCAGCATAGAGGCAGGCAGATCAGGAAGAGGCGTTGGAATTGCCATCAAACGAAAACATGTTCCAGCTCCTGATCCAAATATTGATTGCACTGCTCTTGTAGGAGTTTTCAAGTGTTGAGAAGTGCTAATCTAAGAGATGGAGAAGAGTCGCAGACAGATTTATTAATGAGAGTATATATAATGTAAACAGTTGGCCCCAATATTGAAAATGTTGGTTTCTAACTGGTAACACACTCATCTTGGTTTTATGGCTGAAGCCACAAAGGTGGCTTTAAAAGGGGCTTACAGGAACTTAATTTACCTTGAAATTCAGTGCAAGTTGGCTGTGTAGCTTGCTGAAGCAACTTTGCAGAATGCAGGTGATGTTAAACTTGTGATTTTTCTTGGCTACATATCCCAATATATGAGGATCTGAGCTCATCTCATTTGTGAATGGGTGCGAGTTTTTAAAAGGGTTTTATAATCTGGCTATGTTTTGATCACTCCCAAATTTGGAACCAAGCAAAAGCACATCAGAACTCAAGTCTCAGTCTTGAGGCTCTGTTCTTCATCCATTTGCAAAATACTGGCTAGGACCATTTTTAGATTGCATGTTCATACTTTCCTATTTGTACATGTTGTTTTATCCCTTCTTTAAATTTTTTTGGTAAACACAGAAACTGCTACTGGAAAACATAGATTTAGGACAGGCTCTCTGAACTCAAGGCTGATTTTTGAATGCTTTCATATTATCCATGAGGCTTAATTCTAAAAGCATTGAACTCTTGTTTACTTAACAGAACTGAACTTCTGAGTGTGAGGCAAACTGGTGTGACAGTTTGTCAGACAAGTAACTCTGATGAAACACAGCATTAATTACTGCAGGGTCAAAGGGAAGGTAGATATAGATGATGAGGCAACAACTGCTCATTTTAACAGGGAGTGGTAATTAGCATATTGGGTAAGAAAAATGTGTGAAAAGAATAGTGCATATGTATTGAAACATGCATTATCCTGCTTGTCACGGCAAGGCTTGGTTAAGTTAATGGGAGGTGATGCAGATCTCAAGGTCTAATTAACAGCATTTTGTGGTACCCAGAGCTGAAGGAGGAGGACACTATTGGCAATTTCCCCAGCTCAGCCAGCCATGCTCATAAACTGAGCCATACATGTGCTTCTGGGCATGTTTTTAGCCAGTCCTGCTTCTGAAGTAAACCAAAAAGTGATTGTGAGAGAAGAGAGATTAGGGAGGAGGAATCAGGAACTGGTGTGGTGGGGAAAAAAAGGAGGATAAGAGCGATGGTGAGAGTTTGCAGAGGTTTCTGCAACTCTGGGTTGGGTATGAAAACAACCAATTTGATGTTTGCTCGGGAGGTGTTAAACCCATGAAGGTCTGAGCCTAAACATCCAAAATCAGTGTTGTGCTGTTTAATAATTCCCCAAGTGAACAGTATATACGCAGCTGTTTTAGAACGCTTTTCTTCAGTAGCAACAAAAAGAAATGGTGTCATGATGTCTAATTTACAAGTAGAGAAGCGGAGTCTCTGAGGAGGGGAGTAGAGTAGCCTGCAGAGAGTCATGCAAAAGGACATAGGCACACCTGGGGACAGAGCCCTGACCACCAGCACAATGTAGTCTAAGATACATTATTTGTTATATGTAATTTCTTCTTCAAAAAATGAGTGAGCCAAATGCTATTATCCTGTTAACAAAATACCTCTCCAGGCAAATGTAGTTGAAAGTCAGTCTCTAAGGAAATGATCAAGTTAAAATTAATCTTATTTTGATATCCTTCACCAATCCTGCAGACAGCCATCTCTCCCAGCTTCATATACAAAGCCTGAATAGTGTCATGATTTCAAACTATTCTTTTAACCTCTCCTGCTCATTGGCCTTCTCTGGTGTTCCAATAGACAATGAACTGTGGCAAATACTTTGATAAATCCTGGATTTTTGGCAAACTGTAGGTAAACCCATTAGCAAACAAGGGACACATCTCTCTGCCCTCAGTAGAGATGATCCATCCGCTCCCTAAATGTTAGGATTAGCAGCAAAGTTTGGGCAACTGTTAAGCTCAAATAAATAGGTGCACTGATTTTTTCCCAGTTTATGTGATTAGACAAATGAGGCTGCATTGAGGAACAATGTTACCAGCCAGACTGAGGCAGCTGGAACCTGCCTACCAAGAGATGCTCACAGCTTCATACAGCCTGAACCCAGGCATGTACTCAGCTGTCCCTCCTTTCTCTTGTGTCCTTTTTTATGTCCAGTTGACATTCACAACTGCTCTGACTCACCAGAAACTGAGCTCTGCAAAACAAAGCTGTGCATTGGAGGGAAGTTTAATTTACTGTGAATGTGCAAAGTGGTAGTCTGTGAGGACAATAATTAAAAAAAAAAAAAAATCCCTTCCCTCAGATTTATTGGCTTTTTGTTTCCAGGGAAGGTGCTTCCTTTTTATTTTAATATCTATCTGCTTGAGGGCCTCTACTGATTCTTTTTCAGTTTCTAAAATAGTTCTGAAACAATTCATAAAACTAAAGGAGGCTCTTAGGTACAATTTTAATGATCTAATTTGTTTTCAAACTCAGGGACAAAGAAAACCCAACTCTATTACTAATGGCAAAAAACCAAAGTAGTAATAAAAAGAGTGATTTTTGTAATAAAGGGAAAAATAATTCCCCCTAGGCTTCTTTCACTAGATTACGTATTGCATATATTTTAAAGATACCTAATGGCAAGGATGTTATTCTTTTTTTATAATTAAAATATAGCTGATGAGAGGGTGATATGCAGTGGCATCTCTTTCTGTCTGCCCACATTCTCAGTGGAGCAGTCCTGTTCTCTGGCAGGACAGTGGCTGCTCTTTGGGTGGAAACATCCTTTGGGAAACAACGGCAGAATTTTAAAGGTGTCTTAGTTCAGAGGAGAACTAAGATGTCTAGTTTGGCCAAGAGAAAGGAAAAGGCCTTCTTCCCCCAAGAAGGCCAGACAAAAAAAAATAATAAAAATAACCCCATTCTTTTAAATTTAGAATAAATTTAGTCTCAGTTCAGTTCCTGCAGGATCGATGGGCAGGGGGATGACGGGGGCCCCTCTCTGTGGTGCAGAGCAGGCGCGTTCCCATCCTCTGCTCCACAGAAGCCGGGCAGAAGCAGCAGCAGCTTTCCTATCGGTATTGGCACCGTCTGGAAGCTGGGGTGGGAAGAAGAAGAAAGTCCCTCCCAAATCCCAGGCACTGAGGGGGAGGGGGAAGGGGGGTGAAGCAGAGCCAAAAAAACCCCAAAAATGAAGAGCCCCTCCCTGCCAGAGGCTACCCCCCACCCCTTGTGGCCTGGGAGAAAAGAACAAAGAGGTCTCCACCTGATCATTAAATCAGAATGCAAGTATTCATTGGCCCTTTTGTTAGCTGCGAGCAGGATATCGGGCATTAGGTCCGAGCTCTGGAAGGAATTCCAGTGAGATTCTGCAACTATAACAAAAGGAAAAAGTGAAAAGCAGCTAGGTTCAATTTATGTGCTTTTTGAGTAAAAATGAGTGTATGATTCTTTGCTATCTCCTTGAATAAGCCACCTCTTCTGTCTCCTTACGGCTGAAGACCCTAATGCCATCCCAACTTTGATGTAGGCAGTCTTTGGATTTTAGAGGCTCAGTAACTAGAATTGTTTTAAAGGAAGAAATAAGCAGTAGCTGAGGAAAAGCTGTTATCTGGGAGATTCACATTTTGGACACGTTGAGGATAGGTTAAGATGTTGGTTACCTTGGCAGCAAAGTTAGGTCAACTTGTTATCCAACAGAAACCCTTTCAAGGTGCAAGAAGGGTTTCATTATTGACACTCTGGTTTTCATCCATGTGGAGTGGTAAGGGGTCCAGGGACTAGAGAGAGTTAATCTGTTTTGGATGCGTTTGGAAGCATTAAGGAACAGATTTCTCTTAAAAGTTGGAGATGGTGATCTCCAGTACTTTGAGACAACCCTGTGTGGGTAGAAAACAGCCTCTCTCCTTGCTCCCTCTACTAATGAAGTATTTTTCAGTATCTGTCCTGAGCTCTCTCAGATGGTTGCTGTTGGCCAGCACCCCCCTGATCATCTTTGTGGCTCTATGCTCTGTCTTTGTTCACAGCAACCTGAAAGGGAACATAATCTAAATAGTGGATTCCTTTTTTTAACAGCTCTTACTCTTAACTTGGACATAACTGTGCTCCTTTCTGTCTGCCAACAGGGATGCAGTGGCTGCATTATTTCTGTAGGAGGACAGATTCCCAATAACTTGGCAGTGCCACTGCACCAGAGTGGAGTGAAGATCCTTGGCACAAATCCTTTGCAGATTGACCAGGCAGAAGATCGGTCCGTATTCTCGGCTGTTCTGGACGAGCTGCGCGTGGCCCAGGCTCCCTGGAAGGCAGTCAGCACACTGGTAAGTTGGGATGTGCATATGGGAAACAGTGAAGCAGCTGGGGGTGGGTATGTGCATCTACTCAGGAGGGACTGACTCACTGATACATTTCAAGATTCCAAAGGCATTTAACAGTTTTTTACTGCCAATGTTGAATAACTTTTTGGTCCCTGTAAAGTGATGCTATAGCAGCACTGGGAGTGGGTGGAGACTGGAACAGAAGTGTCTTTAAATCATGTTTACAGAACCTAGAGTATATACACAGCAGAAATTAACACCACTGTCAGGCTAGTCTAGTCTATCCAGCTGGCCTTGAGAACTACTCTAACAGGTGAAGTTTGCAAAGAAATAGAGATGTGTTGGCTTTGCTTCTTTTTCCTAGTCAAGCTTTATGGACAGGGAAGGTCTGAGGCTGCCAACTCTGGAACCGAGTTCAGCCGAGGCTTCAGCCCCCACCTTCTTTCCCCACCATCTTACTGGCTAGTAAAGTACAAATGCAGTTAGTGTTCAAATTTTAAAATATTTTCTTGTTCACAGCGTGTTTTCCCTCCCTTTCTTTAGAGAGATGCAGTTGAATTTGCAAACTCAGTGAATTACCCATGTTTGCTGAGGCCCTCCTATGTTCTGAGGTAAGGCTCAGTCATCAGAGCTCAGCAAGATAGGGTATGAACTCTAAAGGCCTCTGTGAGACACCAGAGAGTGATTTCAGGAATGCGTGGAAAGCTCTATGCTAGGTGTACATGGCATAAAGTTGCCCATGGGGCAACTGATCAAACCAATAAAGGAAGCCAATGGATCCATTAAGTCCATCAGGCATAGATCAAAGGTAGGACATAATCATAAGGATGTCTGTTTAGCTGTATTACTTTTTTCATATCTTAAGGCCAAAGACATGAACCATCTGGGATATTCTTTAAGGTTTCTGAGACTATTTACTTATACAATTAAATCAGAAGATTGTTTGCCACCAGGAAAACCAGAAGGGAACATGCTGAGGGTATTTGTTGGAATTGGCTTTCAGAAAATGACAATGCATCTTTTGAATTCAGCTTATTTCCCAAACTTCTCTGCTTACAGGCATGTTTTATGTCCCTACATGGTGGCAACTGCTTTTCATTAAATAGACATTGTATGAAGCCCCACATTTCCCACAGCTAGACTTTCTGAGGAAGTTACAGCAGTGTGTACACAAAGCAAATTCACATGTTCTGAATGATCAGTCTTTGAGGAGTTTCTTCATAGCTAGATGACTAGGCACAGAGAGGCAGTTTGCTGGGCACAGTTTAAAAGTGAAAATAAATTGAAGATGCACATAGCAAAATGAAGAGGCACAATATCAATTTTTGGGGGGGAGAAGAGGCAAACACATTTTCATTTAAAAAGAAGAAAAGGAGTAGAATTTCTTATATCTTCAAGCCTCAAGGAAATATCCTATAGAAGAGACTCTGGAATGTGACTTTTCTATCTGGTTTCTAAAGCCTGCAGTGGGGTTGCTAGCAAAGTCAAAAAACAGCCCTCAGGTCAGAGTATAAGTTAAAAACTGCTTCTGATGTCATTCTCCAGATTTTCAGGGAACACTTAGTTTAGCCTATTGTTTCCATCTGTATTAAATACATTACAGGCCCTTTTCATGTTAAGTATTTGCTAAAGAGTGTTTGTGTAGGTTAGGGGGACTTCAGGGAGAAAGATGAAACTAGAGGATATAAAACTTGAGGAACCAGAGAATGAAAAGCCCTCACACAGCACATTGTCTGTCCTCTATTTGCAGAGCTACAGCAGGTCCACAGCTAGGCTTCTTCATCCTTTGAGCAGATATGGCCTTTAATATTTGCCAGTTTCCTTGGAAAACTAAATGCATGTCCCCACTACTTATGTACTATGCTCCAGCTCACATCCTCAGTGGTGCTACTGACATAGGTCCATGGATTTAATTGAACTCTATTGATTTACATGAGGTGAAGAGGTAGTCCAGTAAATATAATCACCAAGGTACTTGTGTCTATTTATCTTAGGCTGAAGTGACTGATTTTGTGGGGTAAATTCTTCCTCTGCTTTTTTCCACAGCCTCTGTGTGCATGCCCATCAAAGCAAAGGGGAAGCTGCACATCAGTGGTAGAAATGGCCAATGTAGCACCTTTTTTATAAGATTATTGTCTTTCAAATGCACTTGAATCACTGACTCTGGACCCATATTCTCCCAGATCCCCCTCTCAGATATTATTGACAGCTACATTTCAAATGTAGTTTCCATCTTACAGTGTCTATACTACTGTGACTGTCCCTTAAGGAATAAGACCTTAGGGGAAGTACACAGTGAAATGGCCAGAAAAGAGCAACCTGTTTTCATCTGGATTTACATTGTCAAAACCATCACCAGTGGCCTCGCTTCATCTGTCACTGAGGGTGAAATTGGGCTAAAGTGAGAAAAACTTCCTTTTTTTTTTGGCCTGAGCTCACAGCTAACCTGTCCCATGGGAACAGTCTAGGCCTTAATGGGGCAGTCTGGCTGATGAGCCATCTCCCTCAGCTTAGGGGAAGACTGAAAGGCTTGACTCAGGAAGGTGATTTGTCAGTAGTGCTAAGGCTGGATACCCACACTTCTTCATTTGATTCTCCATTATGGTTCTGGAGGTCTCCTGTCTTCTCTGGGAAGTAGAATGGAAAGTCATTAGGTACCAGCTCTGCCTCTTTCAGTCAAGAGTGGAATAAGTGGCTTGAGTCAGGAGCTTCCTTGGCTAGTCTCAAATTGGCAACCCTGTGCTGTGGTGCCTAGCACTGGTCACAAGGGAAGCTGAGCTGATTTATTTTCTTTCCTATTTTCACAGTGGGTCTGCAATGAATGTAGTATTCACTGAAGAGGAAATGAAGAAATTGTTAGCAGAAGCCACCAGAGTCTCTCAGGTACCTGTCTTCATCTGCCACTACTTTTTTTGTTTGTTTCTTCTCTACTGTGTTTTCCATCTCTTTGTTTCTTTCTAGTGTCTTCCTCACTTTTCCGCTTCCTTGTTTGAGGAGGAGCCACTGAAATTGTGGTTTGACTCCTCAGTTGGTTCCCTAACAGGCTCCCTAGCACGGGAGCCTGTGCAAGCATCCTTACTGACACCACTGGGATGGCACTTGGCTGTTGTACCCGGGTATCCATTTCTGATCAGTTAAGTATGTAAATAGATATAGACTGGGACTCTTCCTACCCCAGCCAAACTTGCTAGTGGCAGATTTTGCCAACCACCGTAGAACTGGTAAAGTCTTTCGCTCACTTTCTGAATTGTTTTGTCTGACTTCTTTGAGCAACTTACACTTCATCTTAGCATCTCTTCTGAGGGCTTTTTCCACTCTCTTTTTTTTTTTTTTGAACGGTCACTGTTCAGAACAGTCCTATGGTACCATAAACACTGCTGTCATAGGAATCCTTAAGTTAAATAAGTCAGAAAGGGACTCTAAAAACACAGCTGGCTATGGAAGTCAGACATATTACTGCTTACTTGGGATGTCTCAGGTGGTTAAAGTTTGAATAAGAACAAAACCATGCAGTTTTTAAGTATATGAAGGAAATGATGGAAGTTTAGCTTTTTGGGAAGTAATGGTGGAATGAAAGGGAGATACCTTGCAAAGTAATAATGTCCTGAAGGATAGGTTAGTGTGAAGGCAAGAAGACCATTTACTGTAGTCTTTGAGCAAGTTTTAGAGGGAAAGTACCACTGCTACTTTCATTAGAAGGAATTATTTAACCAATTCTCAGAAGACTACAGGGCCAGCCTATGCTACTGTGCCAAGTTGTCAGCAGTGCACAGCCTCCCAAAATGACTAACTTCTCTTTGTACATCATCTGAAGTACTCTGCTTTGTGTTTATACTCACAGAAGCAGCCTAGGCAACAGACTTAAGCACTATTCAGTGGGACAGATCACTCTGTCATGCTGCTGGATGGCTTTATGGTGGCAGTGGATACCTTAGAGGCACCTGAAGCCCAGTAAAGTGCCCCTTGGTCACCTTAAGTTGTCACAGCTTGAATGACTTGAATTGGGCAATGCCATCCTTCATTGCTGAGAGGTCTCATCTGTGGTGCAGGAGGCCTTGGTGGGAGGTGCACTTGTAGAGTCTTGGCAATATGTGACACATTCTTCAGGGAAAGAGGGGGTGTTCCCATGGAATCCTTATGATGTCCAGTTCTGCTACACAAATAAGGCACTGTCACATGTTGCAAAGATGACCCGTTGTGCACCATGAATTTTTCCGTGCTCCAATTCTGATCTTGATCTGGTTCTGCTGTGGTTCTGACCCATGAAACTAGATTTACGTGCTATTTTTTTTGCTATGTGTAGTCAGTCTGTCTGCATAGTTTAAGTTAAGGTAGCAAAAAGCAAACCAGAGCAAAAATACTGTGTTCTGGTTCTAGATTAGGAAGGGTTTTTCAGCCTTGTTGAGGTTTTTTCATCAGTGAGTGGTTTCAAAGAAACCAATATTAGATGTTTTCATCTTTATGGGATGCCGGGTTAATTTTTCTGCTTACAAAGCCTTACCTAATTCTGCTTCATCCAGCAGAGCATCTCCAGGTAAAGGACCTGACCGGTGTTGATCTGTTGTTTTAACTTTGCTGTTCTGGTGTTGTGTCATTTTTGCATTGATGCTGTCAATAGTGTACAAAACTTCTTGTGTGAGTTGAGACAGATTGAAGTAAATGAGGTTGTGTGCACATATAAAATCTTCCACTGAAAAACTACATCAAGACAGAAAGTTATAGGACACAAGCCACCAAATTTATGAAGCAGTGTCCTTGCCTGTGAATTTACCCTTGCACTGATAAATGGAAGGAATTGTGTTTTCTAACTTTTGGAGTTGCATGATATTTTTTGCACAAGAAGGCTTTTGAGCATGCACACTGTCATTTATTTAATTTCATTCTGTAATAAATAACAGGCAGTTAATAGTGGATGGGACAGGTAAAATGCTAAGATACAAAGCCGGCCAAGAGGAATGCAGATTGGATTTCTTTGGAGCAGGTGTCTGAAAGGAGAAAATATTAGAGGGAAGTGGGAAGTGTGTGGTAACACCTCATATACAGGCAGGAGGAAGAAGAAAGAAAAAAATTTGTATCAGGGAAAGTATTGAGAGCCAAGGACAGGTTGTTCCTGGTCAGCTATAATTAGTGGCAACCTCTCCCTGAGAGACTTAGGAAACCAGGCAGAGAAATTAGAAAGGAATGGATCAGTTGCCTAAAATATGTGACTAAAACAGCAAACAGCTACTCTACAAAGTCATTAAATATGCCAGGGATCACTTACTTTGTGAAGCAGTATGTCTAGTGAGGTGTCTGGGAGACTCAAAGGGAGAAAGAATGGAGGATCTTGGAGGTAAGGATCATCCTTGAGAGGCAGGACCAGAGGTCACTGGATCCATGCATGTGTCTCACTATCTTGTTTTTGCCATGATCTCACGTAAAAGCCTTTTGTGGTTTTGCCCCAAATTTCATGGTGTCATTACAAAGGACTCAAACTTTTGCATCAATGGTTTTGGGGGAATCATGCCAAGGTTTTGCCCATTATATCCTTTCAAAGTTAACTTACCAGTGGAAATGAGTATCTTAATAGGTTGGCCTTTTGGGATTCTGCTTCCAAAGGGGCCTGGATGGTCTCCAGATACTCTCAGATAAAAACTTTCTTATTTTTTTCCTTGTCTTGATGACAGGATCACCCTGTGGTACTCACTAAATTTATTGAAGATGCCCGTGAGGTGGAAATGGATGCTGTAGCTAAGGCAGGAAGAGTAAGTGCTTCGCTTTTCTTTAATACTAAACTTGTTTTTCAGGATTGGAGATTTTCAAAAATGTGTGGTTTGAATGACTTACTGTACAGCCATGGATTTGTACTGAGAATGGTAGAGAAACATGAAAAATTCATTTTAGGTTTAAAACCATTGTGCTTGAACAGTTGTTTTTTCTAAGTATTGCTTATCCATATAAGTGAATCATTTAGCATATAATTTTTACTGCATTTGCAAATCACTGTCTTCAGGAATTACTTTAATCAGAACTGTATCAACATGTGTTATGGAATTACTGCAGTTATTTTAACTTCACCTTGCATTTCATTACTTAGCAAAGACAGGTCACATAAAAACCCTACAAACTTATCAATTAACAGAAATACTCTATTTTCAATCTTAATTTTTAACCAGTAGACACAATCACTTTCTTTTTTTTTGGTATTGAGGTAGTGTGCCTTGATGTAGTCAATTCAATTTAAGTTTTTAGACCTGAATTTCTTCCACTTGCTTTTCTCTGTGATCAAAACATCATAGGAGTGGACAAAAAATAATATACCAATGATATTAGTCCATGCTTGTTTCTGTTGGGGAATGACAAATTTTTTGTGTCCTGGCCAGAAGAACTTAAAGCGTAATTAACTTTTACCTTCTGGATCCACATGTGCTAGAGAGAGGAAGGAAGCCTTAGTATCTCAAGGCTGTGGTAGATTTTATCATGTCTGATTTGTTTAACCATGGTATGAAAGATACTGACATGATCTCCTTGTTCATATGCGTTATGTCTCGCTTCAGGCATATTCTCCTCAAAATCTTGGAAAATTCACTATTTTCCCCCTCCCTGTCTGTATCCTCTGTTGGATACAACTGTTCATGAGACTGTGCTGAGGATGAAGGAACAGTTTCTGAGAGAGGGTGAGATGACCAACTGCTCTCTCGTTACTGTATGCAGGTTATTTCACATGCCATTTCAGAGCACGTAGAGGATGCAGGTGTTCACTCTGGAGATGCTACCCTCATGTTACCCACACAGAACATTAGCCAGGGAGCCTTGGAGAAGGTAGGTGTTGCACTAGCACTGAAGAGAGAAAAGGAAATGAGAGTTTGAATCTGCTTTCCCTCCATCACCAATGGAGAAATCAAGTCATCAGTGTGGGTGTTTTTAAGGGCCGGTGTGGTATGTGCAGATGAAGGATGTCACAGTGCCCCTGTGACTGGCTTTACTGTGCATAGCATGATTTGAACTGTACCCCAGTAGATGTGGACACTTAGACGCTCTAGATTGTTTTGTTTCCTTGGTTTAGAGCCAGCTTCCATAGCAGGATTGTCAAATTCATACATACGCTGTGGCTCGCTTTCCATTTCTTTTTCTCATGCAATCCTTAAATGGTTATGTCAGGTGTAAGACTTTCTAGCTGCCTGCTTTTCCAAAAATAGTATCAGGATGAATGAATCTCACCTAATATTGACTTTTTCCTCTTTCAAGACTAAACGTGGTCATACAGAATTAGTTGTCAAAATATAATTTTTAAATAAAATGTGCCATTGCCTGTGATTTCATCCTATTAAGGGTTTGCTTGAAAGCCAGCAAAGTCTGTAATGCAGTAATCTGTGCTCCAGCTCTATTTCCAGGAATGTCCAAGGCCTTGCTTCTGAAAATAGTTGTCTCCTGGAGCAAAGTTATTCAACACTTGTACTGACAAATCTGGTAAATAAGACTTTCCTCCCAGTTTGTTCCAGAGTGTATCTGCTGATATACTGATCTGTGACAGGACAAGCATGTTGATGAAAGATTTTTAGGACACTTATAAGGCCGAGGAGTTATTCTCAAATGCCAAAACATTATTAATGATCTCACCAAGAAAGGTATAAAGGCTCCAGTGTGCAATGTAGGGATTGCTACAGTGCAAGGCTTTGATTTTCTCTCCTCCCCTTGCTTTTTCACACACACACACATACAAAGATTAAAAATCATCTGCCCTCAAAAGGTGCTCCAGGCTCTAGGTTACCAGGGAAATTAAACATGTTTGCTTCTGAGAGATAATGCTGTTGTCAAAATGAGCGTATAGAGGAAAAAACAGGTCAAAGAGAGATGACATTTAAAAGAATATATATGTAAGGTGAGTAATTGCCATGATACTGTCCATTTTGTGGGACATAATTATTTATTCTATATACCCACACTTACACTTTGTTTATTTGTTTTTTATAGGTAAAAGCTGCTACAAAAAAGATTGCAAATGCCTTTTCCATCTCTGGGCCATTCAACATCCAGTTCTTGGTGCGAGGCAATGATGTGCTGGTAAGAGCTGTTGTGGCAGCAATTCAGACTCTCCTTATGTGAATGATTCCTGCTGTGGAAACTCTGTGGCAGCAGTGGCTGTGGCAACTAACCTGCCTTGTCTGGTCACGTGGGCTTACCTGTGCCACCCCTAATCACACAGCTCTCCTTGTCTCTGTGGGAGAGAACATCCTTCTGTGCCTTTTCATTCAGGGTTAAGCAAATCTTGTTGCCTTTTCTGTCAGCACAAGATTTGTTTCACTGTGCGCTGTTGTCCTTACCAAAATTATCAGTTTGGAATAGGATGGACAGCACTGAGACCTGTGCCTCATCCTATAAACTGAATATCATGGCTTTCAGATCTCTGATGTCCTCTCTCATCTTTAGCTATTTTGGTGTTAAATTAAGCCTTCCAAGGGAATGGGAAGAAAGCAAGACAATGCAAGTGTTTAAGCCTTTAATATAAGCCATTAAGATGATTATCTAAATAGTCCTAGTAGCTATTAGTAACGGAAGTACAGCAGATGTTTGACCTTTGGGGAACAGATGGCTTTCTGTTGCTAATGAGAGGAGGTCAGAGAAATGAGAGCATGACTGAGGAAATAGTGATGGGAAGAAAACCTGATGTGGGACAGAAGAGATTAATTATGGGTGAAAGATCCAGTTTGGGCTATTAGTTGAATAAAATGTACTTACTCTTGTTCACCTTTTTTCTGTTTCACGCATGGTTATTCAGAAAACTCCACAGAGGGACAGAATGGAGTTTTCCGTTTCTTGCTTTCCCTCATCTGTGCTTGTCTTTTCTCTGCATATCTCCCCCTTTTCACTTCTACCTTAACTTACCTATTCCTGTTCCCCTTCACTCCCCTTCATCTTCTTACATCCACTTACAGCAATTCCCCTTTTGCTAATGAACTTCAGGATGCAGAACTTCTTTGTTACTTTCTTGGGTCACTGAATGATTTCCACATGTGGATGAGGAAAGTTAGTAAGGATAGTCCAGCCTTTCAGGAAGTACCACTACCATGGAAAAAGAACAAGTTGGGCTGCCAGGGGTTGTACCTAATGCCTGTGCATGTTTACATGCCGCTTGCACAGTAATTTAGGGTACAGTACAGCATGTTTTCTGAGTGAACTCTGGCTTGCCCTCAGTTCTAATATTCAGACAGTAGAGAGAATCCTCAGTTGAAGAACATCAGGCTGCTCTTATCTCAAGATAGCCACTCCCCATCCCTCATCGATGTTTTAATACTGAGCAAAATTTCTGTGTCTCTTATTTGGCAATCTGAAGATCATCTCTGCCAAGAGGACTAAGGACTGATTTCCAAAAATATGAATCAATCTGTTTCTTCACTGCACAATGCCTGACCGTGGTATTTCTCCTTTTTAATCCCATCAGGTGATAGAGTGCAACTTGCGGGCTTCACGCTCCTTTCCCTTTGTATCAAAGACTCTGGGTGTGGACTTCATTGATGTGGCCACTAAAGTGATGATTGGAAAAGAGGTTAATGAGTCATCCCTCCCCACATTGGAGCATCCCATTATTCCATTCAGATATGTTGGGATTAAGGTATGGTTTCCAAGAAAACACCAAAAAACCCCACCTCAGAACCAACATGTTAATAAACAGTACTTCAGTGCCCAGAGAGAACAATTTACTCACTGACCTTTTGTAGTTTCTGTAAGGATTATTGGAAAATTATATTTGGATATTTGGAAATTTTAGAGAGGAATCAAATAAAAATTATCCATTATTAACAAAATCAGTCATCCTTTATTTTTTATTTCTAAGCTACTCCGAATCATATTAATGAACTGCATAATAAGTTTGGACTTGCAGAATTGACCACTGAAGTTCAGGCCATTTCATAATACTATCTAATATATGTGTGGACTTGTACAACTTTGTGTTGTGAGTGCCCCCCAGATTTTATCATCAAGAACTGGAACATGTAATCATAAAAATATAGAATAGTATTGCAGAAAATCCAGGGGATAAAGAGAATTGTTTATACTGAAACTTTCAAGCTTTTATAGCTTCCATATCAAGTGAAAACTGAGGAAGCAGAAAACACCTAACACCTTTCTACTAATAAAATATTCAGATGTATTAATGTGCAAACCAAATCTCTGGCCCAAGCCAAGTCAGGTTATTGGCAACCAATCAATCTAGAAGTAGCTTTACATTTTATTTTGATGCCACAGATAGGCATGATCTGAAATTGGACTTGAGATTTATTTTTTTTTTGGTGTTGTGAGTCTTATTTATTTGTATAAATTTGTATTATTTAGACCTAGGTCTTCTACACTGTTGTTAGCTAAACTGTCAAGAGTTTTTTTCTCTCCTGGGAATGCTGGCTACAGAGTGGAAAACCCAACTATGTTCTTGAAAACTTCCCACAGAGCCTTTTATATTGTTTGTGTTCTGTGTGGATTTGTCAAATATAAAAACTTGCTAATACCTTTGAAAATGTGAAACTTTGAAAAATATCCCAGTTTAACCTGTTTGTCATTATTCATGCATCATATTATCTATCCTGTCTCAATTTATTTCTAGGAATATTTGCATAGAAACAGGATCTTGTTTCTCCAGCAGGTCCTAAATACTCTGAAAAGAGAATATGAAATTCTCTTCCTCTTTTTCAATATAGCTGCTCCTTTGTGGATTTGAGTCCCACTGTTTTAGCTTTAGTGACTGAAATACTGTCTTGATATGTGTGCTTGTAGACTGATGGAATTATCATGGCCTGACCAAGATTAAATCCTGGATAGAGCATGAATGACTAATTTTTAACTAGGATTTAGTACCAGAGTCTGCTCCTGCTGATGCATTTTTATGTTCATGGCAGACAAAAGTTAGGGAGCTGGTAGCAGGCTTTGCTGCTTCTTACCGTTCAATGCAATATGCACATTAAAATAATCCACCTTGACTGCCATATCCCAGCTTGAGACTCTGGGGTTGGCTACTATAAAAACTGCAGTGACCTAAGTTCTCACATAATGATCAGGGAGTTTAATATTTTCATACAAAATATTAGAAAAATATTACGAGTGTGCATTTTGGGGAGGAGAGGGAAAATATAAAAATTTATAAATATAAAAATTATTTGCAAAGTTTCATATGGTTTACAACCAAAAGAGTCTTTTCTTGAGGAATAGTTTTATTTCTGTGAATGAAAAATTTCATGGAGAACAGTTTTCTCAGAAAAAACCCATTGGATTCAGACAGTATATCTCATCACGTGAATTAGATGCTTCATATCCTTTCTGTTTTAAAACGTGCCCTTAAAATGATCCTGATAAATGGGTACCACTGACTGAAAATCTCCCACTGGAATGTGAGCAGGACTGCAAGAGTTAGTTGATTGGTTTATTGGTGGAATACATGTTTATTTGTTTCAGGCTATCATGAAAGTGCTGAGGGAACTAATTTGCCAAGTACTCTTTTGCTTATCAGCCTTGACCCTTGCTTTTTTGGTTAAATTAATGTCTCTTTCACTTTCAAGCATAGCTGGAACTTTTATATTTTTTAAATGATCCGTTAAATTTCCCCCCCCCCTTCCTCTTTCTTTTGCCAGGCCCCAGTGTTTTCATGGTCCCGGCTGAGAGGTGCTGACCCTGTTCTCCGATGTGAAATGGCCTCTACTGGGGAGGTATCTTTTAGATTTGCCTTTTTTTTTTTTTTTAACCAAGTTGACTTTAAACATCATGAATCTTTGAAAGTGATGTTATTACTGCATGAATCATGATGGTATCTGTAACTTCTTCAGAAAATTGAAAACATCTTTCTTGGCTATAAATAACAATGTCCTGGAAAACGCTGTTTATTCAGCCACTGGATGTCCCTCTTTACCTGTATGTCAGCTCCCTAACTTGGACCTGGTTGATGTGACAGCATGAAATGAGTTTATCTGAGAGATGTCAGATTCTGGGAGGTTCATTCTGCATCAGTATGTTTTATGAGTCATCGGCTTCTGGACAGAGAGGTCTTTACAGCTTCCAGACACCCCATCAACATGTGCTAGAGTAGTGACATCAAGACTCTAGGTCATGAGCAGTTGGTCTTTGAACATACCAGTTAATTAAGGGCAGAAAATCGGTGTGGTATTTTTTTACTGCCTGGTAACCATCAAGGCATGTCCCAAGGAGCAAAAGAGTGAATAAAATGTGATGGCTGCAGCAATGACTGTTGGTAGGATCAGGAAAGTGGGAAGCTTTATCCACTCTTGCTATAACTGGGCTGCGAGGTGCTTCTGGAATGTCTCAGTGTACACATGGCACACTGCAAGGGCACAGGGCTGTTCATCTTCCTAACTGTCACCACCCTCACCCTTGGGCTACCAGATTCCATCTATATCACCTGAAGAGACATTAACTCACGTAGAACAAAGAGGTTCCTTTATGAGTTGTTGCTGAGTTATCAAGGGCTTCCTTAGATACATTCAAGCCACCTCTAAACGTACTTGCTTTGTTATTTCTAGAAAGTGTTGCAGAAGCAAAAACTTATTCTATGCCAGAACACGCACTTGGGAAGCAATTAAATACAGAGGCAATTAGGTTACGCTTAATGCTGCTCTACCATAGCTAGGCAGGTGGCAGAGGCTGGGTTGCTCCATTGAATGTGAGTGTGGGTATGTCTACAGGAGCTGTTTTCATTACGAAGTATTTACTGTTGTAGTATGAAAATGCATTCTACCCAGATACAAGCTAAGAGCAGCCTTAGGTCTCCTACATCTTTCCAGAATTACTTTATTTTACTCTTTGTAATGTGTAAGAAATCAGTATTGGAGAAGATTTCCTTTCAGTGTAGTTAATAGGCAGAAAAGAGTCAAGTGACTTCTGTGACTTCCTCATTTTCAGAACAAAATTGAATACACAACCTCCTTTCAAAAAAAAAAAAAGGCTCTAAATACTCTATATAACATTAGAGATTACCATGATCATAAAGGAGAGATTGTTAACTTTTATAAGTTGGAAAGATCCATATTCACAAATGCCTTAAAGTGTGACAGTTATGAAAGTCTTTCTTAGGAGCAAAGTAAGGATAATAGCTTGCTTTGGGTAAAATGCTCCAAGACATTTTTCACACACATGGCTTGATCTGGTCTTGAATTCATCACATCTCTCTCTTTGAGTATTGTGGCTGTTTTGACCATGAAAAGCCTCTCTTGGCAGGCTGGAAGCCCCTTTTCCAAGCCTACGAGACAGGACGCTGTTCATCAACCCTAAAAAATCCAGAATATACACAGGATACAGATACACTGTAGAGCAGTCTGAACACTGAAGGATAAGTTTTTAGAGGAAAGCTGGGATATTAGTTATCATGACTTTTTTTATCCTTTCCCTTGTGGAATTTTCGTTTGTCTAGTTGTTTTTTACTTAAGAACATCTGGCAAATCATCATTTTTCTTTCATGAAATACTGGTTTCTTCTCACTGTGGTAACTGAGGCCATGAATGTGAGGGCTACCTTTGGGATGGGAAGAACTATAAGAGGAAAATGGGAAAGCAATTCTAAATCAGTCCCTTTATCCCCTCTATTTATATCAGTAGATTTGTTGTTTCAAAGAGAAAAATCTATGACAGTTTCTGCTTCTGACTGTTTTTCAATAAATGTGGAGCTGGCCAGGAAAAGTGAGGGTTAGTTCGTTGATTTTTGGTTGTGGGGTTTTTTTCCTACTCCTGTTTAACTTTCAGAAAATCTCATGCATTCTTCTTTTTGTCACCAGAATTCCAAATTTTGTCAAGGAACACAGTTTAGCTCTTTCAGAAGATTGTTACCGTATGACATTCTGTAGGCAACTGAGCTCCACAGCCAGTTCTGAATGCTGGAGAACTGCTAAATGATTCTTACTGGTTTCTTCCTCAAATTTTAATTTATATTAAAAAAATAGTTATGAATTGGTATGGTTGTTTTGTTCTTTTCCTTAGTAAATACTAAAATTTTACTTGCCTTTTGTATATCTTTTTCATGGAAAAGCATCTTTATATACTGTGGTTTTCCTTCTCAAGAAATGCCAGAAGTACATGAGAACACAAGCGCTGCCTTACCCAGGTTTGCAGTGCACACAGAGGAACTTGCCTGTGTGCAGAACCCTTGCTGGTGTTTAAGACTTATATAATGTTAAACCATTTGCAGTGCACTCCCAAATGTTAGAGCAGAGGCTGTGTGCAGCATTCCAATAACTCAGAGAATCAATTGTTGTTGCTTCTTGGTGTGCTGTTTGAAACTAAAGTTTTGCTTATTCCTTTGTTATTGCGTCATTAAAATGCCAAGATTTGTCTGCAATGATTTTCTGATTTATTTCCTCCCTCCCCATGCCTGCAGGCTTCGTGCAAATGCAATCTGACTTCCTTAAGCAGAATAAAAAAACCTGTTCAAAAGTTTCATTTCTATTTCTTTTTAAAGCAATGGTTTTTTGGTTGTTTTTTGTTTTACCCTCATGTTGTCTTCTTTGTGCCTTTCCCCAGGTTGCATGCTTTGGGGAGAATGTGTCCTCTGCCTTCCAGAAGGCTATGCTTGCCACAGGGTTTACATTTCCTAAGGAAGGAATTTTGATTGGAATCCAGGTGAGTCCTAAAAATCAAAGCTGAGAAAGGATTGACACAGAGGAACTCAGTAGCTCTTGCCTTGTTTTCATTCATGTAGCTTTATGGCTTAAGTGCAATTCATCCTGAAGTACAGTAAGACAACGAGGAACAAACACTCTGGACAGCTCTTTATTGGATTCAGTATGACTGGCTGATTGATTTTCCCTCTGTCACCTTAGAGTTTGTACTGTGAGCTCCAGAAATTTGCTGGGGGAAACCCCATCAGGTTGCTGCAAGCAGAGGCCTGGGATCAGAGTGCTAGAGACAACCTTTCTGTGTGGAACAAAACCTGTAGACAGGCAGTTGAGAGAAACATCCCAACTGGAACCTAGAGCTCACTCTGTGCCCCCTCAAATGGCAGTCCTGGCAATATTGCTCTCATCATATATAAACTTTCATCATATAACCATACTCTCTTCATCTCTGTGTTGCTTCTTGCCGTTCTTCAACCCCCCAAACAGTGAGGCAGTTTCCATGCTGCAAAGCTGGACCTGCTAAGCTTTCCCCATGTTCTTTCCAGGCAGAGTTGTAGCATCATTAACAGTGCAGAAAATGTGATGGGTTTGGGGTGTTTTGCGCTAGTTATTGATGTAACAGTGTTGGGCCATGAGGCCTCCCGTGGTGGGACACGTTCCTCTCCTCGTTGGAGTCATGTTGGCAATATAATTGAGTACAGTGGGGTGAAGGGTTAAAGGACAACAGTCTTCACTCTGCAGCCCACTTTTCCTGCCATTAGTCCTTGACCCATTTAGTGATGGTGTGGAGCCAATATTGTTCCCTACCCTGCAGCTCCTGTCAGTGAGTAGTAGCTCAGAAAGGAAAAGCCAATTCTATATTTGTGTAGTTATGTGTCTGGTTTCTACATCTTACAAGAGCTCTCTCCTCTTAGGGACTCCCTTTCAGACACATACTCTACAGGTCCAGTGACTCCATGCCAGACTAGAACTTGGACTTCAGAGTTTCATCTCTTGCTGTTACCATCCCTGAAAGTTGTTCTATGTGACAGAGAGTTCAAATTATGGGAATGTTCTCCAGTGCAATGGCTTCTGCTAACACAAATTGCACTGAGTCCTTAAATGTACATTTATACAAATCTGTGGATGGAAGCTGTTGCTCTGTTACCTTTAATTAGTAGAAAAGTCTTTGCTTGCTGCCTGGATAAAGTTTAAACATTTAGTATGAAAGTCTGGGCAGTTGATATTGTATGTCTACTGTAGATTTACAAAACAGCATTTTAAAAAGGAGAAAAGCAAAGCAGGAGAAGAAAAAATAGAGAGCCCAGTGTTTAAAATATAAGCCTATTTTCCTGGTAGCAGCTAAAGGGGAACAGGCAGCAAAAAGTAATTTTTAGCTATAGAAAGCGTTTATGTAAGTTTTGTGTCATTAGCTGTTAAACTGAGCCAAATGTTCTTTGTACAGAGGTGTTAAGAAAAAAAAGAATAGAAAAAGAAGAGAGAAAACAAAGTCAAAAGCTCAACTTCACAAACCTTTTAAACATAACAAGATTCTGTCTTTTTAATGAGTGGTTTACCATTTATTTTCTTGCAAAAGCAACTGGAAAATAACGGATCAATTGCTTAAAGGTCTCTCTACATCTTAGCATGTTTCTCATATAATTAAACTCCAAATCTAAAAGCATAAAGTTACTGCTGAGAACCAGGTAATTTGTCCCTCTCCACTCTGGAGTTTGTCATCTACCTACTTTTCAATGGTCTCTTTGGAAATAGAGGGGAAAAAAAGCCCTGTGAGAAGAGAAAATTGAAATGCTGACCTAGACCTGACAGGTAAGCTCTGGGTGATCTACCCTGACTATTTGGCTGGAGGAAAGGGGAGCCGCTCACTGCAGAAACAAGAGGCACAAAGAATGAGGAGGCATCAGACAGGCTGTGAACACTGTCTGGACTGTTCTTGTTTTAATCACAACCATGAGGTCATCTACCTCAAAAAGGCATAGTTGTCAGTGTATCCTCAGAGCAAAAATACAGGCTCAGAAGGACAGGTGCCAAATGGCCCCTCTCCTCCATCACTGTATGTTTAAATATCATTGCTGTGGGGAGTGATGGGGTGGATGGCCCTCCCTGGGCTGAAGCCTCTGGTTTTCAGACCACAGGATGGTTTCTCCAAGCTGTTCTGGTGCTCTGGGGGTTGGTGCTTGAAAGGAGCACATACACAAGCCCCCTTGGTTGTCTCTGAAGAAAGTGCTGTGGTTCATCTGCAGTGGATGGTGAACTGAAAGCACATCCCACTTTCAGAGATTTCGTTGCTTCATGACTAACAGCTCGCTCTGATTTTTAAACTGAACTTTCAGCCCTTGCAGAGACAGAAATAAGAAGCCAAATGGTCTTGTATTTTATTTCCCTCAAAAGTATCTAGGCTCCCATTTTGGTTATTTGGTATGCTGCACCTTTATGCCATTGATATTAATGATGTTGAGGTGAGAGGATGCTGCCTTCCTGGAGGTGAAAGTCAAATGGATGTAGTTAACAGGAGTTGAAAGGGAGATCTTGATTTTCTTGCAAATGTTTCACTCTGGGGTGTTTTGCAAATGAAGAGTCCAATGGCTGTGCTGCAATCTGCAGTCCAAACTGGTCCCAGTATGCCCAGGTAATGAGCCCAGCCTTGCTGAGGGGCTTCCAGACTGGTGTGCTTACAGGTTGCAGTTCCAGTGCTAATGCAAAGGTGTGGGTAACAAAGAAATAATCCTCAAGGTTAGACATGACCTTCCTTGACATCTGAAGGACAGCACAAGGCAAGTTGTGTTGGGAGGGAGTGTCGACCTTCTGAAAGGCAGGAGGGCTCTGGAGAGGGACCTGGATAGGCTGGAGAGATGGGTTGATTACAACGGGATGAAGTTCAACAAGGCTAGATGCCAGGTCCTGCAGTTTGGCCACAACAACCCCCTGCAGCGCTACAGGCTGGGGACAGAGTGGCTGGAGAGCAGCCAGGCAGAAAGGGACCTGGGAGTCTGGATTGGCAGGAGGCTGAACATGAGCCAGCAGTGTGCCCAGGTGGCCAAGAAGGCCAGTGGCATCTCAGCCTGTATCAAGAATAGTGTGGCCAGCAGGACGATGGAGGTGGAGCACTGGTGAGGCCACACCTTGAGTATTGTGTTCAGTTCTGGGCCCCTCAGTTCAGGAAGGATACTGAGCTGCTGGAACATGTCCAGAGAAGAGCAACAAGGCTGATGAAGGGACTTGAACACAAGTCCTATTAGGAGAGGCTGAGCGAGCTGGGGTAGTTTAGTTTGGAGAAGACGTGGCTCAGGGATGACTTCATCACTCTCTACAACTACCTAAAGGGAGGTTACAGCCAGGTGGGGGTTGGTCTCTTCTCCCAGGCAGCCAGCAATAGGAAAAGAGGGCAGGGAAGATTTAGGTTGAATATTAGGAAGAAATTTTTTACAGAGAGAGTAATCAAGCATTGGAATGGCCTGCCCAGAGAGATGGTGGATTCACCATCCCTGGAGGTTTTTAAGATGAGACTGGATGTGACACTTAGTGCCATGATCTAGTAATCACAGTGGTGTTGGATCAAGGCTTGGACTTGATGATCTTGGAGGTCTCTTCAAACGCAGTTGATTCTGTGATCAGCTGGGACCACAAGCTTGCTGGGTTGTCCTTAGCTGTGAGCACTCTCTGACACTGCACAGGTTGAGGATCCCCAGGATTTTAGAGGCCTGATGTTTTTTCTGGGTAGATGGAGTACTACTTCCTTGTTAGACAGATGGATCTGTGGCAGTTTACGCCAGCTGATAATTTGACCTCTTTTCTTTCACAATCTGGAGAAATCTATGATGCTGAAGCCCTGAGTCTGTCATTAAATAATTTATATTTTCTGCAAGAGGAGTTGAAAAGCTAATTTTTTTCCTTTCCTGATTGGGCTATTCAGAGATATCTCCGGGATGGAGTGCATCTGTCTTACATCTGCACTGTTGACCATGAGATGCGGAAAGCATTGATAAAGTATTTTATTTTTAAATCCCAATGCTCCGAGTCTGTTGTTTCAAGGTAACCTTCAGCTTTGGTTCCTTACATATCAGAACTTTTGTGTCGTCCACCCTGGGTTTGGAATGCAGAATTTAAGATTATCACATAAGCTGACTTTATTTTGTGCTGGATCTCAGTGAGAAATGGTGTAGCGGTATTAAATGAACTAAGGATGTAGCCCTTCACAAATAGCAAGACTTGCTGATATACATGAGAGAGGTTATAAGAAATGGAACTTTTCCAATAAAGGAAAAAGAATATAATTCTCCTACAATAAATATCTTCCAGTAAATAAATCTGCTTGTACTTTTCACCTTTAGTAACTAATGGTTTCTTCCACAGGTTATTTCAGCTGGCTTGTAAATCTAAGGCTGCTCCAGTGCAAGCTGACAGCTGTAATTTCTTTTCATGGAGGGGCTATTTTATGTGTCACAAGTGTTCAGTACATGTTTGATAGAAGTTTATAATACTATTGTGAAAGCAAATGCTCTTCACCAGAAGGCATAACCCTTCTCTCTGACTGGGAAACTGCCAACCCTGTCACAACATATATTTATATTTTCCAGTTAATGTACAGAATGAGATGGCTTCCTGAATGAGGTTCTTTCCAGAGTGAAAGAATCTTTTCCACCTTGGGAAAAAACTGTTTACTCCCTTTCTTCATAGAAAGTAGTTCACTCTTCAGAATATTGCTCTCTTGCCCATAGAGGTTAAACTATTAGTAGCTCCAGCAGGGACAAGGGAGCTTGCAATAATATTACTTGCAAATGGCCAGGCTGGGCTAAGGTTAAAAGCAAGGTTTGGCTTGCCTTGGCAGTGAGAAGGGCACGTGTTTGTATCTGATCTTTGCACTGCTGTATCTTCAACATCTCATACTTATTCTGGCATCAAATTTTCACTCACCTTTTTCCTCTAAAATGGCTTCTTCAAGTGCAGTTGTCTACAGGAGGTTGTCTTATCTTTCTAAATTATGTTGGATCTAGGTCTGCACTGCGAGAGAGTCTTTCAAAGATGCCCCATGTATCTGGGCATTCAGGTCCTTTTAGGGATAGAGTGTCCCAGTCTCCTGAATGCTTTTGTGTCTTCCATTTCCATATGCCCATGGCAGTTAGAAATTAACTCACACATGCACAGGCTCCTATTGCAAACAGAGCATCCCAAAGCCCATCCATATATGTTATCTGCCAGAAGAGAAAGCCAAATGTTTGAAAAGATATTTAATTAAGAGCAGAGGAGACTCTAGTTAGTGTATTTGAGAAGGGAATTGCCTAGATATTTTATATGCACTAGTAAATCTTCTGTAGTTGCAGTCAAAGTATGCAGTTAGTATGACAACACTTACTCTGGTGTTGTAACAAAATATGTCTTAGCTGAGAGTGTCTTGGGCTTCAGGATTCAGACATTTCTCTTGGGAATGGCACTGGATGTGCACATGCAGGCATCTCTGTGCACACACACACACATACTGTCTCACAGAAAGGTGTATTTGCCTCTTAGTCCAGTCTGGAGTAGCTTCATGTTGCCCAACAAAGCACTGTTTCTAAATCCCAGCTTTGATGCTGCATCTAAAAATTTTCCTTTTTCAGAAGTCCTTCCGCCCCAGGTTCCTCGGCGTAGCGGAACTACTGCATGAGGAAGGTTTCACGGTAGGTTGTTTCAGTTATTTAAAGCTAGAGAGTTTTCAGAGTCTGAAACATCCTCAGCCTTCTGCAGGAACAAGTTGGAATTTCTCTGGAGGTAGAGGAAAAAGGATATTTTCAAGATACAACAGGGATTTTTAGCTGAGTGATCCATGAAGTCAGTAGGTACCACCCAACTAAAAGTTGTCATGATTGTTTAATTAAACATTGCGACTGTTGTGAGGGCAGGAACAACCCTGGCTCTGCTATTAGCCTGCAGCTAGGATGGACCTTATAAACGCCTCTAATTTCTCCAAGAAACAAAAATGCCAGCAGGATGCCATGTATGGCAGGAGACAAGGAAGGGAAAACCTTTTGTATGGAGAAGATTTTTATAGTGCTGTGTTTTCAGTGATATTCACAAGCTGCAGAGGTACAAACTGTGGTGTTTACATCTCTCTTGTAACTCTTTTGCATCATTTGGCATCCATGTCTTTGTGGAAAGGCAACTACCAACACAGCCACAGAAGATTGGTGAGAGCTTTTACAGTTCTGCCTTTCCAAGCCCAGTGCTAGGCATAAAAAAAAAAAAAAAATGGCAAAAAAAATTGGTAAGTGATTGAACTTAAGCCCTATTGAAAGTCAGAGGGCTTTAGTTTTTCCTAGGTCACTTCACTGCTTCTGGATGTATTACTACCATTCATTGACTGTCATCCTTCAGGAAATCCCAGATAACAGAAAGCTGGAAAAGTCATTCTGTACTGTAGAGAGAGACACCTTTGCTATGAACAATGCCCTTCAAAATGAACTCTTACAATAAAGGCTGTGTATTGGGTCAGACTGCATGAGTTAAATGAAAAGATTTGGTATTAAGAAGGGCACAGTAAATAACCATTTTTTTTCCCTTGACAGCTTTATGCCACAGAAGCAACCTCAGACTGGCTCAATGCTAATGGTATCCCAGCAAATCCTGTGGCATGGCCATCGCAGGAAAACCAGAGTCTGAGCCTCCCGTCAGTCAGAATGTAAGAGTAACACTTGCCTCATCAAATTTGTGTTAACATTCAGCACAGCAGGGAGCAGATTGCTGGTCCTGTTGAGATCAGTGGGACTTCAGATTCAATCCAAAAGTTTTAGTTTATCTGATTCTGTCTGTAATTGCTACAGAGGGAGGTTTCAGCTTAATTAATGAACACCTCATTGAATAGTCCTATTTAATATGGCTTGGATGTGTTGCTCCATGTTACATTTTCATTGCAAGGATACATGGAATCTGAATACTTAGCCTTTAATGAGTCAGTCAGGCCTTTAACGGAGTTGTGCTGGACTGTATGAAGGCTGAATATTGCTTTGCATTGCTTATTAGAATAGAAATAAAGCCCAAATTCCTGAGTTGCAACTTGGTGCTTAACCTTTCAGTCCTTGTTTCTTGGAGTGAAGGCTAAACTCAAATGAAATTTTTCAGTGTTGTTGTTTATCTCCATGCCTGTGCCATTCATCAGAGGTCTTTATTAGGCAGGACACACTGTGATACTGTCTTGTGCATTGTCTCTTCAGGCTGGTAAGAGATAGGAAAATAGATTTGGTGATCAACCTGCCCAACAGCAACACCAAGTTTGTCCATGATAATTACGTGATTCGGAGGATGGCAATTGACAGTGGGATTGCTCTTCTCACTGACTTCCAGGTACTTTCCATGTTGTTCTTTCTCCTCTTAGACATAGCAGCCTTCAGAGCTTGCAAGCACTTATAACCATAGATTCCAGAATGCCTGGACCCTCATTATCTCTGACAAATAATGTATCTGAAAATCATGGCAACACATGGGTTTGAATGTATTTTCTTTTTTCTAATGTACAAAAATAACATTGCTCCAAGTACAAAAAAAAAAAAAAAAGAAAATCTTGAATCCTGTACTGCAGATGAAGTTGTGGCTGCATCATTTTCACTTCAGAGCAAATCTCTCACACAGGATTGCCTGTAACATGTTTAAATTATGCACGGGAACAGCTTTTTAGTGGGACATTTTCCCAGTATGATCCTTAAACCTTACAGCCTTTACACCTGGACTTTCTTGAATGATCTTTTGTGCAATCCAGTTCCAAAGTTCCATCCAAGTGAAATTGCTGCCTGTCCTGTTGTAGTCCCCAACTGCCAGTCATTATATGTTTGTAGCTTCTGACAAACCCCTTTCACAATACTGATAGGGAAAGAGATATTTGGTAATGCAAAGTGCTGCCAGCAGTACCTTGCCTTCCTTTGCAAGTGGCTTTGATTGTCACAAAAGAGCCTTATCTGGCTCTCATTAAGCACAGCAGTCAAACTCTAATTGATATCTGTGGGCACTGACATGAAACCCAGTGACTTGAACTGGTGCCCAGCTGTGCAAAATCTTCTGCTGTGGCTGGAGAGAGTGGAGAGCAGAGAGAATGCCAAACTGTAAGTTCATAGAGAGGATAATGTTAGACATCATTAGAAGGAATGGGAAATTGAAGACCCATCCTTTGCCTACTATCAAAACACACTGACAACCAGAACAGGGGTCCCCATCCAAAATCTATATACCGTACATGATTGATGCATTTCACTGAACCATTTTGATGACAGAGTTATAATCTGTGAGTTTGAGAGAGTAAAACAGCTCTAGTTCTCTTTAGGTTTGCGCTGCAGGGAGAAACAACAGCTCTCATGGGACAGAGCTGTCTTGCCAAGGAAGCCCAGCACATCTGTGTCTCTCCAGCTGGACAGGCAGGTTCCAGAGGGCTGTAGCCAGTACCTGTGCACAGTCACCTGGCAATTGGTATTGATTTGGATGGACTCAAGGACTAGACTGAAACTACCCACACAGGCTAGTGACAGAGTAGAAGTGTGGAGCCTGCTCTATCACTTAGCCTTCTGCAGAAGACTTTGCAATGCTCAGTCCTCCTCTGCTTTGTATTGACAGGTGACAAAGCTCTTTGCTGAAGCTGTCAAATACTCTGGGAAATTGGACTCCAGGAGTCTCTTCCACTACAGACAATTTGATAATGGAAACATTGCATAGAAGAATTCTCTCCAACCTGCAATCTTACTGCTTCTGGCACCACAAAAGAGGAAGGATCTCAGATCATCCAACTAGCCATCTTTCCATGCATTTTGTAGCATCTGCACCAGCTTTGTGCTTTTCCAGCTCACACAAATTAGTTCCTAGCCAATACTTTTGCTGGCTCACTGGAAAGCCATCCCCTGCCTAGTCTGTCTGCTGTCTTCTCTGTATTTCGACATAGAATCAAATATTAGTTACTAACTAGGTGGATAGATCCAGACACCACCATATCAGAGAAGATGAAAAGAAACACGTGATCCTACATAGGAGTTGTTCCTTCTTTTCATAAGGAAGCCTGCTTCTTCTTAGAAATGCCTTCCTTGGATCCATACTCCCAGCTATTCACATGCTGGACTACGAGAGTCTGGCCCCAAACTCCCATAGAAAGACATGTAGCTTTCTCTTTCCATTGCTGATTATTGAGGATTTTATGACTGTAAAAATAAAACATTCTCCTGCTTGATCCACGTCATGATGCCATGGATGCCTATCACAGTGATGAGTTTAAAGACGGATAAACCTCTTTAAAGACCTCTTTAAAAATGAATAAACACAGATTCCCCACAATTCCCTGCAACAGCTGACAGGCATGATGCAGCTACTTTTTGTTTGGCTGTTAACCCTGAAGAATCATCTTTTTCAGCTTACAGATTTGATGGGAGAACAATACTACATGTGTGTGTCCTGGAATTGCTTCAAAGTTCTGCTTAGTCCTTCAGGCCATTATCAATATTATTTTCTAAATTCTGGTTCATTGTTGTGAATTCAGGCTGTCCCTGTATCATAAAGGCCCTCTCTCACCTTTGTGTCTGGCTTCAAAAGTAGAGAACTCCTCAAAGACTTGTGTGTGTTGCTGTCCAAAATTTTGCGCCATGATTGTGGGCATTAAAATTGAATCCTTTTAAAATGAAGTGTTGCAGTGCTTTACCCCTCCTAGTTAAGTGACCCTTGTACTTTCATTCCCATCTTCTCTGCTGCTTTTTCAGATCTGGCAGCACCTGCAAATGCAGTCCATGAAGCAGACACCCATTTGGCATAAGGGTCCCAAGAAGCTTCGAGTGTGGAGACAGAATTGGAGTGAAGAGATAGGCTGGGGTTTTTTAAATTGATGCTGAAACATTTCAGGAAGGATATAAAATTTGATGAGAGCAGTTATTGATACATGCAAAGGATTGAGCAGAGGCTGTGATGCCTTTCGGTACCATGGCAGTCTCTGAACCATTACTGCTAACTGCCAAGAGCAAATTTTGAGACAGATTCAGACTTCATTTCTGATGTGGTTGACACCCAAGTGGTCTTGCCATGATATTTCTTCAGTACTAACTTTTGTTATGAACACACATTCCTGCTGTATGATGGGAGAACTTTGCACATTTAAAGTAGAGATATTATTAAAAAATGCCACAACAACAAAAGAAAAACCTTCAAACAAACCAAAACTCCAGAAGAGACCAAAAGCATCAATTGTTCATCCACTCAGGTATGAACTGGATGACTAATGGTTAATGAAGCAGCACCCCATAGGCACCTTGCGCGTATTGTTTCAATGGCAAAAAATCCCATTAACAACTGGTGTTATCTCACATTCACCCATCCCTGCTTTTACCTCTAATGGTGAACAAAGTGACATCTTAAAACCTCTGTATTCTCACGTTCTTCTGTTTCTCTTTTGTCACTTCTCTTATGAGTTGAAAGTGAAATAAATGTCTGGATTTGTGACAGCTACTCTATCTTAAATTCTGCATAGCACTTATTTTTTTAAGTCTATATTTCAAGCATTAGTGAACACTAGTCTGTTAAGAAACCCTCATTCTTATAACTGAGAGCGACTGCATTATTTAGTGCGGAGTTGCTGGATACCTCAGAGATGAGGAAGTGGTGAGAAAAGATCAGCAGGACAACAGAAATGCTCTTTCTTTTCAGCTTTTGTACTCCGGAGAAGGGAGAAGTCCTGATCCCCCAGGAGGGACATGTTAAATGGGAAGAGCCAGATGACAGAGCTGTGGGCTAACAAACACTGAAGAGATGGGAATTTTGTAGAAGAGGCTCTCAGTTTTGGAAAAATGCAAAAACCTTTGCTCCTTTTAAACAGTGCTCCTGGTATTTAGCTAACAGTATGGGTGTAGCTATGTATCTGTGTATCTAGCTATTTACATATATCTACATTCCTGTTAGTGCAGCACCTGCAGGTACTTGATCCACAGCCCCTTTAGTGTCCGTAGGCTCTCATACATTTAGAGTGGGATTCAGTAATAAAACACACCAGGGCTGAATACATATTGAGTACTCTGTAATTATGCAGTAGTGTTAATGTTTTGCTGCTGGTGCTAAACCCCTCCTTTGGACCCCTACCCCCTCCTCTGAAGCAGTTGACACTGGTGTCCTTCCAACACTTAGACACATCTATACAAACACCATCCCCTGAGCTGTGTCTTTCCCTATCTTCTTCTGGTGTCTCCTCCCCTTCCCCATTGAAGAAAAAAATTCTTTTTACTCTGACAGATGCAAGATGAAACTCCAGCTCCTGTCACGGTCAGAAAATCATCTCCCAGCTGACCTCAGGCACACACATGCTGGCTGCATTTGTTTCTTGATATGCTTTTCTTTTTGTGTGAACACTATAGGAAAAGATTTATAGGAAAAGATTTATAAGTATCTACAGCTATTGGGATCAATGCAGAGCTAAAAAAAAGTTACAGTTATTATCCTTTGTACCGAGCTCATCTCTGCTTTCAACAGATTGTGCCTTATAAATGTATAAATCTTTTTCTTAATAATCTTGGGGAATGTGACAATGACAGATGAAAGAGGAGGCTGTTCAAAACAAGAAATTTGCTAATATATGAGAAGCCAAATAATTTTACTCTTTTCAACTGTCTTAAAAGAGAGTTGATGAAAGAGATGCATGAAAGTATGAGACAGTACAAGGCACAACTTTTGAGATAAGCAGAGGAAATGGTGACAAAAGCCACGATGAAATATCAAGCGAACTAATTTTTAGTAACAGATTTTTTTTTTTTCTCAGAAGTCAGTCTGCTAAGCTACTCTCTGGAGCTAGAGTTCTCCTAGTGTGCTAAATGCTGGGAAGCTCTGGAGGCTTGATTTCCCATGAGATGCTGTTGAATAGTGAAGTCAGGCACTTTCTCCAGTTGATCACCTTCCTGGATTAACTCTTCTGGAGTTAACACCTTTTATATCACTTGGGGACTGCTCAGGCAATTAACCCCTGCAGAGATAAGTAGCAAAGCTGGGATAGTTTGGCATGTTGAAAGCAAGAGGAAAAGAATGTAAGAGACAGGGCAACTTAGTTTCTGCTTTCTTGGTAGAGCTGTTAAAACACAGCAAGTTGAAAGCATATGCTTTATGTAAGTGGGGAAAAAAAAAAAGTGAAAATCTTTAAGAAATCTCTTTTGTCTGAGACCATTTGAAACCATCCAAATCACATTTATGAAAGTCCTAGGATGTATCCAAGTAGGAAAGACTCCATAATCTGAAAGAGCTCTTGGGAGTGAGCAGAGAAATGAGTCTTGCTTGACCTGCAGGTTGCTGGGTTTTTCTGAACTGGATGTTGCCATCAGCCTGTAAGGCATCTTTTTTCTTTTCTCTACATACCAAGTATATTTTGGACTCTCAAGGTTTGAAAGACTATTTGTGCTTCAGCAATACTGCCTGACAGTGCCCTCAAGAGTGGAAAATCCAGAGGCAAACATTAGAGTCCATTGGAATGAATCAGTGGGTTATGGTGTTTCAGATCCCCAAACCTGCAAGCTGGTTTTTCATAGTGTTGTGTTAAACATCTCAAAAGGGCTGCAGTCTAAAAGGTAAACCACGATGTTTTCCTTTTCTCCACTCCCAGACAGTCACCGACTACTTTTACAAGTGATGCTTCAATGCTGGGGGGAAAATAGAATAAAAAGAATGAGTCCATTCTTTCAAGGACTCTGTTAATGTCCCAGGGACTGAGCTGTATCCCAGGAGATGGATCTGTCTGTCTTATACAAGAGCTGCATAGCATGCTGGAAAAGCATATGTTCTAAAAACATGTTCATTATGACTCCACTAAGCTCTGCATCGATATGCTGAAAGATAAGGACAGAGTCAGGCTAGCCATGATCTCTCTCCCTTTCTTCCTTTATCCTGCATTTCCACAACCCGGTGGCCAAGTCTCTCAAGTGAAAATATATCTCTGGAAAACTCTTTTCTTCCTCTCATTGTGCTGCTGGTCAATATTAATACCAAATGGAGATGCAGTTTGAAATTATTTAGGTTGTTGTGTTATCAGTGGTGGCTATTTTAGACCAGATATTAGGAAAAATTTCTTCACTGAAAGGGTTGTCAAGCATGAAGAGGCTGCCAAGGGCAGTTGGTGGAATCACCATTCATGGCGAGATTTAAGGAACTATAGATGTGGCATTTGGGAACATGGTGTAGTGGTGGGTTTGGCAGCTCTGCGTTAGTGGTTGTACTCAATGGGCCTAGAAGTTTTTTGCAACCTGAATGATTCTTTGTTTCTATGACAGTAAAATGGCACTTGTTTGAAAACAGGGAAGTCTCTCTTTTGTAACATGTTACTTTGGTCCCAATGCTGTGTCCCCAGGTGTAGGACAATAAGGTCAACTCTTGAGACTTGATACTTATCTCTGTGTCTCATATACAACTCTAAGTGGAATTTCGAGTGTGGCATTTCTGATGGAAGTCTTTGGCTGTGTATAGGTAAGGATGGGACAGGATGAGGCCTCAGGTTTTGGGGATGCAATTTTGCTTCTAGCTGAAGTTTAGAAAGCAGGGTGTGTTCTCTGAAGCAGCTACTACTGTAGATAATGACCAGGTCTCACCTAACTGAAACCTTCTCATGCCACAGCAGCCACCTTCCTCTTCCAGGAAATAATGGATTAAGTAGTCTGTGTTGCTGGTCACTTGCTGTAAGTTTGTAAATTGCATGCATGTGCTTCCAGAAATATGAGATCCCACATTGGCTTTTAAAGAACTGCCACACCAGTAATGCTGATAAAATCTGCTCCTTGCAGGGGCTGTGTGCTGAACCATAGACTGCACTGAGACAGGCCCATGTATCAACAGGTGATGAGCACACATGCCTGACAGCAGATGCTTTCATTTAAGGGCTGCTGAGAGAATGAAATATCTCTTCTCAAGATGTTTTCCAGTAGCTTGGTATGTTACTGTACATGAGCTATTGCTGAGGCGATTGCAGGCAACCAAGAGCCATTAAAAACAAAAGGAAAAGGAAACAAATCATAGAAAAAAACTTTTCTCTTTCAAAAGGATGACTGTCCATAGCTGGTGTAGTTGCTGATCTTCTGTATTGGCTTGAAGCCGGTGATACCAATTTGTACTAAGCCTGATACATCAGCAAAGCAACAGGAGTAGCAATGCAAGAGTAATAAGCACTTTTTTACCATCTTCAGCATTGACTTAGTGTGACCTTGGCAACATCTGCCTGTGGCTCTGAATCTGTGCCTCATGCTTTGTCTGGCAATAAAAATGGTGTTTGCTACCTCCTGTGTGTTCTCATCTAAGTAATTGTGGGACCATGCTCTCCAATCACTGCAGTGGAGAAGGGTTTAGGTGACTTTCAAAGACTGTGTGGTTTTGTTTTCTCTTAGTGTTCTGGCTAAAGCAAAGCCTTGCGAGCTGTTGTACTAGTTCAGCTGGGGGCTACAGGGAGGGGTATGCTGTATCCTTCACTGGCCTGATGCCAGGAATAGAGCAAATTATTGTCTTGAGCCCAGTGGGAAAACACAAAACTTGTCTCACCCTGTAAGCTTGGCTCCTTGGGTGAGCAGTGGCTGTGGGCTGCTTTGCAGTAGCTCATCTGTCCCATAAAAATGCTTTCATTTGAAATGAGACCCTCTTTTAGTCTCCCCTTTGTGTTCCTTTTTCATGGCTGTATCTTATTATGTAACTCTGCTTGGACCCCCATCTGCTCAGACATCATGGTAGCTGGGGCCAAACTTGTGTTTCAGAAGGAATTGAAAGGCAGCAAAAAAACAAATGTGCATTTACAAGGTGGGATGTGACTGTAGTCCTCTTGGCTTGATGGAACCGTATCTGAGAGCTGCTCATCTCAAACAGAGACAATTTTGGAGCCTGACAGGAGCCACAACAATGATTCTGATTTTGCTGAAGATGGTGTTTATAGGGCTTGCAGCTGTAGCACTGGGAGCTCTCTGACAGCAAGGGGAAAAGTCCCCTCTTGGCATTTGTTTCTGAAGAAAGTTCTGCAGGGCTCTTCAGAAACAAAAGATAAAGCAGGAGCTTTAGCAGAGAACTGGCTCCAGTCAAGCTCACATTCCTTCTAGAGTTGTTTGTAGCAAAGCTACAGCTTAGGGAATGTGGTAGGACCTGGAATACTGGGAAAAGGGAGGTAATTCCATACTCTGGGGACTGGGACCATCATTGCTTTTTTGCTCAGGATTTGAGGTTTGACTTCACCTCACCCCTCAGGGATGGCTCTACCAAAAAGCAAGAGTTCCCAGTGTGAGGTGGACCGAGGTTTCCCGTCAGCTACGGGTTTCCTGCTAAGTGTGGCAGGAGTCCTCCCGCCCCCATCAGTCTGCTGAGGAAAAGCCAAGCAGCCTGTTGACAGTTTTGCAATACAGCCTAGATGGCGGTGACAGAGTTCAACAAACTTCGTGTTTGCAGGAGTGGTGCAAGGGGAAGGGTGGCAGTAGCAGGCACCAACCCCACTGACCAGCTATTACTGCTTCCCGAGGGCTGGAGCAGGCAGCAGCCTGTGCCTGGCTGTGCTCCAGAATCACTGCCTGCTCCATCCAACCAGCAGAGAAGCTGCCTTTGCACTGCTAGAGGGAGAAGTGATGAAAATGTAATCTAAATGTGGTTCTTTCAAGCTCTGAGTGACAGAGAACACCTGACACATTGTGCTGGGGAACACTGGCTCTTTCGTGCTGTACATTGACAGGGACATTAAAATGTATTTGTAACAGCTGGGGATGGCTTGCCCTGAGGAGTGAACTTAATTCGTAGTCTGCCAGGCACTCCTTTGTGACTGACAGTGTCCCCTGCGTGTTTGTTCTCTTTGCCCTCTTGAGTTCACCTTGCATTTTATAAAGATGTATTTGACAGTCTAATTTCATATAACTAATAATATTATGTAGTGAAATGAGCACAAATATCTATTTATCTCTCCAACACTGAACTACTTGGTAAACTCTACTTTTCCCATCTCTCCTGGTGAGCATTTGACGTGTTTCAGTTTTCTGATCTCCCTTTAAAACAAATATTTTGATGAGAGAAGCGCTCCGACATCAATCTTTCAGGTGACTAGACCAGGGAAGTGCTTTGTACCAGCTGAGAGAAGCCCTTGGCTGACAAGATGCAACAAGTAACAAAACAAAAACCTAACCTGAAAGTGGCTATTTTAATTCTTTAAGCAGAAGTCATGACAGCACATCTCAACACTCCCCCTCATCTTGACATCGGAACAAAATGAATGCAGCGATCCCAGCTCTGCCAAAATCAGGGAGAGTGCTGGTGCTGAATTTGACAGGTATCAGACTTTGCCCCTGCAGCTTCTGTTTTTTCCAGCCTGTCCTTGATCTGCAGCCACGGAGACCTGGACAGTTTTGCCCAGCTCAGAGGATCATTTCAGATAGAGGACCTGGATGTGTGTGTTACAGCTCCCTTGGTGAAGGGAACGGTGGAAATGCAGAGCTGCAGGTCAGCACAGGATACTTGAGACAACTGACAGGTCTGGGTACCTAATTAGAGGGATTTTCTTAGTAATACTCCTCTGGAGGTTTGTAGCTTAGGATATATATTGCTGTGAGTGCACACAAGTTGCAGTCATCCACTAATGGGTCTTACGGGTTTTGTAACAGATTCTTAAGCAGTTTTTGCCATTGGCCACCAAAGTACCTTGGATTAATTCATTCCAGTGGCTGAGTCTATTGGGGGAATTTTATTTTGGGTAGCTCATCTTAGTGTAGCAGGCAGGTACATCTCCGTGGTGTTGGTTGGGAAAGGAGCCTGAGCGCCATCATCAACTTTATCCTGCACTTGACCTTCAAAACCTCTGTCACCCTGTTACTGTCCTCTTTGGACATCTCATTTGCATGCATCCTCTCTTCCTGCAAGAGTCAGATGCAGGTCACTGTTGAGGAATCAAATTTCCCAGAACCTGTTTTGAAGCTAATGCTTTTTAAATCAGTTTTTAATTCTTTTTCCTGAATATTTGCTTTTTTCATCACTTTACACTTATGAAAAATTTGTTTTGGTCAAATATTCCATCAAATTCTTTTTCAGCCAGGTGTGACAAAGCCCTCTGATTGAAAAGTGCATCTCTTACAATGCAGAACTCTGGTGTCTGGCCTCATCTTTCACAGCCATGGCTCAGCCTTGGTTTCTGACCTTAGCAAAGATTTTCCTGACAAAATAAATTCTCACTTAAGGGAAGGGGAGGAGGCAGGCACAGCTCAAAGCCGGAAGCTTCACACACCTCATCCATTCAACAGAGTGGTGCACGTGACTCTGCTTGTTGCCTGTTTTGCAGAATATCATAGCACATCCTTCCCAAATGGGAGAAACAGATGTTTTCCTACTCATTAACTGTACTCCCACTCCCCATGTGGGACAGAATGTGAAGGGAAAGGCTGGTGATAGTGCAGCATGCCTTGCCTTCAACATATATCATTACATAGGTGTATTCTTAGATAACTTGTAGATATGAGGTGGGTTAGCCCAGACAGGGGGGATCACCCCAGCACCAAAACTGTTTGCACTCTGCCTTGGCCTTTGCTCCTTGTGGAGCTGAGAGTCTTGCTCCTTGTGATTTACAAGTAGCCCAGGGATAGAAAGGAAAAGAAATTACCTCAGTTTATGGTGAGCAAGCACAATGATGTAGAGAATAAGTGAGCATGGGCAAAATAGTGGATAAGTGACCTATTTTGACTCAGACTTTGGAGTGCTGGCTCTAGTCCTTAGATCCTTCAGCTTGTGTTTTTCCCTTTCTGTTCCTTATTATGCCATGAAAACAAAAGCCAAACCAGGAACAACACTTTCGCTTCAGGATAGAGGAGAGGGGAGAACATCACATGAATATCAAGAGTGCACTCCTCAATCTCTCAGTGCAAACTCAGTTCTGAAGAAACCAGAAAAGTATTTAATATTTTTAATAACAAATATGGCCACGTGGACTAATTAAAATTATGGCAAATGCTAGACTGTGAAGGGGTTGCTTTCTGATGTTTCTATTTACATCAGATCTTTTGGCTGTCCTCAAAATCACAGTTTATATGCCCTAAATTAGCAGAAGTGAGCTTCAAAACTGAGCAAAGCTGCAGATTTATTTTTTTTCCATCCTAGCATTCTCTGTAAAGTAGGCTCAATGCTTTTTTCCTCTCATAATCATTATTATACATTTCAGATGCTTAATTTAGAAACGACAGCAGTCCTTGATCACCTTCCTGTTTACATTTTGATGTTGTACTCAGAGCAAAGGGACCCCTCTTGTACTTCTCCGTCCTCCACTCTCCAAGCTTTGTCACCCTCCTTTGGGATTTCTTTTCAAAAGATCAAGAGTAGAGAAAAGGCTTCAGATGCCATAAATATTGCAGGAACCAGTGTTCATCAGAGAACAGCCTCCTTTAGGATCAATATGTCTTCCTGAGGGGGCATTCAGTCCTTCAAAGTAAACAAGCTGGGAACATTAATTCAAATGCTTTTATACTAAATACATGTACATGAATTAGCCCATGTAGCTGTGATAAATAAGCATTATATAAGTGAGATTTAAAGCAAACCACACATGCAAAAAAAAAGCAGACTCTGCAAATTTGCGCAAACCTATTCCTGCTGCTGATCTTCTGATGACAGGGATAATTTCATTAAAGGGCTTAAAAGGAAGTTCTCTTCACCTTTGTGAATAGATTGATCTGGGCTATCAGAATCTTTTCCTGAGAGGAGGAATATCATTATGCTTATGTGTAAGTCAAGATATATTACAAAATACGCTGACTATACATTTTGTACTCTGTCATTGGCTGCGTTTGGAAATGTAGCTGTTTCTTGGGGCAGGGAGAGAAGCAAAGATGGGGTTACTTCCATCTCAAGGAGGGAAGGTGAAAGCAACGTGTCTTGATTTCTTTCTCTGCCAGATATTGGAAACTGGCTCAGACTGATGTCAGATGTTTTCAGTGGGTTTGTAACCTGCCAGTTCTTTCTGAAATGGGTGAGTTGCAGAGCTGTAACTGCCCTGCAGTGGGAGTGGGAGCCTGGCAAAGGTTTGACTTGAACTTGAAATGGGTAATACTGTTTGATTATTTCATGCTTCTCATACCAGATTTCCTCCTTCCAGTGCCACAGGATGCCAGGAAAAATGTAACATACTGGAGAAAGGGAGCATGGAAATTGAGGAAAATCAGCATGATCTTGAATAGACTATTTTGTTTTGTTCATGTTCCTATCTCTCAGGAAAATCAAAATCTCCCACGACCCTGGAGGAGGTAAATGTTCTTAAGAACACTCACGCCTCTAGGTTATTAGCTCTGGATAATGGTTTCAGAAAAATTCTTCTCTTACAAAGTATAACAGGGCAGAGAAGAGAGTAAAAAAAAAAAAAACAAACCAAAAAAGGTAGGAGCATAGGGGAGGTCGATCAAAGAGAGAATGTTGCTTCTTATGATACATTTGGAAAACATATCAGAGTAACCAAGAGGGAGAAATTGTAAGGAGAAAGAGTGTATATGAGTAAGGGAATTAGCAGGAAAATAGCCTTGTGGTCATTATTTCATACCTGGCGCAACTGGTCATTCCAAAGAATCTCTTCATACATTAGAAATCAGGCTGGCTGGTGGCTAAAGTCTGGGACAAGGTGGGCAGTTGTTGCTCTGTTCTTTTACATGGGTGTGGTCTGGGCCTTTTTTGTATTTGGACAACTCTTAACCCATGAATTCTCTGATTCAGCACAGTGGGAAAAAAATCAGAGACTTCAGCATGACTTTGCCAAACCCCTGATTGTGCCAGACATTGGGGCAGCAAAAATGTGTCTCTGGCCCCATGCAGACTCGGCGTGTTGTAGACATGAAACAGTAACAGCATCATGATATCAATATAAGTACATGTGTTTTTATCCCTTTAAAGAGTTTAAGCTTTCTAAATAGTTGATCGATTAGCTGCTATGCACTAAATTCCTTTTCTGCCAGGAGCTCATGTGTGGAGTTTCTGATCTGGGGTGGTGATGAGCAAGAGGATTTATATCACAGCATGGTGTGCTGAGCTACTCAGACATGAGGATGTGCCTTCCATGCCCTCAAGCAGGGGTGAGTCCATCTATTTTTCCGAGCAGACTTTGCTTTGGATCCCATAGTCTTCCTCCAGCAGCCGTGAGTGCTGAGACTCATGAGATCAGCACTGTAACGATGCAGTGCTCAGGGCAGGCTTTGCTGGGTCAATAGTAGAAGAGAACTTTGTGAGGAAAGAAGCGGGGCAGGCAGCTAAAAGGTTGTAAATGAGAGGCAGTCCTGCTATTCTCCATGTTCTTGGCATTGAAGGATGAAGTCAAGCTTTTTGCTGCAGAAGAATGGAGTGGCAAATAATATTGTCAAATGATGTTGCCTGCTCACTGGTCCTAAGGTCCCCCTAGTCAGACACTGAAAGGAAGTTTCTATTCATGTTACTCTTTACGTTTAAACTAATATGCTGAAATATTCAAGCAGTTTCTTCTAATCTTTCCAGTTTAGGACCATAATGGTCTGAAAAGAAGACTAAATGAATGCAAAACTACAAGCCAGGAGGGTCAGTTTTCATGTAAGTATTCCGATCCTGACATTCAAGAGATACAATTTAAAGGAATTTCATACAGAAGGTATACCAGCAGGTTTGGTAAGACTGCTGTCAGTAGTTCCATGACCAGTATTTATGTGCATTTTGTTCACGGCCTTCCATCTCAGAGATCCATCTGTGCTGCTGTAATGGGGATAATAAAGACTCCCGAGATACTTCCAAGGGTCTCTGATAGAAAACTCACAAACTCTTCTCCATCAGCCTCATTTGACACTGTTAGAACTGGTCTGTTTGTTTAGGACTGTGCTCACTTTGTTCCTCTCAATTGACACTGTATTTCTCTGAAGAGTGTAAAAGCAGCCATGTGTGCAGAATATGTGGAGCATCAATTCAGACTAAAATCAGTATGAATATATATATTTCAATCAATATTTGCAGCATTATAAATAACTAGGAGGTGATGTTTGGCTAGCTTTTGGACTTACTGGATGGAAAATTTTCCACATGCACAGCCGAGAGGTCACTTTCTGTATTTATATTATTCTCCTGCAAATGAGTTTTAGAAAAGGAATCAGAATAAAGCAAAAACAACCAAACAGCCTGGAAGGGAGTTGCCTCCTTCACAGCACATTGCAGAGGGTATGTGTATATGTCTCCCTGAGTAGTGCATAATAATTTGTCCTTTCATTACCTCTAGCTCTTGTTTTCGAGTCATTGTTTCATTTCAGAGAAAGCTCTTGATAATTGTGATTCTCCCCCCTTTTCCCCAAACCAAAATCTGATTCAAAGCTTTCTGTAGGCAGTGCAAAGACTTTAGTTGATTTCAAGTTTTTTGAATCAGACCTTAGTGAGTCTTTTTAAGCAGAGAGAAATACAGTTATAGCTTCTCCATCCCACTCTTCTCCTACTTTTTCCTCTTGGCATCCGTGGTTACGTGCCTGCAGATCCTTATCTGATGTGTTGTTGGGGTTTTTTTTCCCTAAATGAAGGATTCCCTGTGCTCCATACCATATGGACCACGTGTCAATATGGCCAGTGTTGACATGGGAAGCCAAGTCTACCTGAGGAATGGGCTAATATAATGTAAGCCACCTCTCTGAAGGGTGTGAAACAGGTTAGGGTGGGCTTGTGCCCAAGTGATTCAATTTGCTGCTAAATATCTGTTCCTCAGGCTTAGCAGCACAGTGGATATTTGCCCCAATCCAGCAGAGAGCACATCAGCCTGCTGAAGTTATGCAAAATGAGTCTTTGGTGTACTTGAGAGCTTGATGAGAAAAGGGAAAATACCTACTTGAATTAGCTCTGTGCAATGCTTCCCTCAAAACAGCTTTGTCTTCTACAGTTTATTTCCAAACTCCAGGGAGCTAGGCTCTCCCAACCCTTCCAGGCCTTGCAGGCTGCTGCTCTGCAAGAAGGACCTGGGAGAAAAAACGCAGCAAAGCTTATCCTGGAACTTCTCACTCTGTTGTAATTCTGGTTTATTTAATTTGTCTCCTGCTAAGTGTAAATGTGGGGAAGAAACGAAGCAAGTGGGCAGGCAGCAGCATGAAAGGTTAACTTCAGAGAGAGCTAGGGGGAGGTGTGAACAAACAAAAGCTGACGCTAAAAATGTCAGCTGTTTAAATGGCCTGATTTAAATAAGGCTGCACTGCTGCCAGAGGAGATTCCTTGTGTGGGTTTATGAACTCTGGGAAAGGGGCCAAGCTAGCCCTAATTATATCTTATTTAATCAGCTATATAAATAGCGAACTGTTTTCTTGGCTCTCTTCCCCATCAAGATCACATCTTTATACTCTTGACCTTTTTATTTTATGCAAGAGGCTTTCTCATTGGTTTGGACCCAGGTAATTCAGCTGCACTTAGCTTGCTCTTACATCACCTCTCCTCTTGGAGGACAGAAAGCCCAAGGGTATTTATTTTCCATGTTCTCAATATTAAGGAAATACAGAATTTCTTTTTCTTTTTTTTTCCATTTTCACTATGCAAACTCAAGAAGGCCCTCTGGATTAAAGGGAAGTATGTAATATAAATAGATTTCCAGGCAATGCCAGGAACATCTTGTCATTTTGATTTGAACGATGTTAGGAGAAAAACACAAGTCACCTATCCTGAACATATATATTACTCCTCTCTTCTAAAGCTTTATTTACTGTAAAGAAATGACAGGAGGGCAGAGGAATTAACTCTCTGAGACAAATGCACAGTGTGTTTCAGTGGACTGTTTTCCACTATAAATACTGAGTTCCCTTGAAATTCAATGGGGTCTGGTCATATATACGTTGAAGAAGAGAAGACTGAAATTATGCTCATGCCTTTCCCACCTCTTGGTTTGTAACAGAGTGAGATCTGAGTCACATAGAACTTCTTCTCTGAGAAGCTCATATCACAAGTCTTAGACGGGAACCCACCTGCTGGTGGATAGAGATCTGCATATTATCTTTGCAAGATGGAGACAGTCATATCATAGTTATTGTTGTCATTTCCTCAGAGCATTTCTAAGCATTTCAGTTACTTCTCTATAGCTTCAAACACAATTTAATTACAGTCATGGATTTAATACGAATCAGACAGTATCAAATAGCAGCCAGGTGGATTTTAATGAGGAAAAGTTTATCTTGTATTAGAGTCTGGCTTCCCAGGTGAACACAGCAATTTTAGCAGCAGAATTTTAACTCTTTTGCCCTTGGTTGGGAGCAGCTCCTCTGGCTTTGTCTCTTTAAAAGGAGCATCCTCATGCTTCAGTTCCTGAACTAGCTTTCTCCAAGAGAGATCTCTGCCCTCTCACCTCCATTATTTTGTGTTCGTGGTTACAGAAATTTTGAAAATAGGATTGTCACAAAAAGTGCTACTGATGCTGTAGAAACCTGCCTGCCTAGACCCTGCTCCCTCTCCCTCTGCTGTCTTGTCTGCATAGATCAGGATGATCAGGCACAGTTCAGACTACCAGGCCCCATTTATGGGCTCCTTTCTGGACTCAGCAAGTCCTGTGTGTTTAATCATCCCCTGTGCAGCACTGGCAGGATGCTGAGGGGGTGGTTTTGCCTTTGTTCTTGTAGCACAATGGAATTCTGCTTGCTCGGGAGCAGGAGACCACAGGTCAGATGTGCACTGAGGTGATGTATGTCCTGAGCAATACCCAGGCTTTCAAAGAGGTACGAGCATCACCATTTTACTGTTGAGAGACTGATGTGCTTCTGGTGCAAATTCTGCCTTCTACTATCATCTCCTTTCTCCCTACTCCTCCCCTTGTGTACCTAGGAGTGACATCTCAAGGGAAGTTAATGTTGTTTCTGCAATGCTGGTAAAGGCAGTTTTTCTAAAAGGGAGGCTTATAATTCTTTGACATCAAGTGCATCTGTCCCCTCACCCTTACACAGCTCATTTGTACTCTGGTCCTGAGGGAACAGACAGACTGAATTTTAAATGGCAAATAGGCACCAACCTTTCCTTGGTACTTCTTAGCTTTACGAGGAATATTTGAGAACAAAGGCAACTTGTGCCAGGGCAGGGGATGGAAATACAAGTTAAAAATCATGTGCTTTTTAAAACACTATTTCCCCTCCAATGCATGTTTCTCTTCAATGCCTCTGTCTCCCAGAGAGAAACCACTCCATGCTTTCAAGATTGTGAGAGCCTAAATGACTAAGACCTTTTCCCTTTTGGTAAGGTAGGGCAGGCTCCAGGACTGCATCTGATTGTGCCTCTAATAAACTAAATGTAATTAAAAAATAGAGCAGGGTCATTGCATTTTAGCAGCTGGGGGTTTTCCCTGTGGAAGGATCATCAAACAGTGAAAGAATACGAAGATTCAGCTCCACAGCATCTGCTGGGCAGCCTCTGTCAAGACTAACAGCTTCTCACCAGGTTATTAGAGTGAACATGAATACTTTGGAGGCTCTGTGGGTAGTTACGGTATCATGTTTTATTATCTTCCACTGAAATGAAATTACTTATTGTAATTCCTTGTCAGTCACAGGCCAGCAAAACTGACAAAGGAACGCTTTTGTGCTACAAACAGGGAGCAGGAACGGAAGAGATGGACTGAGCAAAATTCTGCTCAGATATTTTTCGGAGGAAGGGGGGAGGTAGACAAAATATAACCAGAGGGAGAGAGGGGAAGGGCTTCTGTCTTACACAGTGAGCTGAGACAAACAATTCTGGCAAAATGACCTAAACTGAATGAGTATCTCTGAGAACTAAGGGAGTGAGCAAGCTGAATCTAGATGGTGCGTTATGGCTGTGTGGGAGTGACTGCTTTGGGGACAGTGTATCAGCCACAGCAGCTCAGCAGTTTCTTGATAACAGCTCTTGGAGACATTGCTGAAGTTTGATGCCTTGGGACCACCAGTCAGCGGGAGGTGTAAGCTTTGCACAGGGCAGAGACCTGAGTCAGACAAGAAAATGATCCATTTGGGTTGTTTGCTTTTGGATAGCTCAGTCTTTTCCATTGGACCTGGACCTAAAGGAGGAAGAACTGTGCCTGGGAGCAAGGGTGCTCAGAGCAGGGGGAGCAGCAAGGGTGCACTGCAGATTTTTGGAAGTGAAGATTGCTGTAGCAGCAGATAAATGTGCTCTTTTAAGAGCAACTACAGAAGCCAAGATTGCAGGACCCCAGAGCTGTGATCATTTTAGCTGAAGGTAGTCAGCAGTTCCAGCCCTATGAGGAGAGCAGAGCTGCTGCAGTCTGTTGAGGCAAGGATTGCCTTTTACATCTGAAAAGCATCTCTCAGCTTTACACCAGCAGAAGGCAAAGGACTCAAGGTGTACTTAAGTTGAAAGTGTGCCACTGACAAGGCAAAAAGCCTTAGTGTTTGCCATTTGACATGGAATTATATAAATCCACCAAGTAACCATGTTACTCAGCTGCTTGAAAGTCTTAGAGTGAACCCCATTAGGGTTCACTATATTCTCAAGAGAGAAAAAACAAAAAAAAAAAAACCCCACAGGTCCAGTCTCAAAATTTTCAAGTAAAAGGATGACCTTGAAAGGCCTCTGTGTGCAGCCACAACCAGCATCAGGCAACAGGAATGGGTAAGACTCGATGAACAAGGCAATCATTTCCTACTTCCTCAGTCTTCATGCTGATTTCTTTCGTTTGCAGCTCCAGTTTCCAGCTCAGAGGTATTTTATTTCCTTTTCCATCCATGATGCTGCTATTTCATCACTTCCTGTGTTCATTTGATGCCTCCTCATTGCTGCTTCAGAAGAGACTCTGAGCAGCTGCTGTTTATGCTCTGGCTTGTGCTGACTCTGTGACCAGTTAAGCCAAACGAGTTACAAGAGAAGCATGGGTAATAGCAACTTCCAGCTTCATCATGGGCATACACGCAAACCATAACAGTGAACATCACAGGTCATGCTGGAAGTCCCACATCACAAATATCACCAATCCAGTTGGTTCATCTGTGCCACATTTGAAGGATACAATCCTGCATTTACACAACCCTAAATGTACTAGACCCTGTTCCAGAAGTAAATATGTTCAGCTCTTTAATTATTGTTTTGTCTACTGTATCTAATTTCCTAGTGCATGAATCCCAGATAGTTTTTGTTATGTAATTGGTGTTAACGGTTAGAGCTCAGCATTAATTAAACAGATCGGTTTTGATTCTCAGACATTTTACTTAAGATGCCTTCAGGCTATTAGGTTGGGAGTGGGTTCTTTTTTTTTGTAAGGATGTCTTCATTAGAGCTTATGTCTCTTTTATCTGCAGATGAGGACACTCTACTTCCTTTGTACTGCAGTATCAACCACAGTACTATCAACTTTTCTTCCTTTCAGCAGTAACCAAGCTCCAGTATTTTATTAGAGACATAAGGGATGCCTAGTGATACAATTAGAGCTCATACCTTTTGCTGTTTTGGTTCCTGCATTCCTAGCTGCTTTTTGAATGATAGATAGTACGATATTTGCATACCAGTTTTACAACTTCATTTTAGTACTAGCTGTATGCCATGCACTTAATGTTTTCAGCTGAGCCCTACAGTTCAACAATATCACTTTCTCCTTTAAAGTTTATTCTATGATGAAGCATCTAAGTGTGGACTGTTGATGGAAACAACTGCAATTTTTGTTAATAGTAAAGGCAGGATGAGTCATTGCAATTGCTTGGACATCATCAACACAAGCGAAAAATCTCATATAATAACTTCTATTTTGCTCCTGTCTTACTTGTGAGCTGCAGTAAACCCTTGGGAAAGTCATTCAGTCTTCACTTACAGAAAAGATGAATCCATCAGCTTCCTGTGTTCCTATAGTTAATTGTCTTCATCACTGGAAATGCTAATCTTATTTTGAATCAGAGCTTGTTTATTTTCAGGGTTTGATCCCTGAATCTTCTAATTTTTCTACCTGATACATGTAAAGTGCCCTAACCGAATGGAAATTTTCACTTCCATAAAGATAATTGCAGATGCTCAAATGTTATGTCCAATTTGAATTTCAAAATGAAGTGATTAAGACTTCTGTAATTATTAGGGAGGAAGGTTGAAGTCTTCTAGATTTTCATGATTTTAGAAGGTGGGATGCTTCTGTAACAAGTTGATCAATATCCTCTAAGAGGCAGGAGTTGGTCTGTTGTTTTATGAGCAGAAGATCTGACCAAGTGAGCAGGGTCAGGTAGATTTTGTGCACCATATGCTGGCTAGTGTGAAACAAGTGCCATACTTTTCCAGAAAGGTAGGCTTTTTGTTACTGCTGCTTGTTACCTTCATTTCTTACTGGTCTTTGGGCTGTAGGTGATACAGTTTGATGAGTCATTTTGGACTGGATGAAGTATATAGCAATATGGTCATCTTGTGAATGATTGATATAATTGTTTTTCAGATGATCTGATAGCATCCATGGTATCAACCTGTCAGCTATGCTGTGTGTAGATTTTAGAGTCTTTGGCTAAGGTTACTTTGAAGAAATCAGTAAGAGCTTGAGTGGGACGGTGAGTGTAGAAAAGGGTTTGGATTTTCTGCACTTAAAGAGTTCCCTAGCTGACACCAAATACCCCAAACACCCCAAACTGCCTTAAGGTCTTTTGGCTCAGAAACTAATAGGAAAGGAAAATCATGAAAGCAGAGACAAAATATAACCTTGTCTTGGTTTTCTTAATATCAGATGACAGAGGTCACCAACACACAAATAATAGAGTTGGTGAAATACTCCTGAATGCCACTCTCCAGTTTTTTGCAGAAATTAAGGCTTCACCTCAGCATGATACACTTGTAAGTGCTTCGTCTTCTATTGGATGCCTGTAAATCCTATAACAAATTATTCCAGTTCTTCACTGATCACTTAAGCATACTATCTAACACAAATTACAGTTTATCTCTTTTTAGTTTCAGCCCAGCTATGACACATACAGCTCGGTCACATAGCAGGATTCTTCTAAACATTTCTGTTCACTTGTAGCTTTTTGTCAGTTTTAATCTTCTCTTCAACATCTCATGCTTCTGGTCCTGACCTCTTTGAGAAGATCGTATCAGAGTCATTAGTTAAATGTTAGGTTTTGTTTTGTTTACATGGAATGAAGTACAAGGCTGGATTACAATTTCATCTCTCATTATTGCCAGTCTTTATGTTTACACCTTCTTCCATTAGCAAATAAAGGTGCAATATAGTAAAATGGAAAATGTGGAAGTAGGCTTAATAGGAGAAGCTTTCTCTGTATTGTAACATGGATTCCCTGTCTTTTTTCCCCTTCTCCTTCCCAAAAACCCCGTGGGAGAATCCTATCCCCCTACTTAGTATGCAGGAATTCTTTCCTGTAAGGCCAGGTGAAACCCTAATGGCCCTTAGTTAACCCCTTCCCCAGTGGCTGTTAAACCTTTAAATACCCCGACCTGTACTCAATGAACTCTCTCTCTGCACCCTCCCCTGTGCTCTCAGTGTGTCTCTCCCCCCCCCCACCCGGGACATGTCGGGGACCACGTGGGCAGAGGGGGGGACGAGGGGGAGCGCTCCCCTCAGCTCTCCGCAGGAAAATGATTGAGGCCGAGGTTCTGGACCTTGCTTTGTCCAAACACCACATCCAGAGCATCCTTCACCATCACATCCAACTTTTTGCCAGGCTCAATTGAGTCAGCTGGGACCATTCATTTAAAATAATGAATTGACTTTTCACTGCTCATACGGGTAAGGTTATTAATCTGCTTTGCAAAATAAAGTCCCCTGGATGGAAGGAATGGCCAGAAGACATAATCCCATCCTGATTCCCCAGTATAATTTTCCTTATTTGAAAATATGTGATTTTTTTCTAAAATATAATTTCCTTCAGAAATGGAATTGTAACCAAATGCATTGTGATACATATTTCAAGGCTCATTTCCTTGGTGGATAATCTTGAATCTCTATTGCTCTAATTTTTTAACAGAGTCAGTAAATTACAATTTAGTGACAGCAGGTTTTGCTCGGAATTTTTTTCCTCTGTAAAGTGTCCTCCTAACAAGAAATCTTCAATAATATGATAATTGTGTGGTATTTTTAAATGACTGTTTAAATGTGCTTTACCTCCTATTAAAGTGAGTTGATATAAACACTCTTCTGTTTAAACATTGTTTAAAAGGACATATTGAAAGCTCCTAAAAGCACAGCTGGTTTATTTTTTTCCTACCTAATCAAATTAAGTGTATTATAAAATGCCTTTCTGTAAACAAAAGTAGAATGCACTTCTCCTCAATTTAAGAACAGCCCGTGGCAGTATTTAAAAAAATTAATTAGAAGTTGTTCTGTTTAGAGAAGCCAGCCTGAAGCCTAAATCCTCCTGTATGTGTTTACATTTCTAAATCCTGCCTGGGAGAGAAGGATGTAGTTCTCCAAAATGCACCAGTCCAACTCATTCACACCAACAGTTTATGGGGTTGGCAGAGCATCCCAGAAGAGTAGTGGGGGACTGGCCTTAATTGGGAACACTCCAGAATTACTGGTTTGATATTTTTATAAGGCTCCACCTGAGTTTCCATCTTGGATCAGGACATTTCATCTTGAAAAATGTGCATATTTTAAATAAGCCTCTTTAATGCCATCTATCATGTGAGGTTTCATGTGTCTATTGTATCACCAAAGCAAATACACAATAGATTAGGCAGAAGGGGAGAGGAAAAGGCTGGACCACAGAACAAGATGAGCTGCATGTATCTAAAAGTCCAGTGGGATGCTGAGGACCTGCATTTCTTTTCTCAGTGCTTTAGGATATGGGCGAGGGATTTGCTCTCACTGCTTTGAGTAGTGCCTGTCTCCCTGTAGGTAATGAGAAAGCATTGCTATCCTGTCAGCTGAGCATTTGCTAGCTGGAAAAAAAAGGAAATAAAACATGTAATTCCTAAGAGTACAAAAAGAAATACTGCTCTTGCAGGCAGCAGCAGTCAGTGATTAAGAAACACAGATTGCTTTGTTATAGGACTCTCTGCTCTTTACTTGCCAAAAGACCTTTTTCTTTTTCTTTTTTTTTTTCCCCCTTGTTCTTTTTGCAGAGTGAGATTGTGTGGTGAGAAATGTGTGGTATCTTGCTGAGCATAAGGGGACGTGAGCTGTGACTGGATGTGGTGGTTTAGTTTTCTTGGTTTTGGTCCGGGCCTTCCCTCGTAACCAGGTTATAACTGAGGCAGTATTGCACACCATTCCTTCATGTAATCAGGGGTTTATAAGATTGGGGAGTTGCCTCCCTCTCTCTCTCTCTCTTCCTTTCGTGTGCTGGGGAGGACATCAGGTCTCTGAGCTGAGGCCTCTCAGAGAAACTGGTGCCTCACTCATTCGGAGGTGGAGATCTCTACTGCTTCTCTTAAGGAAAGTTACCTTTGGTGAGATTTTATCGTATTGGTTACTTATTGAGCTTTTCCCTGAGTTTACGAGTGTGTGTGTGTGTATCTGTTTTTGTTTTGTTCCTACCCATTTTTTTGTCCCATTTCCCTTTCCCTTCCCCCTTTTCCCTTTTGGAGTTGTTTGGGGTTCTTATTCTGTAGGTTCATAGTGTTTGATTGTATATATTTGTAATATATGTGAATATATATACACTTTTACTACAATTCTCTTTTGTTTTTTCCCCCCTTTTCTCTTGGGAGGGGGGGGAATCTGTGTGGCTGCCATTGGGTTTGGCAGGGAGCCAGCCCAAACCTCCACACGCTTTTGGAGGAGAATGCCGGCAAGGTGTTTTGGTTAACCAGGTATATTTTGGAACATTTTCTGGGAAGACAGCCAGGTTCAGACAAACATAACCTATTGTTTGGGTCAGCAGTAGTTTGGTAATATCGATCATTGTTTAAGAACATTACCGGGAGAACTGACAAACCTGAGTTGATTTCAAGCAGACAATGCAAAGAATGCATGAAATGAGAGAAATCAAATGGGTACAATGTTGGCCTAGGGGGGGATCTTGCCTGAAGGACAGTATGGAAGGGGGCAAAGTAGGAGCCAAAGAAGTTGAACAGCCTTAAAATTGCTCCATACTCCACTTCCTGGTCCTATGGCTGGGGACACTACACTTGCACTGAATACTGTTCTCTCAAAAGGGAAACTAAAGGGAGCATGAACAGCAATTCAAGTCCCTGGGGAAATACAAGGAAGCTAAATCAGATTGAGCCTGTAAGGAAACAATTGTCAAAACCATCACTGGTGACAGAGTTATGGGAGAAAAAAGGAAAGATGTAGGCAAATGTGGGAAGGAGAAATAGATGCTGAGTGATGGGAAGCCTCCTACATCAATCCATTTGGGACTAAGGGCATCCTGATCTTCCTAGGAAGGAAGGAAACTGCAGAAGGGACTGATGGCTTATCCTCAGGGTCTTCAAAAAACAAAGCTGTAAAAGACATGAGGGCTGAGTAATTCTAACTGTACACTAAATGATGCTCCTAACCCAGGATTTAGTAAAGACGTGGATCAGCATATTTTCTAGTTACTGAGGAAACAAGATGTTACATGATGTTACACTGTCCATGATCACGGTGACTGTGAGAGTGAGCACTACCAGCTCAAGCAAACCCAACCAAAAAGTTGTTCAGCCCTTTGCTGTAATTTCTGATTTATTAAAAAAAAACTATTTTGTGATGGAGCCAGGAACCTCAGTTAAGGATTTTCTACTCATTAGCTGTCCACAGATCCAGAACCTAGACCAGTGCATCATTTGTAGCCATGACTGTGAGCAAATTGAACTCAATAACTGTAAGAAATGAATTGTCAGTGAAATGTGTCCCTTTTTACTGGAGTATGTCAAGACCTATATATCTTGTAAATGCCACCTCTCTTGTGGCCTTTGCCATTGGTTCAAATTTTCCAAAAAGATGTAGCTTTATGTAAATATTATAATTCAGAAAAGAAATGTTTTCTGAGGAATGCCATGGAAACCCAATACAGGGAGTAAGAGAGACAAAAAATACATGACAATAGTGCAGAAAGAGCATCCTAAGGTAATCTTACAGTGTCCCAAGGAACACTACTAATGATATATTTTGGAAAGATATCAGGGAAGATAAAACAGCTTTGGGTGGCTACTTAGAGATGACATTTTGAAGAAGACCACCTGTAATTGAAAGAGACATAAGATAATGTGCATGGAAAAGGAGCACCCCGTAAGTATAAGCAAGCAGGTGCAAAATGAGAGTGGCAAATCTCTCCATCACTCTTCAGCTTCGTCCACATGCAAATCAGTTGCAAGATAAATTGTTTAGAAGGAAATTATGGACAAAATTAATTAAAACTAAAGTCTCAAAGACTAGAATAGCAGTGTGCGGAATGGAAAAAACCAATTAAAAATACACCTGACTTCTGTTTTGTGAAGATCAAGATCCATCATCTAATTATGCACCCTGTGATATAGATGAGGGATGGTACTGGAGATCACTCTCCAAGTTTTAGCCTTGTATCTCTGTTCAGAGCTGGTTGCAAGCTGGTAACCATCTCTTGCAGCCAAGTCCCTCTATAAGTATATATGGGATAGATAATATTTTCTTTTCCATCTGAACTTGAATAAATTATATGAACTATTATTGGAATCAGAGGGGTTCCCAGGAAAAAAATATCTTGACTGAACTTCCGTAACAGCTACAGCTTTTATAGCTCACTTTGTCTTGCATGGCTCTGGATAGTCTATAAGCAAGACTTCTCTAGATGGGGATTCACCAAAAGGGCTGATTTTTTTTTCACCTCAAGAAAGTGAAAAAAATTTTAAGCAGTTCTACTTGGAAAATACACAAACAAAAAATAAATAAATCAAAGAAAGGCAAGAACTCTTCAGTTCCTGAGCAGCATTGGCTGTATTTTCTAATCAAACTCAGGGCAAGAGAAACTCAAAATCCAGGAAAGAAAAAATTGGTTTTCTCTCTTCAGGATATAGCATGGAAAGAAAGGTGGAGAATATATATGATCCCTGCAGGATAAAGGTCCTGACTCAGTCAACATTTGCTCTCTGGATGACGGAGATGAAATCATCCCAAATGTACACGGTGCTTTGTCTCTTCTTTATACTCCTTACCCGAGGTGCAGTCTGAGGTGCTTCAACCTACAATGGCATTAAATTACAGAGTACAAGAGTTTTCCTATGCTTCCTTCTTCAGCAGGGAACAGTAGGCCATCAGGGAGTTCGTTGCAAGCACGTACCCAAATGTCATGCCGCTGAAAAGGGGCTTAGAGGACTGTGAATTCCTTTGATTATATTCCTTGTCCCAGATGGTTGATTGATTATAAACGTGGGAAATCACAAGTCCACCAATGACAGCGAAACAAGGAGTTTCATTGGTTAAATAGAGAAGAGGCTCAAAATTGTCATTCTTCACGTTTAGATGGATTTTTTTTGTTAAATATTTATCTCAAATGTGCTATCCTCCTCTAGAAAAAATTCAGCTGTGGGTGTGATTGAAAATAGCAGGGGACTCTTGCTTTTAACTGTCAATTTGGTTAAGCGAATTTGGCAGTAAAGATTTTCTAATATTTCAGGTTTTCATTAAGAAGTGTCAAGTAAAGGGTGATGAAATCCTGAAGAACTTATCCCTGGCTTTGCTGCTGTGTTGCTTGGTTCTGTGAAATGCAGCAAAACAAGGCTTATGTGTTCCTCTGGTGCTCTTCCCTAGGAAAACCGCTGGACCACAAGTCATGAGAGCATGGTTAGAAGAAAGTAAGTTTTATGAGTTTGCCATTAATTGGTTGACTAAATATCCTTTCAAGTATGTATTTTTTAGGTATTTTAATGCTCCTTCATCGTATTTGCATATGCAGAAACACCTTGATGCTTCTCTATTGTCTAGCTGACCTGAAGGCAAAGTTGAATCCAGCACAATTCCTTGATCGTGTGTTGCATTGTTGCTCATGTCCAAGTTGAGAAAGCAAATGTTTTCAGAGACGTTTCCCGAGGTTATGTTGATTACATGTATTTCAGACCAGTTTCATGTATTTGCAGCCAGATTCCCACCTGCTTGTCCTAAAGACCATGGTAACACAACGTCTGTAAAGCAGCACAGGTTTTGTCTATCTTCTAGTCTATGCCTCCATCTGTGCCCAATCTGCTGCCCTGGTGCTTAAATAAAGAGTAGGTTGTATAATTGCACTACAGAGATAAAATGTGTTTTAGCAAAGGCTGTGGTTTTCTCAAGAGCTATGGAATTGTGTTTAGTCCTGTCAAATCTCAGTGAAATTCTGAATACTCACATGTGCCTTCCAACACCCCCACCAAACCTCTGTTTGAGTGTTTCCCATGTTTTCTGCTCTGCCCTGGTCCATCTACCCATGTCTGCACCTGCCTCCACATCAATGTGTTTATTGTAAGATATCTCCAGGCTTTATCCAGAGGAAATGTGCCCAGAACAGGCTGAAATATTTTGGAATATGTACTGAGACATTTGAATTAGAATGAACCAGATCAGGCAATAGAAATGAGATATAAGAGATGTCTGCCTGCTGTCTATGCTGAGATCACTCAAACAGTGAATTTGGAAGTAATGGAGTAATAGGGAAATATATTCAGAATTAATGTGTTCATATAAATATTGTAAAGTAAATTATTTGCCAAATAACATTCATTACTTTGCAGCAGAGGTCAGATAATTGAGAAAATGTATTTGTGAATAAATTATTCAACAATTAATGCGAAATGTAGTGGCTAAATTGTTCACAGAGACTAATTCAACCAGTTTTAATTCATGTCCAATTTGAAAGTCTTTCTGGGTACATGTACATGAGCATTTGTCCCTGCCTGTGGCAGCAGGGTTGGAGTAGATGATCTTTAAAGGTTCCCTCCAACCCAAACCTTTCTGTGATTCTATCATGTCATGCATGGCTCCTGCAGCCAGCAGAGACCATTTACAGAGGTAGTTACTGAATTTCATCCACAAAGGTCTGTGTGGAGCCTGATAAGTCATGCTTAACTACTTAACCCACAAAAGTGCTTCTTTTTCTCTTGAAGACACAAATAACCTATTGCTTGCCTAAAAAATTTCTCCCAATGTCAACTACAATGGTATTTAAAAAAGAAAACCGCAAATGCAAATTAATTTTAAACTGAATTTGATTTAAAGATCAGCTTCACTGGAAGTCATTATGCCACATCTCATCAGCCCAAAGATTTTTTTTGTTAACCCAAACCCTTTCTGCTTACAGACCTTAATATTCCTTTTCTGTTAGATAAGTGGTTTGACCTCCATTAGCTTCAACCTGCAAGATCGTTTCTTGATGCCTCAGATCATGGGTGTACAGAACAGGCTGAAACTCCAGTTTGTTTTGTGTGTCCACATAAAAGGTAAGTAGACTTCCGTGAGATATTTAATTGCCAGTTTGACTAATAACATGGATCTGGCAGGGTGGCACTGCTTCTGCTCATTAACATTTACTTCTCTTTTTTCTGAGGTGGGGAAGAGCAGCATTATTTTGCAATGGCATCATAATCAGTTCCTTCACAATGGGCCCCTCATGTCAGGGTGCATTCGAGAGGCTGCTGGACCCACATTGTGCCTCCAGTGCGTCAGAGTCCTGGATACTGTTTGCAGGACAGGGAAAAGGGTGGGAATTCTCCATGGTTGCTGTAGCACCAGACAAGTTAATGAAAGTGCAGGAGGGAGATAAGAATTACAGCAGAGCAAGAATGCAGGTCAGTCAGCCTTAGACTGGTGGCCGTTTTCTCACTGTGGGGCTGGGAAGATGGGTCCGCCTTTCTTAGTAGAAAAGGCCACAAAATGGTACCTCATCCTGTGAACGTGAGGGGCTGTGGGATGAGACAGAACTGTGGACTTTTCTGTGCAGGGAAGGATAGGGAAAGTGTTTTTCCAAAGTGAAATAGCCCCCCAGCAAGCTGTGCCATGTCAGGACTGCTCCATGGTTATTTCAAGGCTTCTGTGAACTTCCTTTGGGTGGCCTGTTAGGGGACAGAGCTGGAGCGATATTAGCAAGCAGCCCAACCAGGGCACAGAAAGTGTGTCCTGGGAGGAGGTAAAAGTCTCTCTTTCTGGTTGTTTCCTTCCTCCAGCAGCAAAGTGTGATGTTGGGGGTTGCTGTCAGCAAACTCTATTTTCCCTCCAAGTAAGTCCTATTCAAATCAGCCTGCTAAATGCTGCTTATTAGTGGAGGGGCAACCTCCTCCTTCTGAAAAACCAACATTTTTGCCTAGCCATTTTGCTAAAGAGCCTGGTCTGCAAGTTCAGGAATGTTTGGGAACCAGAATCTTGGTAAATTTATGGCCTATGTCAAGGTGCTAGGGGCATTTGTTGAGAGCTGCTTCCAGTGCCAGCGGGGCATGGTGAGGTATATCAAAAAACCCCAGACTTCCAGGATCTGAATCTGTGGTGTTTATTTAGAACCACTTTTGGGAGACAGGGTCTAACATAGTCTTCAATAAAGTAGAAATCTTACTTGAAGTGAATGGCATTTTTGTTTTATTCTCTATTTCAAAGACATACTATTTTAAGATAGCTGTTTTCTGTTAATGTTCCTTACTTTATCTTACGTTTTCTGCTATATATCATAAAGAGAAATTTGGAACAGGTCCCTTGTTCCATTGACACAATTCCTTACTCTCTCTGAACCAGAATTCCCAAATTTCTGGTATCCATTTACACCTTCATTCCACGATGCTGAAGTGTAATGAATACATGGATGCTGCAGTTGCAGACCCAGCTGCCTTGCAAAGTAATGAAAATTAACCAGCCCAGGCGTAAAAAGTACTCTTGTCCTTGCCACGATCATATTGGTATTTAATCAGAGGGAAAAGAAGCTACTAACTGATTCACAAAGAGTATGAAATAAATTACTCAATTCCAGTGAGAGCACCAGAAAACTGTGTTCTATGCTCTCCACAGAGTTGCAGTGGATGCTGCTGCCCAGGCCCTGCCTGCCTGTGACTGCAGAGATCTCAGGGCGAAGCTTTTTTGGTAGGCAGGGCTGGGCACGGGTTCTCAGTCCGCCGTGGGGCTGGGCACTGGCACCGTCTCAGGACATGATGCTTTGCTCTAGGTTTTTACATGAAGTTTAGCAACAACTTCTACATGAAGACAGTATGTTAGGCTTTGTAGCATTTCACACCGTATCTTTCCGTGGTTTCCCAGAACTAAGTCTGCTTTTTTTTTGTAGTTGGTAGTGGGAGCGACTGCTGACGTCTCTGGTGTTACAGCAATGAAAGACCAAGATCACGTGCTTGAAAGAAAAGAGGCTGGATTTGACAGAGCTCAGGCACAAAGGTGGGTTACTGCAGCTCAGTGAATGATCCTGCATTAGCTGACCAATGTGTGCCTTTGCCCAAAGCATAACATAAAACCACGTTAGATTTGGAATTTAGATTAAAACAGATACCTGCTGCTTGTCATGCAGTGTGTGCCTGGCAGCAGCCTGCCCAGTGATCAGGAGGTGGCAGTGTTTCTGTGCCATGGGATTGTTCCCATTGCTGGCTCTTCATACATCGCGCTGACAGAAGGGCGTTCTGACTACACAGAAATATTCTTTTTATAATCACCTGTAAGAATATTATGACAGGTGATTAATAATCTGACAGCAAGGTAACTATTTTTAATGGCTTTAAATGAATGCTTTATTTCATCTTTGAACCAATCCTCACTGTAATCCCATTACTGCAGTAAAAGTTTGGGTAGCTGAACATTTGCTGGCTTTGCTCTGCCTTGGTGAGACCTGTGCTAGCAGGAACAATGAATCCAGCACCAATACAAAAACCTTGGGGCAGAATTGACCTGTTTGGGCATGTGACAGCAGCTTACTTATAAAACATCTTCATTAGGCACAAAGGAGTATCTGCCTGGAGAGAGAATTTTACGAGTCTGAGGATACACACCTGGTTTCTAAGGGGAGACAGTGAGGTGTGCATGGCACACTCCAATACTGATTTTCCTGTTACACAACATAAAATTTCATCCACGTTCTGTTGTGTTGAGTTTAAATAGTTCACAAGGTGAACTTGAGCACTCCTAACAATTTTTGTGAGCTTTAAATGAGATTTTGCGAAGGTCATAACTTCTCATTGGTACATAAGCATCTTTGGTAAGATTTATTCTGATAGTCTGATCACAGATACAGGCTTCCTTACTTCTAGATTTCACCTACTTCAGTTTTCCTTTAAGAATCTAAAACCTGCTGTTACTAAAGCCCAGGGGAAAACCGTGATTTATCTTTAGATGGAACTTTTGAAAAATAATAAAGTCACTCTTTGCCTTATAGAGAAGGCTGTTTAGCTTTCAGCTAAAATTATGGCACTTAAGATGCTGAGCGGCACACTAAGTTGTTTTTGCCTGTGGTGCGTGCCAAACACACAGTGTGTGTAACCTGAAAGGGGATTATTAGAATATTTTGAATGATCATTGGTAAATGTTACATTGTACATGGCTTAGGTTCAGAATGCAACAGATACTGCAGCTGGCTGTAATTCAGGCAAGGAACATGGATGATTCTCAAGGCTGATAGAAGCGAAGTAAGTAATTCTTTCATCTTGGTAATTTTCTCCCTGAAGCGAAGTGGCCTACGTATGGTGACAGCTTTGTAAAATAGTGTGATGGCCAGTAAGAACAGGGGGAGCTCAGAAAAGACCTGCTAAAGAAGATTTGATTTCATATAAAGGATGGATCCTGTCTTTCTGTTATTTTAAATTAGGGGGTTTTTAGGTGGGGTTTTTTTTATTTGTTTGATTGGTTTGGTTTGTTTTTTTTTCAGTTTTCTTCCCTTTCCCTGACTTTCTCTCTGGGTGTGTAGGGAAATGTTAGGTATGAAAGGTAGCTGGCCCAGTATGCTAATATATCTGCTTTGATAATTCTAAGAGATGTTTTAATTAGGAAGAGGATGCAAAGACTTGGAAGAATGTAGTTACTCATGTAATTTGAAAACCCTCAAAACAATCTTGAGGGACAATATTTGGAGGAACAAATGCACTTTATTTCTCTGGGAAAACATGTCCAGATGTAGCTTATATGTAGGTTTCTGATGGGGCTGTATTACAAAATGCCCATGTGATTCAGTTTCAGCTGGCTGTTCTCCAGACAGAAGAGCCTTAAAATGCACTTAGCACATTTTCAACTGCTGTTGTCTGGGAGCTTTTCACTTTTTTAACAATGTAGACTAAGAGCCAGTTCCATGATCTAGTAGATGTGGCATGTAAGCCTGCAATTTGCTGGAGGAGAGGGGATCACTTGTTGTTCTGCTGAACATCAGTACAATTTGTTGCCAGAAGTTGAATCTTGCCATAGAGGCATTGCAGTGCCAAATCTGGCCGAATGAGGCCCCCCCAGGGACTGGCTGGTCACATAAAAAGAAGACAATCTCTGTGCCAGCTGTTCCAGGGAGGGTTTGGAAGGATTCCAGGCTGAAACTATGACACTGTTTAGAATTCAAGCAAACGGCATTTATTGCAAAGAAGCAGCGAACAAAGGGAAAAAAACTGAGAAAAGGGAACAGAGCAAAACGAATTCCAAGACAACTCCCACACACCCATACACCACTCACAGTTACTGTACCTCTTACACAGTCACTGTACATACCGACCCCAGTGTGCTCAAGACCCCCAGTATGAGTGGCTGCCACATCCTGGGGCTTCGGCAGGCTCAGCACACTTAGCGTGTGTCCCCATGGGAGGCAACGTTGTCCTCTGTGCCAGCACATACCTCCACCTGGAGCAGGAACTCTCTAGTTTTTATGCACTTGGTCTGTGACATCTATCTGGGTGTGTGTGGCCAGCACACACCCAGGCAGAGACCTCCAGGCTGTCCCCTCTGTTATATTACTGCAAATCCACCTGCATCTGTGCAGTGTGTACCGAGGGTCTCCCTTTTTGGGTCGGTGGTCGTTACTTCATCGTCCTCCTTTTTCTCCTTGACTTGTCCTTGGCTGGCTGTCGGCAAGTAGCCAGGCCACCAAACAGTTTCAGTGTACACAGGATGCTTCTCCTTAAAGGCCAGAGTCCCAATTATCAGTTCTTGTTTTCCATAACTTGGCAAGAAAACAACCAACTCTTGCAGGCATCAAGGCCAGACGCGGACCAAAATAATAGCGTGTCATCACTCCCAAATACACTAGCCCTAGAGTAAGTGGCCAGAAGCTCCTTGTTTGTATGTCCGTGATCCCCTCAAAATTGCTGCCAAGACTTGGTGCTTTTGAAAGGATGATTTAATATAACTTAGAATTGACTTCAGTATCTGTTTCTACCTTCTTTTTCTTTGCTTTTCTTTGTCTTTCTTCTCTAAGACATCAATTTTTCCTTTTTTTTCTTTCTTCTGTCAGCACAGGGCTTTGTGAGCCTGTAAATTCACAATTCTGCATTTATTCTGCAAAATGTTGCTCACATGACTTATAAAGATGATTAAAAACTTGAGTTTTGTTTTGTACAGGGAAAGAAATAGAAAAGGCCCTGGTCCTTAAGGTTATCTCCCTTTAAGTCTATCTCCCTCCCTTATTGTCTTTGGTCACACAACTTTGAGGACTGGGATGAAAGCCAACCTTACTGGAGAGAAAGCAATGTTTTTCAGCAAATCCACTTGCAAGAAAGCTCAGAAGCAATTACACTAGGTAAACAAGAAAGGATGTTGTAGATCTTGTCCCTTTTTCCAGCTGGATACTAAATGCAAAACTGATGGGATTATTTGGATTCACACTCCCAAATCCTACTGTGTGTTATCTTTGCCAAATGACTTTTATGTAATCTTTAGTGCGCATAAATACATGTTAACAAAAAATGATACAATGCAAGCAAAACAGCAATCATAGAAAGCAAAGCATTACCGTGTGAACATCACGATACCAGGCTTGTCAGCTGTTGTGGTTTGTTTGGTTCTCTTTTTTTTCTCCTGTGAAAGGTAAAACCATTGGCTTGGATGCTGCAGGAATTCATTATGTTCTTTCTTCAGAGTGCAGATTCCTAAAAATCTAATGTTTTATGGAAACTGAACACACACTTTTTGTTTAAAGGAATGAAGAAAGCTTTGCGGGGTTGATTTTCACAGGAACTGACTGCATTTGTTTTCCTAGTTTCCACCAGATACCAATGAACTGGAGCAGATTGGAGAGATTCCTGCTTATGGAGTTTCATCTCTATTTTCTTGTATGTGTTTGTCCTTTTGAATCTTGTCAACATGGCAAGACCATAAAGCCCCCTGCCCAATGATGAAACACATGCACTGTTTTTAGAAGGCATGCTGAAAAATTTCATCGGGGCTTGCTGCCTTGTCTTTAAGGCAGTTCTTAGCAATCACCAGCAGAGAAGGAAATGTGTGTAACAGCTGTGTAACAAATGTAATTCTTCTTCATTTCGTCTGCCATCCAGGAGGGCTGCTGTCCCTCATTTTACATTTCAGATGGTGCTGTGGCTTTTGTCCTGAAGGTTTGAGCCTCTTTAACACTCCTCATAGCCATTTCTGAAGGAAGTCAGTTACATCCTTTGGAATCAAAGGTACAAGAGGAAATCAACTAGATCATTTTTCATTTCTGCATTTCAGGGAAACAAAGTACTCCAAGAATTTTAAAAATTGTTAGAAACGCTGATTACCAGCTGTCTGTCAAGTGCATGAACCATTGGCACTCTGCTGCATCCAGCTTGTGTCTGTGATCTGTACTGTAATGCCGTAGGCACGCAGCCACTTCTTCAAAATATGTTCATATATCAGCCTGCCGTCACCTTACTCGTCTGAGGTCCCAGAGGTGTACTGAGGAAGTGAGAACGTCTACTTTCATGTGAAAGTTGAGGGAATGGTGCCTTAGATTATGTCTTGCAATTCTGATTGTGAATTTGTTTGTGTTTGTGGAATATATTGAGGTTTAAAGGCTTGCAAAATGCCCTGTCTTCCAGATTTGATTGCACATTCATTGCTCATTACCTAGTGGCATGCAGTTTGCTGTAGAGAGTAGCAGTAGTGCTGTCAGTAATATTTAGTGTAGTTAGCATTTGAACATAGGAGCTCTGGAATCAGGCCACCCAAGTCCAATTTTGCGTCTTGGAAATGATGAACAGGAAAATTGCAAGTGCATGAAACAATGTCACCTTAGGCTTGGCCGACTTTGTAATTACAACATGATGAACATTCTGCTGTAGAAATGGATTGGGGGGTGCAGGTTCATATTCTACCTTCACAGTCAGGAAAAAGATTGAGTATATCAGTTCAGGAATGGCATCTCCGTGCTTGTGCAGCACTCATACCATTGATAACTTGCTGTACAATTGCATTTCCATTCAGCCCCGTCTGACATTTAGACATTTTGCAATAGGAAATTCCATAAGGTGCCCACGTGCTGTGTAAAGTGGCATCTTTCATTTGTTTGACATTGGCATGCTGGTAATTTCATTGCCTGAACTCCTGTTCTCATATTATGAATCAGTAGAAAAACAAGAGATGGATCATTTTCATATTGTGCCCTTCCTAATCATAAATACTTCAATAAAATTGCTTCTAACTGTACTATAAAGTGAGAATGCAGATTTAATAGTGTTTTACAAAAGAAAAGAAAAGGCTATGTCTTTTTGTTTTAGATCGTTTACGATGGTTACAGAACAGGAAAAAGGATTGTAGATGTAATGGTTCTTAACTTCATTGTTGCTGGAATGGAGTTAGTGAGAACCCTATGGGTAAAATAACAATTCAGTCAAAATGTTATTTTATTAAAGCCAGAAGGTTTTACAGAGGCATATTTATTTGTAGGATCCTCTTGCTGGGGTCTGGTGGGTCTGTGCCAGAAAGCAGTGTTTTATGCACTGACCTCCATTGCAAAGATCTTGTGTTCACATCCTTTTTTTTTCAGTTAAAAGGAAAACAAAAGGAAAACCAAAGAAAAAAAAAAGGTGCTTTATAATTTGCAGTCCTGGAATTTGCACACTGCAGAGCTTCATACATGTTCTTTTAGAAAAATATGCAAATGTGTCTCTACTTCATTTGGCAGGAAGGCAAATTTTGGCCTCTTGGCTTTTACCTTGAAATAATAGTTGTTGTCTTCTGCTCAGAGTACTTCATCCTCTCTGTCTTTGCTGGGGAAGTCTGGGAAGCACTGGGGAATATCTGCAGCACATTCCTGGTACGTGGTGGGGGTGAGGCAGGGGGGGTGGTGGCAGAGATTCAGCCAATTCTTTAGTAAAGATTTGCATTGGTGTTTGTTTTAAAGTATCACCTGTGGTACAAGTCACAGGTTGAATTCAGTGGTGCTTCAACTGCCACATAAAGGGGTGCCTTTTTTCTGAGGAACTTGAGTTATAAAGCAGGTGATAGAAAGTGTATTGAAGGAGGAAAATGTTATCATGGGTTTATAGAGGGGAAACAGAAATGTGGAGATGTGTAATGATCACCTTGATCTTGAAGGGGGCCTGCAGTAGAGTTAGAGCTGCAGATCTAAGGTTGCTCAAGGCTCAGAGGAGTCCTTCAGCCTCTCCTCAAGCTCGGGGAGCTCTTCTGCCTCCCCCCGTCCCAGAGATAGTCAGAAGATGCCTTGCAGTGAGCCATGGCAGATGCTGGGTGCAGAAGATGTTCTTTTTATGTTTAATGCTTTATTTGCTTATGCCAAACAATGTCACTGATGCTGGCTCTTTTAAAGCTTCTGATGAAATACGTCCACTAGGTAGTGACTGGGGAGGGTTTGTGGAGCACAGGGGACCAAAGCATCAAGCCCTTGTTTTCATTGGATGCTGTGCAAATGAGAAGCTGAGTCTCATCATGGTGTTTTCAAGCGGAGGACAATAGAGTCCTCCACCTTTCTTCCTCAGGAGAGGACAAGACAATATAATGTAGTGATCCAAAACTATGAAATTAAAGTCTTAGCTTGCCACTTCTTGCACTGGTTCCTGAGAGTCTTTTGTAGACACTTGCCAGACAATGGAGCTGAATGCAACAGAATATTATCAGTATGATGGAAAATTGTGGATATCATGCAAATAATATTTCATATAATAAGTGACTGAGTAATTCAGTAGAAGGTAAAGACTCATCCATGCATCCTCGGCCTTTTTTTACCCCCAGATGGTTGTATACATAAGTTCTTCCACTGAAACATTTGGCTATTAGCTCCTTTTCTCTCTCACATTGCTTGGTGTGAAGTTCTGCTCCACTGCAGTTAGTGAGGCTGTTAGTGCTGATGGTGAGATTTCACCCCTGATACTTTCAGGGTAACTAAGATCTGCATTTTGTTTCCACACAGAGAGCTGTAGGAACTGGGAGTTGGAAGGAGGTCTGCAACCTTCTTCCCCCTTATCTTTCTGCAGGGCATAAGAGAAGGAGTTCCTTCTCAAAATACCAACTCTTCAGATTCATTGGCTCTTTGCTTAACATGAAATAGTCTTGATTTAAAGGATATTGAAGCTGCTGGAGTCAGGTTGATTTTTAGAACCTTCTGAATTGTTTCCTAAATGTAATTAAGTTGCAGGGAGGAATTTGCAGCAGTAGGAGAACAGACATTTCAAAATGTCAGATTGCGTCTGTAAACTGCCATGTCTGGTAATAAACCCACCTGTCAAGTACCTGGCAGTCGCAGCTTACTGGTGAATCTGATTTTTCTGTGTGCTGTTTCCTGACTGAATTGCAGACAGAGCAAAACTAATGATTCTTTCTTGGGCTTTAAACATTTTTTTGGAAATTCAGGTGAAAGTGAACCTGGATCTGTAAAGTTAACTGCAATTCGTAAAAAGCAACTCAAAGGAGATAAATTTTTTAAGCTATATAAATCAGCACTTAAATCAGAAGTTCTTTAAACCGGGAATTGTTCTTCAAACCTACTCCTTAGAGTGGTTATATGCATAAGAAACAGCAGCCTACAAAATTTTCCTTTAAATATTTGGTATGCCATATATTGAGTATTATTCTTACTGAACATTTTGAGCACACACATATGGTGTGATGTCTGATGGGCTTTAATTCTTTTAGCTCAGCCATCTGATCTGAAGAGGGAAGCAAGATTATAGCCATAAAACTGTACCCTCTGATTCACCTTCCTGTTCTATTTATGATTTTTGCAACCAGGATGAATAAACTCTGTAGTCAGCATTCAGATGGGCGGGTGTGTAGTTAGCTCATTTCTTTGCACGTGTCCTCAGAACAGAATAGTAAATCTGGCTATTTCTGAAAACACTATACTGCAATGTTGTAATTATAATTCTTTTGGCATGTTTGTGTTTAAATGTTGTATATAAGAGGAATGAGATGGAAAGACATTCTTGGAGTGCTACCTCTGAAGGTCATTCGTTAGACATCAGTTGAATTAACACACTGAAAAGATATTGGGGTGTCAGGCCTCTGCATTGGTAATTATCCAACATGTGTACCACCTTTTCTTCCTCTTACCAGCGCACACAGAAAATTATAACAAGGAGAATTTGCAATGGGATATGTTTTTAAGAAACAATGGTATCTACCAAAATGCTTGACTTTAAGAAAGTGCATGCCTGCCACTCTGCTCTAATGGCTGCTGAAGCATAAGCCACCTAAATTGCAAAAAAACATACAACTTGACCCCGAAATTTTGTGTCCTGATTTAGTGTCCTAAAATATATTTTATCTATAGCTTACCCAGTAAGTCAGGCATCTGTTTGGCAGTTTATCCTGACTTTTTTTTTAAATTTAATTTCTTTCCCTTAATTTATTTTTGCAAGTGTTTACACTCAAACAGGTTTAGCATCTCTTCCTTTAAAGGACAACTGGTACAGAACCTGTTTCAACCTGTAAGTTCTAATAAATGGGCTTTGGGTGCCAGTGGCTGTTGGGGCTCTGCAACACGCTGTGAAGTGTTTTGCTCTCTGTGACTGGTGATTCTTACAGTTTACATTACCTGGTGGGGAATGTTATTGTGCAGATTAGTAAATTGTGCAGTCCCTGATATGCTAGTCTTTATATTCTTACAAACAATTTGCTTTAGCACATTTTGATCCTGGTGGATTTTTAGAAAATTGTGTGACTTCTAGAGCATAGTTAATTTTAGCCTTCAACTACCCTTGCTATAGTTACTAGGGGTCTTCAAATTTCCATCAGTATTTCCACTGTAAAATCCTTCTCCATGGTCATGTCGTTGTAGGAGCAGGAAGAAAATATTCATTCCTTTTTTTCCTTTGCATTCAATTTGGCAAGGGATCTCAATGTTTAACTGTGCTTTAGATAAACTGGTCTTTCCCACTGTCCTAGTTCTAGGGGCTGGGATAAGTTTATCACTGTGTGGGTGAAACCAAAACTGTGTGTTCTACATCCTCTGTGTCATTTCTGATGAGCATGGAGAATATTGTAACTCTAACAGGGTGTTTTACCCAGTGCCCATCCTCAGAGCCACGAAGATGTGCCTGGCAGATACACCACTAACTGGGGTGTACAGAGTAATACTAAGTGCACTTTGACAGGTAATGTTGCTAGAGATTCAAACTGGTGTGGATGCATGAAAAAATAGGAGCTGTTATATCAGTAAGGTCATAAAGAAGGAAACCACTTTTCCTCTTTTGAATGACTCCACTTTAATCCAGCTGAGAAACAACACTAGACCTTATTCTTGTAAATGGACTTTGCTCTCTGCATGTATACTTCCTATTTTACAAATCAATAAGAGCCTGAAATATTTATGTGGCATCCTGAAATCCTCTATACAAAAACTCACTCCAGCAACAAATATATAAAAGTTTGCTCCACTTTCTGTCCATTAGAGCCTTGAGCTGGGAAATGTCAGCCAAAGACTGCTCAGCTGAAACACGACCTGCAGTTTTTCTTCAGTGAAAGAGACATTGATATTGCAAAGTATTGATGCTCTCAGAAAGGTGCAGTTACAGAGCATTTTTATTTACCACATCATCCTCTGTGCCCACAAATGAAGCAATCAAATTTACAAATTATTACTTTATTACACAGAAATAACAAGACCCTGCAGCAATTTTCACCTCTAAGAGTTGAGGAAGACCTGTGTTACTCTCTATCTGGGGTAGCTCTAAGAAGGAAACTGGGAGGTTTCTTTATTTGGGTTTTATAAGTACAGACCTAGATTTGCTCAAGCTTTGCCATATGCTCTTGTAAGGTTCTCATTTTGATCACCTTCTATTCCTATTACCCGATTCCTTCTTTAATTGTGTAAATTAATATTAACTGATGCTGGTTCTACTTTTTATTGAGACATTCCCAGAAAAGATAGGGATAACAGAAACCCCTTCACATCCTCAAATTCTGCACTTAACTTAGCCCATTAGTTCTGATATTGCAAAGTGATTTTAGACCTAGATCAGATTCAGCAATTAGCAAGTGAAATACAGCTATTGCAGAAGAGGGGTGTAATATTCCTGATGGTTCTTTTGCATATATTGTGTCATTTCAATTAAACACAATAGTGTTTTTTCAAAGCTGCTGAACAGGCTATTTTTAGATTAAGAATCTGACATAGCCCACTAATGAGAAGTTTATTCCTTGCTAGCCATGCCCCCCTTTTTTATTTTTTTTTTTACTTTGTTTAAAAGTCAAATAAGTAAATATTGCTGAGCTCTTGCCTTTTTAAGCTGAAGATCAAATCATTCCCATGAGGAGCTTCTATCTCTTCTTGTACAGCTAAACTCCTTCATAATCAAGGGCCAGCATTTTTTAGTGGCTGATAAATATTAAGTGCTTTAATTTTTGTATGCTTGGTCTGAAATATTCAAAAGGTGGCTGGGGACTTTCTTAAAATCAGCCCCCATGTTACAATCTCAGGTTCTGCTAGCTGGCTGCATAAAATTCCTGGCCAAACACCATTACTTTATAGTGGTATTTTAAAGCATGATTTTCTAACAGGAAGGTGGTGTCTTCTGGAAATGGTGTCATTGGTTTCAGTTTACCCTCGGGGCTGCAAAGCAATAGGGGAGCTCAAATGCATATCCTCTGGTTCTGCCTCCTCGTTGCCTGATGCAGGTGGGGAGAGCCCAGGGGCTGGGCTGAAGTCAGTGGCTGTTGGTGGCACCACAGCACACAGTGTTATCAGGACAGGAAAGCTGAAGGGATTCTGCAAATACTGACTGGGGGCAAGCTTGGGGAGACGCAGCTTTTGTCTTCTCATTTCAGTACATTTGGGCAGAAAAACTTGCCTGCGTGTTTGTTTACTGCTCTGTTGTTGTTCTTCTGCCATCCCAGAAGCTTAGGGAAGTAAATTACACATTGCCACTCAGCAATAGGGGGTCACAAACAAAACTCACTTCTGAAACCAGAGCGTGCTGGGGTCAGAGCGCGTCCATGGCAGTCACTCACAGTTTTGCCATCAACTTCTGAGGCATCTGACAGTGACTTCAGTGGTACAAATTTGCTTTTAGCCAGCTGACATTCTGCTTCCTGGCCACTGTTCTCTGCAGTTCATAAAGACATCTCTTCCAACAAGATTTTCACCTGTACTTCCATAGAAGTCAGCAGAGCTGTGCTGATTCATGTCAGCTGAGTATCTGACCTTTGCAGTCCAACCTTTTGAATTCCCTGGCAGAACTTTAATTTTGAGGGGATGCTCTGTAGCTGCAGAAGATGAGGCACATTCCTTATGGTCTATCATAAAGGTCCAAAGCTTTCCAGGGAAAAGTCCTTAATTTCAAATATCTCATAATGATGCAGCCTGTCACTGGTGATGCTTTTTCCTGGTCTCCTGCTATGTCAGTGGAGAGGAAGTACGGCTCTTAGGATGAGGCTTCTGCTATTAAGACTAAGACAGTTGATGATTTTTCAGCCAGGATATGTTAAGATGAACAGCTTTCAATTTGGCATGGAAATTAGTAATTTAAAATAGATGTTTTCATAGTTAAGTGGATTCACTCAGTGTGAGTCACTGCCTAAAAAGCCACACAGAGCTGGCCTCACTTGGTGCTCCATGTGAATCTGGAGCAACAGTTCATCAACATCAGTAAACTTAATTTAAATAAAGTAAATCCATTGTGAATGAGTCTGGACTCAAGTGTTGTGTTTTCAGACATCTGTAGTGGTTTCAGACCCCACTGAAAGCTGTTGAGAGACTGCCACTGGGTGATTTTAATGGCCCACAGGAAAGTGCCTCTATAAAAATGGTAGAGTGGCACTACTCATTAGCTGCAGGTTCTGAAGGTGAAACAGATAAACTTACAGCAAAAAAAAAAAGAAAGCAGGTCTGTGAGCCATTTGTGGGACTTGTCTGTGCCATGCAGCTGAGGGTTAGAAAGCACCCACTGAATGCCTGTCTGCATATCCACTGTGGGGCTGCTGTGTCTGCCCTGTGCTACCTCCTGACCCCATGGCACAAATTGCTTGTAGGCAGAGGGGAAGTAACATTTAGATCCTACATGGTTTGATTTTTAAAGATGGCTAAGTGATGTTCACAAGATAGGACTTCAAGCAGATTAAGTGATTTAGGAGCCATGCATATTTTTTTTTTGTTTCCTCTAGACTATATTGTCAGTCCCCACCACCTCAGAGACCACCACCATCAGCAGTGGTTGGGTTAAGTTTTGCATGTCAGGGCTTTAGGTCTGGAGAGTGTTCCTGTTGCGTGGCTGGGATTAGTGGGGGTCTTTCATGCTTATTAAAGCTGTAGCTTTCAGATTTCCAGATTTCCCATGATGTTCATGCACAGGTACTCCATATTGAGTCGGGACATGGCCCTGCCCTAGGCTCATGCCTAGGGTATTGATGGGTTTTCTACTGAAGTGCAAGGGCCCTGTTTACTAAAAGGAGTGGAAAGAAAGTGAGAAAAGCAGCTGCTTATCCAAAAAAAAGAGGATGCAACTTCAAAAATTTGGATATGTGTCCAAAAACATCTACTGCCACCTTATCCCTGCATAATTTCATAGCTCCTGCTGCTTGGCCAGATGACAAGTTATTAGTAGCCCAAGCACCTCTGACGACTTTTGCTGAGAGACTGATGACTTTTTCTAGGGAAGCAGTGTTGTGGATTTGTGTTCCTTTTTTCCTGATTTTGCTGAGTAAAGCAGCAGAAAGCCGGTAGCAAAGCAAAGCACATGCATACATCTATGTCAGAGAATGGTGGTGAAAGGTAGAGTATTAAGTTTTCCCTCTGCATCTGCAATAATAATAACATAAATAAACTAATAATAACAATAATTCTGATGTTTTGCTGTGAGAATGTGATGGCCACCGCTAGTGTGGTCAGCGGGGAGAATTCTCTTGCTATTGGTGAATATTTGCAATTAGCAGAGAGCTCTGGAGTTTTTTTATTTTTTTCCCTGTTCCACATTACTTATTTCTTATTGTTTTTTTTCTTTTTTTTTTCTGTTGTTTTAATTATATTTTGTAAAAATACAGAAAGAGCCATCAGAAAACTTTAACTTTATATTGCTCACCTTGCTCAATACATGAAAACTGAATTCCAACTATGTTCTCTCTGTCTGTCATGCTTGCTGGCTGTTCACGGACCTCTGTGGCTTGAGGGCTTAGACACCAACACACGAGAATTTGTAATGAACAAAAGCCTTTCCTTATGAATGGCTTGAATATTTTTGTCTCACCAGGAGGCTTGAGTCATTCATGTTTCATGTGCTTCCTGGGGCACAGTGGGCTGGAGTGACCTCAGGTACCATGTACTCTTTGCTACTGCACAGGTAAGGAAAAAAGAGGACAGGTAAACAGGACTATGGCTGGTTCTTGGTCACAGAGAAAAACAATCCCGGGTTCCATGTTAGATTTCTTCCTGGATAAGGGAGTATGTGCCCAAGCTTAAGCTTAACCTCAGCATGTATTGCTGAATCCCCAGAGACTGTCAGCAAAGGGTCACCTCCATGCTCTGTGCTGAGACAGAGGAGGAGGTGGTACGATGCAGGAGTCATGGGCCTCTGCTTGGAGAGAGGCATGATAGACTGTTCCTGCCCCAAAATGCTGTAGCTTCTCTCAGGTCCCATGGAAACAGCAGAATTCTGATACCACTGTACACAGGAGCACACAGTGTGTCTGGTTGGGTCTGATTCCCAAAGATTATGATGTAAATGTTCTCAGCAGCCTCCGTCGGCGTTTTCATAGTTTAGCAGCCTTTCCAAAAAAGTTAACAGCTTATGTGTTGTTTTCTTTCCTGTTGTGGAGGTGAGAGGGACCGTGGCGTGGGAGGGGGAGTCAGTGTTTCAGTGGGGTAGAGAGAACAGGCAGCAGGCGCCCGGGCAGCTGTCTAGCACCTACCCTCCTCTGCCCCCCCAGTCCTCCACCTGAGTACCAGTGCTGTTGAAGAACTAGTTTGGCCCTGTAATTAAACCTCAGGAACTGTGCAGTGTTCAAGAGCCCATCTTCCCAGCCCATCAAAACCCCATCCCTCAAGAGAGATGCTATTAATTGCCCATGGAAATAAGCAAGAGGCATATGCAAGGCATGTTGAGCTTGCTGTTCCCAGCCCACTGAAATTTGCTTCCAGGATGCTGTGTTTAGTCAAGTGCATATATGGGGCCAGCAGTAATTTGCACCTCCTAGCATGATTCACTGGTAATGGGATGAGATGTTATGGCAGGCTATTGACCTCTTCCTGTCACAGTTGCTGTGGCATTGGGAATAAACAAATGTGGTGGTGATTCTCTCATAAACAGACAGCAGGGATGCTTGGATGCTGTTTTGTGACAGGGAATAGCTTACACTGAAAACAACAGATGCTGATTTCAATAAAATAATAGCATTTTCAGGCAGTGGTTTTCTGCAACTTCAAAAAGCTTGGTAGGCCAGGATTAATAAACCCGTGTTACTGTGGGTTGTTGCTGTACAGCAGAGCAATAGAACTGTTTCATTACTGGTTTTCAGCTAAGCCCCTGTTCTCCAGTTTACAGTAAACTGCTTTTGCACATAAGTATTTTAAAAAATGTTGGACTAGCTTTTATAAATGGGCAAAGCTTCAAATGACAAGAGATTTGAGGCACGTTATCTTACCAGTTATTCAGTAACCTGGTTTGTGGACAGCCCAGTGTGGTACTGAGCACAATGTTCTTATCTGCAATTAACAGAGAGGTCTTTTTCAAGTCCTTGCAGTTGGAGAACACAGATTGTTCCAGCCCTCTGGCTCAATCTGCAGTCTTGGCACTGCTCTCAGCTGGGTAAATGTGTGTACTGAAATTGTTCCCTACCCTGATTCACTATTTCAAGATCTCTGAATCTTAGACGTTCCACAAAGAGCAATGAAAAGCCGAAATGCAAAATTGAACAGGACAGTGGACTGGAGAATACAGAATGAGTAGATGTACTTTTTTTCCTGATAGCAACATGGCAGAATATATATTTTTCTCCATTTCTATTTTTCTATTAAGTTGGGAAAGATATACACTGTAGGCTGAACAACTATTTGGTAATTCAGTTGGAACAATAGTCTGGTGGAAGACAAACAGTTTAAAGCTGTGTACTAGTACAGGAAAAGAAAAGCATCCATAAATATTTCCTCCTCCATGAACCATTGTACTCATCCTGGTGGTGTAGGAGCCCTACAGCTAGTGATTTTCCCATACTAACACCACGTGGTAAGTGAGTCTTCCCCTTCCAGGAATGACTTCTCCTCCCAAATCTGTTCTGCAATGCAAACATTGCACGTATATTAGTAGAAAACTTGGTAAGATGCTTTGGGTCAACAAGTAGAGCTTTTTACAGAACAAGCTTTGTGTTTTGTAGTCCCTCTTCCTGGAGATGAAGTAGTTTTCTGACCCTCTCTGGAAGGCTGTTCCAGATCCTTGCTGCTGCAGCCATCAGAGATGTTTTCCCCCTTTTTCCTAGGCAGGTGCTGTGTTCTTTCTTCCCTAAGTGGTGATGATGTGATTTACAAGATTATCTAGATTAAAATTAACTCCTTCCCCTCATTTCAATGCTTTGAAGGGTCTCTTGCTCCTTGTCTCGTCTTGTTTTAGTTTCTGAAAGATCCTTTATTATTTCTATTAATTTCCTTCCAAAGTTGTGATCTGGTTTGTTTGTTGGGGAGCTCTCATTCTGCATGTGGGGAGTGCTCCTCCATCTCTCCTCTACCGCAGCAACAGTTTTACTGGTTTTCAAAATAATAAGTCTTGAGCACTTTCCGAGACCTGTAGATGGCACTGCCTTCCTGGATTATGAGAGTGCCAGATGTATGTCCCTGTGGTGGGCTCCTGTGGTGTAATCTTCAGTCAGAAGAGCTCTTCTTCCAGCTGAATACATAGTTCAAAAGTTCTGGCTATGGGGTGTTTTTAGTTAGCAACGAAAAATAACATGGAAATTGCTAGGAACATTTCCCCTTACCAGGTGGCTTTGTTTTCTGGACTTGTGTTCTTTTTGAAGTTTATCTTCAAAGGGCTTTTCTGTATAGCCATTTTTTCTCCCCCTGACATTTCCCTGTGCCCATTAAGTACCAAATAGGTGGCAGAATTAATTACCTCTTCCTAGGAGGACCCTGCTAGTGGGAACTAGGGAAGGATGCTTTCTTGTCATCAATGTTTCCTGAAAGATTCCCTCCTGGGGCAGAACTGCCCCCCTTGTAAAGAAATGGCAGCATCAAGGACACAGGGGTAGATGCACCTCATGTTGTTGTTGCCTCCTTCCTGCTGCTGCAGGTGCTTTGTTTGCAGGTACTGTTCAGGTTCCACAGCTTTTCCTTAAGGTTTCCAAGGCGCTGGGGACATACCTTCCCTGTTATGCAAAACTGAGCACTGCTGGCCTTGTGCTTGCAGCTACCCAGTCTGCACGGGGACTGATGTGAGATGTTTGTTTCCTGAGGTGCCTGCACAGCCTTTGGGAAACTGCTGCCTGCTGCCTGTGGTCACACACCCTCTTAGACTCTTTTCCTGGGCCTTCCAGCCCATTTTTACATCATCTTCTGTCCTATACCAGCTGCAACCTAGAGAAATCTTACTTGTTCAAAACCTGATGACGTTGCAAATTGCTGACAAGTAAATGGAGGTCTATTTTTTACGATTGCTCTCTCTGGGTTCTCATGGCAGGCCAAGTGATTTGTTTACTGTTGCGGTGTTTAATGGGGGCAGCAGCTATCATATGTGAGGGATCTGCCATATTTCCCGAGTCTAAATAAAACTCAGCCTTGCTGAGGTGTTCTGGGTGCTCCCTGTGCGTAAATCCTCAGCTACCTCCCTTCAAGGTCAATCGGGTATTTCATGCCTCATAAGTGTTACGCGCAGTTGAGCGACTGGGATGTAATGCTGCCCACTCATACCAAATCTCTGATTTTACTGCTTCTATTTCATCTGTATGGAAACACTTGAATTGTGCTTTGCTTCACCACCCATATGACTAATCCTGTATGCACATCAGCAGTCCTGGACAAGCTGCTTGCAGGATGATGGTGATTTGTAGAGAATTCCATTTCATGATTGCAGATGATGAGTCAGCATAGGCTGACGTTTTTTGTGTACAGCTGCCTGGTGTGGAGTGGATGTTTATCACCATCTCCTTGGGCTCTGTTAGCACTCTCCAGTTGGAGTATTTGAAAAGGAAGTGTTGTGTCTCTACTGCCAAAAAACTTAACTGAACTGTCTTTTATGTTAAGAAGTTTAATTTCACTGTGCTCAAGTGAAATTTCCAATGCAAACTTCAAGCACCACATGAGAAATGCCATAGCTTGGAGACTTGGGCTGATCCACAGGGTCTCTGAAGCAAGTGCCAACAGGTGTATCTGCAAGCAGGGCAACAGGACTCTGCCCGCTGCCCAGTAAACGAGGCCATGACAGGATCTGGGCTGATCTTTTGAGGATATGGTTTCCCCCCAGTGGTCTATGTTATACCTGCAGAAACGTGCCTGCCTTGGAGAATTTTCATTGTAGTGTTTTGGGATATTCCTAGTTTGGGAGAAATTTTGTGTGTCAGCAAATGGTAAGTAGATGTCGATGGCTTAGACACAGATCTTCTCTCCTCATGCTGAGCTAAACCCAAGCAAAAATATCCTTCAAAGGGTAACTAGGGCTGTGCTCTCTTTTTATAGCTGCATAAAATCTAGACTTACAAATGGTTTCCTATTATATGCTTCTCTAAAAATTAGATGTTTTATAAAACTGCCATTTGAACATATTGACTTACCAGCCCTGTCACTAAAGCAGAATTGAATCTAGCACCTCCTGATTGTTATCTGCTGTTCCTGGTTGGCTGCATGATTGGTATTGATCTTATGGGAATAAAACTAACAATGCTTTTGGTTTTGCATCTAGAAAGATATTTATCTTTTAATCTATAACTATAATTTTCGACAAAGGAACATATCCAGGTCTGTAAATTCCCACACAGTTATACATTTTATTTTCTACTGATGATTTTGATTGGAAATATTGAGCAAGATGCTGGTTTTCTGTTGTACAACTTTTCACTCTGTTATTGTCTGGTAATGGACTAATGGATAAAGATATGTATGGTTCTGGTAGATGGAGAGGGGTGCAAACTTTTTGCAGTCTAGGTCTTCATCATCCCTCAGAATTATATGATGATTTAGATTTTATTGCATGTATATCTCACTTGATGTTGCATTTGCGTCAGATGTACAGCTGTTTAATGAGTGTATTGATTATCAGGTTCATAGACCTATCCAAAAGGAGGAGAGAGACAAATGTAATAAATAAGCATTAGTATTAGTTCATCCTATGCCATGATGTTTATTCAGATAGGTTTTCTGTGTTGAACTTGATCTGAAAAATGGGACAGTACTCAAAAAATAGTGGACAGGGAAGTTCTCATTTTGCCCCTTTGATGCCAGGACAAGAGGCTCTGGGGAAATGGAGGGAATGGAGCCACTGCAGGGGAGGATGACCAGATCCCTCCATTTGACAGGTTTGTTCCTGTTATACCTGCCATTCCCAAACAACTTCAAAAATATCTTAGATCCTTGGTTGGATGAGACCAAAGGAGGCATCCAACCTGCATTCTTTAGCTGCTACTTTGCTTTCAGCCTGGGAGAGTTTGCTGGCCTGAATGAGGTTGCTGCAGGTGTTCATCCTGACACATTTTGGCAACACTCCCATGCATGGGTATGTGACAGGATTGATTTCAGATTAATGGGGCATGGAAGGTGCCAAAAGATGGATCCTGGCTTGTGTGGCGGTTGGAAAGAGATTGGTCATTCCACAGAAGTACGTTGCTGAACTGCAGCTTCTAAAGGGCCAAAAAAGAAGTCAGAAAGTAGCAAGCTGAGAACACAGACCACTTTGATCCTGTAAGGTTATGAAGGCTGTAGAGTGAGAAAAGGTTGTTCTAGTTTAGTTTGGATGTGGAAATTACCAGAGACGTGCTGAATTTAAAACAAAGAGGAAGTCTGTAGCCTGTCTTAGTTACAGGGGCTGGGACTAGTTTATCACTATGTTAGTATAACCAAAACTGTGTATTCTACACCCTCTGTGTCATTTCTGATGAACTCTTAGTAATGGACTGTTTGCAGCAGCTGTTCAGGGCACACCTGACCCCTCAGGCTGCAAGTTGGGTGTTAAAGAACTCTGTGAGATAGAGCAGTGTTCCTGTCTTCACACCAATGACTCAGCTGTGATAACTCCCCTCCGGAGAGACACCTTCACACCCAGCCTGAGGGGTCATGTCTGCTCATGGGCCATCAAGGATTCCAAAAATATGCCACGACTCACAGAGTTAAATCAGTCATTGTCGAACTCCCCGCCCTGTGGGGAGGTGCTGGGCATTCCCTCCTGAACGTAAGCACATATAATATTTAGATTTTGTGACTTCTGGTACCACTCATGGGATCCAGGGTGGGACCAGAACCTCAACGGGACTGCGACCACCACTCTCGACCAGACTGTGGCCATCATCCTCACCAACAGGTTTCCTTTCCTTTTACTCTGCACTCACGGGGGCCATGTGGGGCTCAGTACAGGGGCTAACAAACACCATTCTCCTTGTGCTCCAGGGTGCCGGGTTATACATCTGGTTTTTTTGTGTTAAAACCATTTTTAATCTGTATCATTGTATTTATTGTAATCTTTTTAGTAAATTGTAACTCTGACTTGTAATCTCTCTTGAGCTGGGTTCATTTCTTCCATGGGTCTATCTTTAAACCAGCACATAGCCCTTCACTCTTGAGGTTTTGTAGCACTAGTTTGAGTTTGATTTAAAATGCTTCATGGGGAGCTCATCTTGTGGAGCAAAGAAAACTCTGCAATATGTATTGATTTGATGGAGTGGGTTTGGATTAATTTCTTTGCATTAAGACATACACTGCCTATATGTCTTAGTGGTTATTTATATATTAGTAAGTACTAGGCTATTTCTGAATTAGTTCATGTCATTTCTAAATTCGTTCATGTCATTTCTAAATTCATATATATGTAATAATATTTACTTGTTTCGTACCATTTGCCAGGAATAGGAGTTTAAACACTGCTTCCCAAGATGCTAATTTCAGTTGCTGATCTAAATGCTGTGTGTAGAGAGGAATTGTAGGCAACATCTTTCTAATCCTTTTTGTTAAGCAAAAATGAACATTTCTAAATATTTTTTTTCTGGAGAAATACTAGAGCACAAGATTATCAGTGTTCTGGAAAGACAGATTTTTGACAGCACATTATGAAAAAATATCATGAAGTGAACTTCATATTGCACAAAACAAAAACACCTTCAAAATAAGCTGTTTTGTGGTTAAGATGAACAATCATACAATTGCCATCATGTCAGGAATTGACTGCATGTGTCCCCTAAATTCTCACCACTGAAGGAACAGTAAAAATGGCAAATAAAGACAGTGTTCCCAGTTTTTTGGTGCACCCTTACGTGCTGCATAATGCTATAAGACACTTAATGGCAGGCAAATGTGTGTGTGAGAGAACCTGCCTGGAGGAGGCTGAGATAAGGGTTTCAAAACTTCTCTCAGAATTCTGCATTGCTAATTTCTTTAGTTTGTTTGCATGCAAGGGTAAAACTGGTAAAACAGGACAGAATGATCTGAATAATTTCTGTCAGTAGAAAAGCAAGCAGTGAGGAAATATAGAGATAGATGGAACATTATTGTGCGAGTTACAAATATTATCCAAAGGTTATCTTCAGTTGCTGGTGCAGGCAGACAGCATGTTATGTGTGCTTGTGCAGGAGAAGAAAGCAAACAAATATTCTCACTTCCTGATTTTTCTGAGTTTTGCATGTGGGCTTTGGGAATTCAGACAACTTTCCCCGCATGAGAGGTTTGACTGTTGGGACACAAGTCTCCTAAGAGAAATTCTGAGTGGTGACATTGTGCTGTGCTGCAAGTACAGCAGAGGTCACTAGCTGGTGAGTGCTGTGAGTGTTTAAAAATGTAACTTGATGTTAGTTTCATTCCCTTTTGGTGAAGGAATGCGTTCTTGGGATATGAGATTACATTTCTAGGTTTTCTTTCATCATCACGGATCTTAGAAACTACTTTTTAATGAAAACGTAATTTCCTACTGATGTGAATCTAGGAGCTGAAGTTTCAAATCCTTTTTGAGAGCTGGCACTAAATTGGTGGCAATTGGGACCACTGACTATTTGCTATGATCACTTTTTGTGTCCGTGTTCAGCTCCTATACAGAGCAACCTTCCCTGTAAGAGATCAGCATGACTCATAGTACAGTCTGACAAAGGTCTCTCCCCGCAGTGGATAGGATAACTGACTGTCAATAAGGCAGTAGAAGAGGCCAGAGGAAAGACCAGACATCAGCTGGTGTTTGGCACACTGGCAAATCCTAAGGCCTTTCCCTTTCCTTTTCCCTTTCCCTTTCCTTTTCCCTTTCCTTTCCCTTTCCTTTCCTTTCCTCCCTTTCCCCTTCTCCTGTTCTTTTCCTGTTCTTTTCTTCCACCAAGGAAAACCATCCTGTGTGGCTACAGCTGGAGACTAAGGTCATTGTAACAGAAGTGACAGAGCTGTGACTACAATTTCCTGGGAAATTGGAGCTTCACAGAGAGCTGTCAGCAGCTTATATGGATGCTCTGGTCTCCTGACAACACTTCCTTTTACAGGGTTATGGCTGCATATGCCTGTCTTCCCGTATTCCCTAGACATTGCCTCTTCTGTGTTTGTTTTTGTTGTTGTTTTTGGGTTTTTTTGTTTTGTTTTGTTTTGTTTTGTTTGTTTGGGCTTTCTGATTATGGATTTTCATCAGGATTAAGTTTCCTCAGGAAACAGACTGTTCAGTTGATAGTTTGTGACTGACTCTTTAAGATGGGTTGACAGCCATAGTTTGGGGCAAACGTTAAGTGCAGTTTTAGGCCCCCTGAAGTTGAGTTTGATTTTCTTTGACCTAAACACACAAACTTTACAGTAAATGTCCTGCTGTGAAGTTTAGGAGTAAGCATATTGACTCAGCCTTAGTAAGTCTCAGGCTGGTTTCTTGCTTGGCTTAAATTCTCCACTTGCTGTCACTAGTGGAGGACTTAATTTTTCTCAAACAAGGTATCCTCAGCCTGTCTCTGGCATTGTTTTTTCAGCAGATCAGTGGACATTTACTGTACCAGCTGATGTACCAGCTTCTAGCCAAGTGTCCTGTTCACCAGTGCAGGGAATCTTTCTCACACCCTCTCTTCAGATCTCTTTCCATTGCACTGAGCAGTGTGACAGCTGTAAGTGGTGAGGACCCTCTCCAGCTCCCTCGTTTTAAAGAGTCCTGTCACCCACAGAGAGTTTAAAACACATGGATGAAAGGCAGGTTTTCCCTATTTGCCTCTTTATTAAACTTAGTATCTCCTTTCCCTTTCATGGAAGCACATGAAACAAAGCATTTTATTTCAGAGCAAATGGAATGTCAAGTGAAATGATTTTGTAGGGGGGCGGAGATTTTGGTCTGCAGAATAAAAAAGAATAAAACAGATCCACAACTGTTTGAAATTTTTATACTCACTCTATTGTTTTGGTTCAGCGACTGAACCAGAAAAACAATTGTCCATGCAGCCCTTGCATAGAAAGGAAACACAGATGCAACTAGAACCGTATCATTGTAATCTAAACTTGTGTGTTAGAAGTGGCACTGAAAACTTTGGAGGTATGCAAACATCTGAATACTACTTTAAAAAGAGTGGTAGAAATATGAGTGTTTGGGTAATTGTCATTTGTTCATAGATCAATTGCATATAAAAACAAGGCAGAAATTGTAGGTTTTAAAATGGGAATTATAACTTTTGATCCAGATAATTTAAATTAGTTTCACAGACTATTATCTGACTTGATTGTGATCACATGCATGGCTTAGCCCACCCAAAAAAAGGTTGTTAGGCATGGAAATGAGGTGTTCCTACAAAATACTCTTTTATTTATGTCTCTGCAACAAATGGAGCCCAGAGACTAAGCTGGGATCAGTAGCCTGCCTGCTATGTTTGGGGCCAGAATTGGGACCCCGGCCAGGTAAAGGATGAGGATATTGAGGCAGCTGATTAGGTGGGCTTCTGGGAAAAATGCTGTGCATGTGTTGTTGTTAAGGGTAACACTAAGTCTGGGAGCAGCATGGGGTCGTGGATCAGGGACAGAGTTGGAAATGTCTGGAGTTTCTCAGGTACTATATGGATGGGGCTGATAGGAGTTCATTTCCCAGATAGGATCAGGATTGGCTTTGGATAGATTTCGCTGTTAGTTTCATATTTGGTCTGCAATTATTACAAAGAAGCAACAGTATTCATTTGTAAAAGCCTGGTAAGAGCAAATGATGCAACCTTGCAGCAACCCTGGAGCAATGGGATTCAAGAGTTATTGAGCCAGACATCCCAGACGCACAGGTCTGCTTTTAATCAATGACAAATTGATTTTGGAGCATCTGTGGCTTCATTGCAAGTGCACAGATGTTTGGTTTCCCTTCTTTGACAGCCACTTTATGACTGGTTCAGAAGCTCTTCTCTTTAGGCTGTTAGTGTAATCTGTTGAGAGAGGATTCTTCACAAGGGAATTTGGAACTCTGATTCATTTGCAGAAAGAAGCTGATTTCTGTGAACTGACAATGGAAGTAGCCTAAGAGAAAGCATCACCAGACTGAGTGAGCGCTCCCAAGAACAACCTTCTCCTGCTTTTTGTTGTGTTGCTTTTCCATGAACTCTCATGAACAATTTTACCACAGAAGGATAGAGCAGTCTCACTGAGTTTCAGGTCAGTGTACTCAATTTAGATAGTTTTGTTGAATGTTTTGCTTCCAAGGGGCACTTCAGATCTTGCCCAAAGGGATATTACATTTAAATCATACTGACTTTCCTTTCACATAACTACCAGGGATCTCTGCTGGTCCCAGTCACTGATTTGGTCTTTCTGGAGCTGCTTGTAGTGCTCCCAAATCTGCACAGAGGCTGAGATTTATCCTTAACTTGATCCCTTCTTATGTTTACATTAAACACCTTTATCCAAGTGGCTGATTGGCAGAGACCTTCCAAAAGTGTCAGCACCCAAAGTCCTTCAAACATGTGTGTCGGTGCCCACTGTGTGTCTGTGGTTGCCAGCGGTGCCACAGGCACTGGTTCTCCCTCATGGAGGGGCTGTGAGTTCAGCAAAGTGCCCCCCTCTTCTTTTTCAGGAAATGAAAACTCAAGCAAATAAATGACCATAAAGAAGCTTAAGTTTTGTTTTTCTTTGCATTTCCCAGCTTGAGTACCTGAAGATGAAGAGGGATTTTTTACAAGAGCATATGGTGACAGGACAAAGGGGAATGGCTTCAAACTGAGACAGAGTAGGTTTAGATGAGATATTAGGAAGAAATTCTTCGCTGTGAGGGTGCTGAGGCCCTGGCACAGGTTACCCAGAGAAACTGTGGATGCCCCATCCCTGGCAGTGTTCAAGGCCAGGTTGGATGGGCCTTGGAGCAACCTGTTCTAGTGGAAGATGTCCCTGCCCATTGCAAGGAGTTGGAAAAAGATGATCTTTATGGTTATTTCCAAGTCAATTCAGTCTGTGATTCTACGGAATCAGTTTTTTTCTGAGAAAAACGTCACTCTGCTGGTATCTTAGACAAGTGTGGTTTAGTCGATTGCTTGTAGTGAAAGCAATGCTGACTTCAGTTTTTCATCGGAGTCTAGAAATGCTTCTTTAATTAAATCCTCCAGGGCAATTATTGACATCTTTAAACCAATTCGTATTTGTAAGACATACTTAGTTCAGTATACTATTTCCAAGTGTAGCAGAACTCACCATAGGTAGGTCTTTCTTAACTTACAAAAGGGTCATGTTCTTTTAAATACTTTCCATTATTGTCTGTCTACACTGCAAAAAAATTCAAATCTACCTCTTAAAAATTTCACTGTATTTTGGAAACATACTATGTCATTTATAACATGTTGAAAGCCCAATTATTGACTCATCGGTATTTTCTATTAAAATATTAAATTGTAGGGCCTGTCTAAAAAAATCACTAGGACACATGTATTAATTCTGCATATTTAGATGGGTCAGTGTAACTCTGGTTACAGCGGTGGGTCACTATAATCTTGATATCATCAGGATGGTGACAGTAATCCAGCTCCCACATGAAAGAAAGAAAAATTTCAGCATTTCTAAAACTCTGAGCCCTTGGGAACTTTACCAGGCAAAGTGAGTTCAAAAGTCAGCATCTGTTGTTCCTAATTATTCCATAATAATTAGTGAAGCAAATCTTCCCCATGCTTTTAGAAACTAACAAGAGAAGACAGAGCCCTTAGAGCCGCTGCTCAGTGCTCAGTGAGGTGATTATGCAGTTATGTTAGTAAGGATTAGAAGGAACAAGCCAGCTGCCTCTGCCACTCCTGATAACACACAAAAATTGTATTTTCTACTTGTGATTTTTCAAGACAGACTGTAAAGTATTATCTGATGCATCAGTGATTTACAGATGAGCAAGCCTATATAGACTAAATAGATTATCACTTTTGTTTTTAAGTACCCAGTTTTCCCATAAAAATGTTTAATGCTTTACCACTTAAACATCCAACTAATTAGAATTATTTCAGGTGAATTTAATTTCCAGTTGGTTGACAAAATTCCTGAGATAATTTTGTTCTTGATGATCTTATCTCACATGATGTCTGTCAAACAATGAGAAGATTTGGGCCTTCTGATTTCAATTTTTTCTACAAATGTTTATCTCAATATGAAGGGTCTTCTTGAACCTTATTCTTGAAGATAGATTATTTTTTTTTGGTACATTTACAGTAATTACAGTGTATCTCCAGATTGTGAATCATTCAGAAAAAGATTTATACTGTCTGACGAAAGTTATTCTTAGACAGTACCAAGTCAGAATTGAAAGAGTAATGCTGGGACACCATACATTTTGGATCATGAAATAAAGAAACTTTGGGCTTCTGTTGTTCTTGTTCCCAAGACGGCTCTGGTTTTGTGTGACAGCTTCCAGATGGGTATCTGCACTGTCCTGTCCCCAGTGTCATGGCCAAATATTTGTCTTCCTCAGAGACAGCTACTGGGCTTAGTCATACCAGGCCACCACTCCAGACCTTTTTTCCATCTCTCTCTTTAAAATTGTCTCTCAGTAATATAGGAAGTCTGATTAGTCCCAGAAGGGATCAACTGTCTAGATTGCATCAGGGAATTTCATTTTGATTAAATAGCTTAAGCGTATTTCCTATTCTATCAGATGACTGAGTTTCAGAAGACTGTACAGTTTATCTTTGCAGTGTTTGACTCTTCATGTCTCATGAAAAAACCAAGAGCTCACAAACTGACAGGGGCGTTGGCTGGAGGAGTTCTCTGCCAAAGCAACTACTTGGGCAGTTTGTCATGGGGTTATATCTCCCCAGCTGCACAAGATTGTTTTTGTCCTTGATGAACTTTGTATGTTTTCCTCAACCCCCTCCCAAGTTTCTCAAAATTCCCTTGATCAAAACAACAGATCTCATCAATTCTGTGTGAATCTCCAGTGTGATGAGAGTGAACCGCTTCAGAGTGATGAGAGTGCAATATCATGTGACAACACGTATATGTATTCTAGTTTAGGGAGGGGAGCCATAATGTCCCACATGTGTGCAGAAAATACATTCTTTTTTGCCATGTAGGACACAAGGATTGGTAAAATAGCAGAGCTAAACTTTCAGTGCTTGTTTTAAAGATGTGGTTCATAATCCACGCTCCAAAAGATGCCATCTTTGTGCTGCAAGTCTGGCTATTGCACTTGGCTCCTTTGAAGCACATCTTAGCACTGGCTTGTGGTTTATAAGCAACAGCCCATGAGATGTCTGGAGTTAAAAAACTGTGCAAGAAGCTAATGCTTGGTACTGCATGGCCACACAAAATGGGAACTATGACTTTAATTTAAAAAGAAAAAAGAGAAATGAAGACCCCCACCTCTGACTTGCAAAAGGTACTGGAGAAGTACCTCTGCTGTTGCCTTTGGCATTTGGGCCATCTCTGGATAAGACCACCACACATGGGGCTGCTTTTCCATTATTTGTGACTTATTAAGGTTTTGGAAAATTCTGCATGCGGAGAGCAAGTGAGACATTGTACCTTTTTCACACAGACACTGAGCAAGACACCACTGTGGTCCTGGGACCAGTGCCCTTTGCCTGAATCTTACACAATGAAATTCAACTTTCCTACCTACCTGTTTAGCCTGGGCTCAGTATCTTTGTTTCTTACTCAGCAGGCAAGTGCTTTAGCTGCTGGTTCTGCTCTGCAGAGCTCTGGTTTTCACCAGAGATTTCATCCAGGACCTGAGGAATCCAGACAACAATAAACACTGTTGAAACTTTTACTGCTAAATAACAGATGCAATTTCAATAAGTCAATACTTTTTCACAAAAGCAAAATGTGATCAGGAAATCCCTAACTTGATCTAAACCTTACCAAAGTCTTGGTTGGTGCGTAAATTTTCTTCACTATAAAGTTGTAAATCATCATTTTATTAAAGATATTGAAAAATTCTGCTGTCCTGATGGCAGAAACAGTGCTGCCATCTCTTTCAATTGATTTTCATCAGCCTTCTCATAGTAATTATTGTTTTAAGTCTCATTCACCTGAATTCCTGAGAATATTGGCTTAGATTCTGTCTCACTTTGTACATCATCTACATCATCTGCCTCTTACCACAGTGATGTTTTATTTCCACATGTAAATACTGTGATGTCTTCCCTCTTTTCACTGTTGTTGCTTGCTGATGGCTGTTTTGGTTGCTTAATTGCATGGGTACTTATTAAAAGGTTTTCTTTTCTTTCAAGGAGGGCCAGCCTTTGCTCTCCCCTCCTGGTGTTGCAGTGAAGTTGCCCTTCCACAATTAACCATTAACTGGACATTTAAATTAAGCTGCTGGGCTAGCAGATAAATGAATCTGTCACATGTATAATTGCTAAGCAAAGTGGCTACAATTTTAGTTGTTTTCATTGGTCTATTACTGCAGCTTTCTATGGCTAAAATAATAAATCATTGTTTGTGTTGAAAGAGGTATGTACCAATGAGAGGGGGGGAAGATCTGTTGATTATGCAATAAGATAGGATGTTGGGGGATTTTTAAGAAGCAAATTTTTATAGGGAAGCTTTGGCGAGGCCCCAGGTGCATTGTAAGTTAGAAAATAACTTTGCCAGCGTGTACGGACAGTGTGCTCACAGCAGATGCTGAGAGCCAAGCATAGGGTGTGGGCAGGCTGGGGAAGCGCTGGGCTAGAGCTTTACCAGCCAGTGCCTGTTCCCTCCTTGTGCCCTTGGGGGCACTTCCACACGAAGTCATCCTGTGTCTTGTCTGTTCAACTCTGAGCCTGTTTCAGGGGCCATATATATAACCATACACATATGCCAAAGCTCACTCAGCAATGTGCAGTGCTGTGATAGAAAACACAGTAAAAACCTTTAAAAAGTTTCATTCCACCCCCCCCCAAGTTATTTCTTTCTTAATGTTTGTTTCTGCTTTAAAGACCGTGTTGGTGTATTTGATAATTGTCTTTCTTGTATGACATATCTCTCACCTAGAAGTGAAATAAGAACAGTTTGATACCTGCCTTTGATGTGTTTTCAAATGGCTCTGTGTAACTCGATCTGTCTGTTATTGTGTGGCTATTCGGAGCACTCAATAGTACTTGTTTTGGTACATCCACTGGATGTTTTGATTAGTTAAAACTTCCATTTGGGGAAAACTCAAGATTAGAAACTCAAATTTTATTAACTGTGCCTATGGCAGAAAGTCATCAGAGTTTCAAGTAGGTCTCTAGAGTCCAAGAATCTATAAATCATTCAATCTCATTAGAAAGTTGCCTAAGGTCTTTTGTTTACTATCCTAAAATTCTCTATGATGCAGTATTTTGTCCTATATATAAAGTCTCTACAAGTCCTCATTGTTATAAAAAACCAAGAGCAGATCCTTGTAATTGCTTGCTCTATTTTCATGGAAGAAACTTTTGGAATCACATAAAGAATATATATTTGCACATTAAAACAACAACAAAAACATCAAACCAAAAAATTTGGGGGCATTTTTTGACAAAGTTTCTGAGGCTGTTCAATCCCTCAGAAATATGAGGGGTAAGTGGTGGAAGCTCCATCTGTAATAAATTATACCACTAAAAGGGGTCTCCAGTGGGTCAATCAGTCACTATCTGTTTGTAAAAATACTGACCTTGTGTCTCTCTTTACCCTCAAACTTATCAGCAGCATTGACAAAGGAACGCTACCCTGGACTGAAATTTCTACGTTCAATTGGAGAATATTACATACTGTAGGCTTTGAATAGGTAATGCACAGCTCCAGATCCAATTCAGTATAAGCAAGGTGTTTGGTCTTTCTGCAATTTCCCAATATTGCAATTTTCCCAGAAATATCAGCAGATAGAGTAATTTTAGCTATTCCACTGTGACATCCTCTGTACTGATTTCAGGCTCTTTTTGAAATGCTGATATATCTTTGCCAGTGGTGTACTCTTGCAGCCTGTTCCCCGAAGGGGACTCCGATTGCTTTCTTAGTAGCAGATTATTTTCTGATCACATTTCTCATATTAGAGAACCCAAGTATTCAGCACGAGACCAAGTGCAATGATCATTTTACAATTTAACTTTATCTAGTCATCTATTAGAAAATCATATGATATTTCAAGTAATTTTAGCTTTGATGAGGAAAAGTGCTAATTAATTAATTAATTAATTAAGACATTAGTCACTCAGTAGTTTGTATACAAAGCAAATCAATTCTTCAAGGCATCTAAATAAAATACTGTCTCTTTGCCTAAAAAAGACATGCTTGCTATCAAGGGCATGGAAGGATGTTTGCAGACGCCTTCATGCGTCTACTTTGCTGAACCATTTGATGCTAATCTAGTGTTAGATTACCTTTCTGAAACTGCTAAAAAAATAGAAATCTGTTATGTTACTGTGGTTAGCTGAGACCCCAGGGCTTCAGAGATGAGATTTCTATCCACCGACAAATCGTGGCTGGGTGAACAATCAAAGCAGATACTTTACCACATAAGGCCTGAAACACACTTGGGTCCTAATCCTGACAAATGATACAGTAATGGAAAGATGTGTAAAGAATTTGTTTATTCCAAAGAATAGATTTCATCTGGGGATAAGGGCAAGGGAAATATATATCCTTAAGCTATATGGAATTGCAGGAAGGCCAAAGTGGCTGTAAAATGCTCTTTGACACTCAGGGAATGCAGATTTTAAGGTCTGTATGCAATACAGAGTGGTAAAGGCTAAAACCCTATTTTTCTCCCCAGCCCTGCTAGTCTCACTAATGGAAACAGTCAAGGGAATTCAACAACCCCAAATCCACCTCAGTGGAGAGGGGCTAGTAAAAGAATTTCAGTTGGTATAAATCCTTATCATTGTGTCTATGTAATTATGACTGTTAAATTTTTGAGGCAAGTACTGCAAGGATTAGTGAGTAAAATGGGCCCTTGAGAGCATCTGTCCATATGGCAGCATGACTGGAAGACTGAGATTTTTCCAAGACTAATGTGACCCATCAGAGCATTGTGCTCACATTACTGATGAAGGTACTCTATTGCATTTATTGCTCAAATGTCTTCCCTTCTTACAAATGAATAACTGTTTTTTTCACAACCGTGAGTATTTTTGGACGATTTCCTTGAAAAACATCTCAAACTCCTTTGTGTAGAGTGCCTTTGTAGGTCTTTAATGTTTTGGATGTATAGTGCTGGCTAATGCCTGATAGGAACACAATTTGGAAGGAAGCTTGAGTTTGATTTTTCACAGCATTGCACCTCGTTCAGCCCCTCAAAATCTGGATGCTGGAGTAGGAGTTAAAATATCTCCCATACAGAAATTCAAACAACATACCAGGTTTTTTCTGCACCTGAAACTGGAAACCAGCAGGAAATAAAGCCTTCTCTTTCTGCTTTCAAAGTAATGCATCCACTTCCTTCTACTTTAGATGGCAGCAGATGAGCTACTCATCCAGGCTCTCTTTATAATCACTGCTAAGAAACAGGCATTTCTAGAGCACGATTCATCAGATCTGTTTCAGATGCCTCCATCATCAGAAGGCAGAATGCACTGCTTCTCTCTGCCACCTGTGAAGGGAGCCTCTCTATGTCTACTTCAGAGGTAGGTGTCTAATTTTTCCTGACAGAAATCCTAGCCCTTATGTTCAGGCCCTTCCCCTGATGGTCTTGGTTGGCCCTCTTAAAGAAAACTCTATGTGCAGTTTTTGGCAACTGAGCAGTGCAAAAGCACAAAGCCCAGTGCAGGGATATAATTTGTCCTCCAACTTGGAACAGGCAATTTCCAGATGAAAACCTACATGTTTCCAAGGCTTGCTCCTATTGGAAGAAGTGCTTGGTGATACTTTTCTGCCAGAAGCACTGTGCTCTGCAAGGGATGAATTACCCTTTGCCAAGGTGGGAGCCTTGGTGAGATGTTGGTTCCCTTTGGCTGCTCCTAAAAGGAGACAGTAATTTCCATTCAGAAGTGAGTGTGAAAAGAAAAGCTGGGACTTGATTTGTAGTTGTCTGCCCTTTTTGCAGCAAGAATCACCTCTGCACATGGCAGCCTTCTGCCATACCTTTTCCTTCAGCTCCCTGCCCTCTCTCTTACTTGCCTGGGATGTTTTGCCTGGGTTACCAGGTTTTCACACTTACCCCTTCCTATGAGTTTACTGGGAGAAAAGTGAAGAATGACGCAAAGGCACAAAGTGAAGAGTGCTATAGCTCTGCCTATACAGAGGGAAGGAACTTAAGAGCTGGTCTTAAAAAAAGGCTGGGAGATGAAATGAAGATAAAATAGGAAACAGCAAGCTGTTGGTAGGCTGGGTAGTAATTTTTTTCTTCTTGAAAACTATTTGCTCTTAAAAATACTAGCGACCCTTGAAGGATCTCTTGATTGATTTGACAACTCCAGCTAAGTGAGGAACACACTAGTATATTTTTCATATATTCTAGACACAGATCTGCGAGCACAGGCTCAGTAGCAGTTCGGCAGGCTCTTTTTTAACCCTTTTTCACCACTGCTAGATATTCTGCAGGCTGCCAAAGGAGGTCTAACAAAAATCAAGCCAAGGGACGTCTGAAAACCTCACTCCATCTAGGACAGCATCTGCTGTGTGAATTGTCAGGAAAGGTTTAGATACTGGCCCTGACTTCTCTCCTAGAGGCAGGGCAGTCAGGCAACTGAATTTTCCATAAATTTTCCTGTCATTCATCTGCAGGAATATTTTTCAGAAATGCTGCTGTTCCTTCCAGGTACTCCCCCTTTGTAATCGAATGATGATTTATTATCCAAGCACTGAAGAAAAATATATTACCTTGGAATTTATGAATGCGTAATGATATGTAAGCCATAATAATGAATCACTCCCTTCCCTCCTCTTCCTTCCTCATGTATATTTGGATGTTTATTTTCATATAAATTTCCATTTATTTCTGTCCTCCAAAGTTCTCCTTCACAAAGGGGAATTCCCAAAGTAAGGTGTTGGACTTTGAGATACCTGAGCTAAAGAACAAACAAAAAGCCATATGCCTTCCAACTCCCCTGTTTCCTTGCTCTCCCAATGCTTGCTTTCTCTCCTTGTCAGTGCCATCACTATCCCTTGCAGTTGTGTTTCCGACTCAGGTAACAATTTACTTAGGGTCTGGGTGTGGAACATTACCTAAGTCTGAGCACAGGCCAAAGCAGCCCAAGGTCTTTGACCCTTTTGGTTCCATCACATCATTCAGCAAGGATTGGTGCTGGATTCCCTGCTTGTTGTCCTGGTGAGAGGAATCTAGGAATGACCCCCCAGAACAGCAGTGTTACATGTCTTAGAGCCTTTTTCTAGTCCTAGGCAATATAGCAAAAGCTTTTATTTGAGTAAAACTGAAGGAGCTGAGGGTCTAATGTAAATCCAGGTTGCAGCAGGAGGGAAAATCCTGCTATTAAACCCTAGAACTCTTTCAGTGTTGGAGAGACCCTGAAGCTTGGCAGGATGTGGAATGAACCTGGTGATGCAACCTGCTCAAATTAACTCCCATGTATGTGCTGCCTTCAGGTGTCAAACTTGGCTATCATGATTCCAGCTTTCACTGTAGGGTTATTTCTCTCTAATGCATTGCTCCTTCTGGACCCATTTGGAAGACAAGGTAGTGACATGCGTGATGCAGAGCCATCACAAAGGAGGAAATCTATGTGAACTACTCTTAGAATTGTTTTGAGCTGATTCACTGGCATGGCCTTGGCCAATGCTGTGGTCTACAAGATGAAGTGGGTCAAGAGTAATTCCATGACAGTCAGAAGTGACACCATTTAAAAAACACCTGATTTCCCTGCCACATGCTCTCTAAACCTCTGCTACTGTCTGCCAGGGAGTCTTCTAAGCTTATGATTCTTTTCCAGGCTTTTTTGCAAGTATTTGTTTCCAAGCTGCCCTAGTTGGTTACTGTTATGCTTTGCTTGAAATGTAATTTCAAAATGCGTTCTTTCAGTCTGGAAATGTCAAAAGAGCTTTGTGGGAGACCCAGAACTACAGAAATTCAGAAGGAGCTAAGTGTCGAGCTTAGAAATTTCATTGAAAATCCCAGGCTAGACCATTTGGTTGGTGTATTCAGAGCATGACACAGAAAAAAATGTTATCCTGTAGGTAACAATCCCACACTTTTGGCTGCTCTGTTAAAGTATCATAAGGTAGAATAGACACTGCAGCAGGCTCCATCCCTTTTAGGCTACAACATGTGGTTACAAAGGGATTAATAAACTCATTGTATTTCAATGAGTGCTGTAACGAGGCAATACTGCAGAAGTGTCTCAAATACTGAGTAGGATTTTGCCCAGAGGCAAACTTTTTAGTGTCTGGAACTGCACACACACAGGTGTTCTTAGCTGATTCAAGACTATGTTGGTCTTTACCAAAATGAAGATCTTGCTGGAAAAACATAGACCTTTATCCTTGCAGGCTGCATTTGTATTTGAAAGGGTTTTATTCTTTTCATGTTCATAAAAAGTGTTAGGTTAAATATTAATATGGTATTTTTCTTGTGTTACTATACACTTTCCACATACCTGGAATTAACTCCATTGTAACCAAAATAACCCCCAAAAGAGGACAAAACCCCTATTTATGTTAGTGGAAGAATATTGCAAAAACAGGTGGAATAGTTTCATTTTTCCACTGGCCTGTCAAATTCGTTGACTGTCATCACTAAAGATATAGGCATGACTATCTGTATGTTCCTTTGTTATTAAAATGTAAATGAACTATAGGATGGGTAGTGCTTGGTAATACATGGAGAAGGAACTTGTAAAAAACAGCTTAACTGACTTGTATTAGGGGATTTCATTCTCAGGAGGTGAGTCCAAATGATTGTGAAGTTTTGACTTGAACTGCAGAGCGTGTCTTCCCTGATTTTTCTGAAGGCTGGAGTGGGATGTGTATGTGTGTTGGAGGAGATGACATGGGAAAAGGTCCACATGGACTTGCCATGAAGGCACACCAGAAACACCCTCATTGATGTTGCCATGAGCTCAAGGACAGGTGTTTGCCATTGGTTCTGGTGCAGTTCCTTTGGCACTTAGAGTGGCTTGAGCAGAACTTGGTGCACTCCCTGTAGCAATACCTGTGCTCTGAGTACTTTCAATTCTCTGACTTAGGTTCTGAGCAAGATGTGAATATGTGAATTTAAACATGAACTTGAAGCAACACAAAAAAAGCAGAAGGAAATTTTCCATAGGTATAATAGACTTTAGACACATGATATCTAAAGCACAGTAATTACATTTTCATTTTCACAATGTGAAATCTGCTGGGGTATCTCAGCTGCAGTCCCTCATTAAATTGCTATTTCATCAGAGAGTTTGTCATGGAAACTCCACATCAAACTTCAGCTCTAAGGATGAAACCTCTCTTTTGAGGAACAGACTGATTTTTTTAGGCTTGCTACACTTTGTCAAATTCTTCCCGCTAGTCACTAATGATTAAATAGCACCAGGGAAAAGATTCCTTACTATGGTCCTGATTGACTTTGTTATATGATGCATCCCAGCTGACCGGTCTTCTTATCGGACTGACCTTACAGGAAAGGGCAAAGCTGGACTAGTCAAGACCAGCCCTGCCTGGTAAGACAAGGACCACTGCTAAGCCATATGTTTGAGCTGCACATGCTAAGCTAACAGACTATAGTATTTACAAGGCTTCACTAAACAATTCTATTTTGTGGACAAAAGGATTTTAAAGTTAATTTATTTTGTTCAGAGAATAATTTAAGCAAATTAGCATTTTGTTGACAGAATTATAATGAAATTCATTTTGTCTACAAAACTGAGTGGAGAGTTAGCTGAATCAAGTATGTGGCAGTACTGTCAAAGAGGGTTTCCTTCATGATTTCAAGTCAGTCTACCAACAAAATGAATAGAAAATCCTTTTGTCTAGAAAATTAACTTAGGTGTTAACTGTTCGTCGATAAAGAGTGCAAAGCCAAATGATCCTCTGTTAAACACTGATAAAAATGTAGGAGAGGGTGGGGTGTGCATGTGTGTGTACACAAAAACACAGAGCTGTGTTCCTTGCTTTGTTGTTAGAGTGTCACAAACCAAATACCTGGCAGAGAACAGTGTTCAATCCAAGCTGGGATGTGACATGGGCTGGATATCATGTTCATGTTGAGAACATCACAAGGAATTAAACTAGTGTAGAAATGCAAAACACACAGGCTAGAGAGCTGTCAATATTGTTTCTAGCAGGGATTCAAAGACCCCATTGTGAGTGTTAATTCTAGTTCTACTTGGTATGGGACAAGCACATGTAAGATGCAGTAGTTTTCCGGCCTTGAAGAACTGTATCACAAACAGATGTGGCAGGTGAGGAACAGGGAGAGGAAGTGTTGTATGCAGATCATGATGGCTAGAAGCTGAGGCATAACAAAACAAACTCATTAGTTTGTGTGGGAAACTGCAGCGGGCCTGCAGATGCCTTGACAGAGCAAGAAGAATTTGACCTTGGCCAGGTTGTTGTGTACCTGTGAAGATAAACAACTTGCAGAGACTGAGAGAACCCATGAGAAGTGCAAGATAAGAAACCTGGATGAGTTTGTACAGACAGTAGTTTGTAACTGTGGCCAATAGGTGATTGTTTGTGTGTAATGAGCACCAATAGTGTTAGTGCACGTACACTTAGGAAATATATAAAAGCAGGTGTGTGAAAAAATTTTTTAAAAAGTTTCACTTTTATCTATTCGGGATCTTCACCTGCTTTTTATCGTCCATCCCATCAATGACAGGTTTGGAGTCCTATGGGGAAACACTTCTTGGAGACCGGGAATACATTTGAGTTGTCTTGACCACATAAACCCCCACTCCTTCTGGACAGATGCCTTTTAAGATGGTACAACATGAGCCATCTGCCTATACAAGGGGGAAATTTCACCTAAACCTTAATTTTAAGCATAATTGGACTCATCCGAAGCCCACTGATAGCTCGTTGTTGTGCTTTTAAGAATGTTAAAGTCAATGGGGGGGTAGGAAAAATACGAATAAAGCTATGAAGAAATATGATGGTGTCATAGTGCAACATAAAAGTTCAGCACTCTGATACGTTTTCATGTTCATTCAGGAGGAAACAACCAAGTTAACTTATTCTGTTGAAAATAGTCTGGCTTGCAGTTCTGCTAATTGTCAGAAAAGCCAAAAGGAAATAAAAGCACTCAATTTTCAGCTGTTTTCTCTAAATAGTTGCTGACAGAGTGTTAAAATGAAGGAGAGATATGTCAGGTACGGAGAGATGAGGTAAAAGGCATGAAAGTTGTTATTCCCAGTGAGTCATTTACAAGGGCATAATAATCTCTGTTTTCTGCAAGGAACTTGTATGACAGGAGTGCAATGTGAGATGCTGGGTTTGCATTGTTTTGCAAAATGTGACCTTCGAGAGAGATGCAGTCCCATAGCTGAGGGTTCAGGTCTGCTCAGACCCCTTGCAGAAGAGCTGGAAGGAAGCTTGACTGATATTGAGGCCTTCCAGCTAACACTGGACATAGATCGCAGCTGACCTCAAATCAGGAGGTGACAATCTGGTTGGGATTGAGTGTCCATTGCTCTTCATTATTTTATTTTATTTTTACAGTGACTTCAAAATGTTTCCCTGCTGGGTTTTGCCTTTTGCTTTCTGGTGCAAGCAGCTGGTCTCTGGGGAACAGCAATGGAGGCTTTGCAGTTGGATCATACCATTTATTCACGCTTTTTCACTTGAGCCCATCGCACTGTGAAGAGCCACGACTTCTTTGCTGTGGAAGGTAAAACAAATCAGATGTGTCAGACTCCCTTGTTGCTCGACAGTCACTAATGACTGCAGCGTGTGTTGCTGCTTCTCTGGTCACTGGCAGCTCAGTGCGTCTGTTCCTCCCACGGGATCCAAGTCCCGATGGTCAATACTGTGATTCCCCTGCACTTGGTCAGCAGAACCACAGCATGTTGGCTGGTCTCAGGCCAGTGAAGCTTGAGAGGGACCATTCTGGAGAGGGGGTGCTGGGAAACCTAAGGAGAATTAGGCCACAACTCTGGACCGTGGTGTGCTAATCTGTAACACACAAATTATATAAGTGTCTTCCAGAAACCACAACCTGGAAATAAAAAGGTTGCAAACTGCAAATGCTGTATTAACATGGGTTCATAAGGCTCTCAGTGGGGGCTGCATGCATAAATTGTAATAAAACTTGCGGTGTTAGTGCTGAGGGACCTCTCAAAAGCCAGGATTTTCAAATGGATGTGGTACCTGTAGTGTAAATCTGGCCAGTGTGCTCAGAATGTAAAGCCAGGAGACCATATTTTTAAAACAGTCTCCTAAAAACAAACTGACAAGAAAAGGCTTCAGCCACCTCTGTGTCTCAGATACCTCTTCATGGCTCAAGAGCTCTCATCTTTGCATACTTCCCAGCTGATGACACTGCATTTCTATTTTACCCTGAGGTCAAGTCTGCAGAGTAGGCATTCAAAGTCACACCTATTCAGAAAACTGATTTTGCAGCCTAATAACTCTACAGGGCCAGGGAGAGGAGAGATGGATTTTAATGCAGGCAAACGCAGGACACTTGTTAAAAATTAAAATTCTGTATTATGTGCTATAAGGAGGAGAGAAGGGTGTACTTGCTATTAAACTTATAATGTCATACCATATAATGAAACAAAAATTTGAGCCACTAGAAAGGCCAAACGCTGCTCTCTTTTGCCTAAGTACATTTTCTTTGCTAATGTAATTCCTGCTGCTGGGCTCCAGCACAATCATCTCATAAATTACTTGGCCTACATCACATCTCACTTTCTAGGGGAAACCGTGTCATTTTAGTTTATTGAGGTGATGTAACAGACATTCTCAGTATATAAATTATCATCAGTTTCTTTTAAAGCCCTAATAAGTAAGGGCATGAATGACTAGAGATTCTTAGTAAGGTTAATCTGCAAAGGTCACATGGGATTATTTTTAGTGTGAACTGCAGAAATGGTTTTGGAAAGGCTATGTGGTATTTTGATATGAGGAGCATAAATGGCAGTAGTTACTCCATCTATATCAAAAGGGATCTAGATGTATGTGATTTACAGCTTTGTGTAAAGTCAAGTAGTATAAAGGATCACCCTCACTGCATGCAGGCCACTGGAGGTTTCTGCTGTTGAAGGCATTTATTCCTGTTTTGTCCAACAAAATCCTGAACTAATGGAACTGTCATTGTAATCTGACAGGTAGCTAACACATAAAGGAGGGAAGATACATGATTCAGAGAAGGACTTGTTTGGAGCTATTTCATTAGTCACATGCATGAAATCAGAGTGCAGTGGGGCTCCTGTAATTCAAATGATACTAAAATATATGTATACACCATAGTCTATTCAGGTGACCATTTTAGATTTGTGCTGGAGAGGTTTTCTGGCACAGAGATAATTTTTTGTGGTATTCCCACAGGAACTTCTGGGTGTAGAGATGTTTACAGTACCTCTCTGAACATGTTTGTTTAAAGATAAGGCCCAACTACTCTGCCTGTCCTTGCAAAAGTGACAGTAGGCTGAAGAGATGGTCTGAGTTCTCTGCTGGGGGAGCACAGAAGGAAAAGGGGGCAAGATTTCCTTCTTGGATAAAAACTCAAGCTGTTTTGCTGCACAGACATATTGGATTTGTGGGTAGCCTGTACCTAGTGGGAGGGCAGCCTGCTTATGAGGTCCTGTGGACAGGCAATGCCAGGTGTTTGGGACAGCCTGGGATTCAGAGCAGGGTTGTTCTTCTATGGCCTTGGAGCCAAGTCCTTGTCAGCATGCTGGAGCCCTTGTGTATGTCCAGGTTTCTCTGTTGTGCTTGTTCATTTTGCTGCATCTAAGTCATCTCCTGGTCTCCTTGTATTTTCAGTCTCCCACTTACTTGAAGCTACATGGCTGGCAGGGCCATCTCACCATCAAATACTCATGGCACGCATCATGAACCAAATAATTCTTTCTCCGGGCTGCTTCAGGGCACGATGCGTCCCACCACTAGATCCCTGCCCCTGAAAGGAGAAGTAAAGGTATCCTGGCAACTGAGGTGCTCAAGATGTATCACATTAAACTCTTGGTAAAGCAGATTACTTTTTCAAGCTCACCTTTAACCTGATTGAGGCCCCACAAGATGCATTTTGGGAATAGATTTCACTCCTAGTGACTGAAGACAAATCCTACCTTTCTTTTTAGAAAAGAAGGCTCAATAATGTCTGTTAGAGGGGCAGCAGCAGCAGTGTTATCTTTCTTCCCTTTCTATAGCCTAATGAAAAAGCATAAGAATGGTGCTTACAAATAATAGGGTTGACTCACAAGGGCTGACTGTATATGACTCATAAGATGTGAGATTATTCTGGAGACTTGAAGAACACTTCAGAGACCTGAAGTACACATACATGCACTGAGACTTGGACTTGGGAGGGGTGGTTAATTTTCAGATCTGGAAGAAGGATGCTTGCTGTGTATGTTGAGATGTACCTGATATGTAAAATAACATGTTTCTTGCTGTTGTATATGTGACTTATAAGATTCAGTGGCCTTTCTAAAATATTCCCAGTCTGTGAGGAAATTCAACATTAACAATGCTTTCCCCATTACTTGCTCCTAACTCGGAAGACTATGGCTGATGGCTGGCACAGTGGGAGCTGTAACTAAAGAAATTGAAATCACCAGCTTTTGTAGGAGACAGACTAGAAAAGAAGGGTTCCAAACCAACCACAGGGTTGGCCTGTGAAGATCTCCAGTGTCATCCTGGTATTTTGCACTGGTTGAAGCCAGCTCTGCCATTTTGCTTTGAAAAACTACGAAAGCCTGATTCAGAAATGTCTGTGCAAGTGACAGACAACCTGTCCCTTTAAGCAGCACATTTAAGGACCAAGTATCCCTCAGACATGCATGCTTCAGCCTCTCTAACCAACTCTTGTGATCATTCAGCTGTTCTGTTCAATTAGAAAAGAAAGATGTCACTTGCCTTCTCTCTGCCAAAGGTGTCTTTGCAGTCAGGGGTGGCGGCACTAATGCAACATTCCCCTGGAGCAAGATTCAGGTTCACTGCTGGACCAGTCCTTGTTGTTGGCCAGGGGAGCTTCATTGGTTTCCCAGCAAGAGGAAGGCTTTTGCAGCTCTTTGTTATCATGTGCTAGCAAGGAAAGATAGGGTGATAGATTAATGAATGAGCCTGCTTGCATGGGGCTAGAAACTATCTCTGAGTTTCCCCTATGCCTATATTGTTCTTCTGGGTTATAAACAAAGCTACTTTTTCCTTAAAAAGAAGAATGTTCCTGGGGTTGCATTTGCCAACATTATTTTCCAATACTGTGATATGTAGAGGCATCTTGTGACATTAGTTTGCAAGTTGGAGAACATAAAGATCTTAAAAGAACAACTCACAATAATGTGGAATAGCAACACATCTGAATTGCAGGAACCCCTTAGTTCACAGGGCAAAATCTCTCTTTCCAGCTTGCTGGCCTCCTTTATTTGGCTGCACATAGCATAGACTGTAGCTTTTGCTTCTAGATCCTTACTGCCCTTGAATTCTCTGCTGGGCTTCAGTTATTGAAGTGTCAGTTACTGAAGACTAAAGTAAAGGAACACATATCTTTGGCATACTTTTTATTTAAAATTGATTAATTTGATTGTTTATCATATGTGTCATTGTTTATATGGGAATACCTTCCAAGAGATCCCAGCAGCTTCACAAATACTGGGAGTAGATGAGTTTGTCCTCAGCCTTTTCACTTTTTCAAAGCTGGTCAGGTGTGATGGAAGAGAAAATGCCAGCATAGTTCAGTTAATCTTTTGAGCCACATGCCAGGTGATAAATCATTTTGCATGTTGGATTGTACACATGGTTGAGTGAGAGAGGGACATTCAGCATTTTCCTGCACTGCCAAACTAGCTGATATGAAATCAGAGGTTGGAAGATTTTATTGGGAAACTTGCCCCTTGAACCATCCTGGTAGACATGGTTCCCAGTGTACCGGAATATGTGTTCCAGCACTGATCACATCTTCTTTCTGTGCTTTACTTGCAATTTTTTATCAAAAGGAATGTGAAGAGGCTGTCATGAAAACATGCTGGGCTATACATAATGGCTTCGATGGGCCAAACACATTGACTGGAGCACAGACACCTGTGAACAGAAGGCTGAATTGTTCAGCAACAGCAGACATGAGGATTAAGTGTGAACTTTGGAAACTGCCTCATAACTTCCACAGGAATGTTAATGTGTGACATCAAAGAGTATTGCTATTGTCAGGCATGCATTCTCACAGTGAAGGTTCTTTGGACAGGAATTACCTCCTGGAGAAAAACAAGAACACAGATTTGTGTAAATCTTTCCAAATTCATAGCCTGTTTTGAAGGTATGGTCTGTCACTCCCTTCCATGGCATGCAGCCCTTATCCCAACTTTAGTTGGGATCCACACAACAGTGCTTTTGATCAGGTGTGTATATACTAACTACAGATAATATTTTAAAGAACAAGGTGTCTTCTGAAACCGCTTGTGTGAGAAATTAACCTTTTCACTCACATGCACGTGCAGCACCGGACTTGTCCACCATATGTCTACATGTCATATGCAGAAACCTGTGCTCAGGTTGGGACTTAGCCAGCACCAGGGAGCTCGGTACACTTCACCTGAATTTGTCACCTTCACCTATAGATTGAGTTAACTCAGTACAAGTGCATACGTCACTGTGAACATATTCCCTGGCTCCAAGGTGTCAGGGCATAGTGTGGCCCAGCAGGCTAGTGCACGCTCAGCATTCCCAACATGTACTGCTGGTGCATGGGCATGGAGGGAGCTTGGCTGCCCTGCTCTCAGCTGACAAACCACGCTGGGATGCTTATCCAAGAGGTTCAAATCAGGTTCCAGGTGTAGAATTACCCAGGGCACCTGCACACTTTGGGGGTGACATTCTCATTCATTAAGGAAATCCACGTTATGTCTTTAGCACTGGTTACTATAAACTACCATGAGGATCTGCTTACATGGGAGAAGGTAGGATGTGACAGAAAAACCCTTGTTTCATTTGAGCTGGTTTTTGTTTTGTTCTCCTTTTCACAAACTGCAAATATAAAGTGTTAGAGACTTTACAGGACACAAAAGGTAGATTTTTATAGTAACTATTGTTTGGAAAAGGTGAGAAATGTTAGATTCCAGTAATATAAATTGCAGGAGTACAGCAACTTGGTATTTGGAGCTTGGCATCACAGGTTCATTTCTTCTTGCTTGTACCAAAATCAACAAGCAAAGTCTGTACTAACAGTGTAACAGAGTCTTGGCAAAAGATTCAGAATCTTGGCAGAAGCTTTAAAAAAATGAATCAGAGTTAATGTACAAATCTCTTTTTAATTTTGCCTGAACATGTACAATGGGGAAAAAGGACACTATTCTGCTCTGGTCAAAGTGGCACATGATGAGGATGTATCTCAGCATGGTTCCTGGCTTCAGAGTAGAATTTGGTGCAAGCAATTTGTCAATATGTAGTTAGGAGGGTTTTAAAACCTTGCCAGTCTGAGCTGGCTTGATTTTTTTCCATCATGGATGAGTATTTTTTGCTGTAGTGTTTAACATACTAAACAGGGCTTTTTCTACTCCTTTAAAGAAGCACTGCAGTAGCCCTATGAGAAGTGAGTTGCAGGATGGTTTTCCTGGTGTTTATTCTGTGTTTTGGCAGCATCAGAAGTTTTGATGAAACACTTTGTTGGACTCCTGAAGGTTTAAACAAGCTGTTTCCCTAATTGGTAATTCCCTCTCTTTTGGGAATGAAACATTTTTTTTTCAGTGTCCCAAATAATTGCAAGACAAAGAATTAGCAGTTACCCTGAAATATCCCCCCTTTTTGCCGTTGAGCAGTTTTCTAATGCAAAGGGTAATTCAACTTATCTATTTTTGTGGTAGGTTTGTATTCAGCTGCCTCCTCCTTAACAGTCCAGAGTATGCAATTACGTAGAATATGATATTGCAATATCTAACTCCTCATGGGTTTTTTTTACTTCAAGACAAAGATGGTTGCAAGTGGATACAAGGAACACAGCTCTTCTGAGTGGCTTCCCTCAACCTCAGTGATTGTGTTCCAACCTGGTTTTACTGGACCAAAGTTGGATCATCTTCTGCATCTGCTAGAATATGTTTGTTGTGTTTCAGACACTATTCATCTTTCTCCAAATTTCCACTGAAAGCACATCATCCTTTGCTGCTTTTTTTGTTTTTTTATCCCTTTTCCATTATTATTCATATTCCCTTGACTGTCTCCTCTTTCTGAAGGACAAAGACTCTTTTATATTGTATGAAGCTGGAAAGTAGAGCCACACATATCTTTGTGGGTCTCACAGACACAGAAATGGTTCATGTCCCGTGGCCTGGACATAGTCTTGTAAGCAGTGATTTCAAAGACTGCCCTTACCTGCTCATTGCTTAAAGCAGCTCTCACTGGTTTCACAACAGAGCAAATCATGAACCTACCATCTACATACAATTCATGTATTGTACGTATGAAGTCATGCATGCATATATATATAACAAAATATTTTCAAATCATAAGTTTTGTTTCTCTTCCTAGCAAGCAGCTATGCCTCCATATAGTTTAATGAGGTATTTACTGTCTTAGCATAAACAAGTCCTAATAATACCAGATGGAAAGGGAGGTGAAATTTGAATAGACAAGCTTAGTGGGGAAACTGCAGATGGTATAAACACAGGAGGAGGACAGATGTTTCTGAAGGCCTTGTTAGATGTGCCCATTTCCAGTTGCAAGTGCCTGCTGCCAGCACATAGGCAGAGAATATGAGGGAAAAGTAGAAAGCAGGGAAAAAGAAAATTTATTCAAGCAGGATCTGATTGTGCTGCGAGAGAAGGGTGCAGAGCCATCCCCCTGGAGAAAATCTGCCCATCAGAAGTGACCTCTTAGTCCCACAGCTGATTCCCAGGACTTCTGCCTCCCACTTGCAGAGGCAAACTAAACATCTTTGATCCTGTTCAGGGCTTGACCGTGTAACAGAGGATCAGGGCTGCAGGAAATTCATTAGGGACTTGGCTCCTGCTTTTTATGAATGGCCCAGAGAAAGGCAGCAAGAAAAAGCCTTGCAAGGAGGAGAGGAAAGATTAGATTGTTGCTTAGGCAGCAGTGTAGCCTGGGATGCTGAAGGTAACCTGCCTGCTGCCCCAAGGGGAGAGGTACTTGCCCCCTTCATAGCTCCTGTCTTTTCTTCGACACCAAGATGTGAGGACAGTTTGTCTGTTGCAAAGGTACACAACCGCTCCTTATGTCAGGGAAAATTGAATTTACATGTTATGTATATTGAACATCACAGTATCTTACGTGTAAGGGAACTGTTGTCTTGTTTTCATTGCAAAATGTGACAGCCACAGATAAGTGAGAGGTAACAAAACGTAGGAGCAAAAATATCTTTAGTATTTATCCAAGGTGTGAAGAAAACTGTGAACAACTGTGTGTAAATTACAACAGATGTGTCAAATAGTGCTTTTTTTACTGTGGTTTCCAGGAAATTGCAAAGCTGTTTTTAGTTGCTAATTGCTTAGGTTGATTTTCTCTACAAACACAGCTGTAGGGCTGATATTGTAAAATTACTATTGTTTTAGCCAAGCCTGGTCACCTGTGTTGAAAACAAGGCCTGGAGAATGCTGCTTTGATCTGTACATACTAAAAACTTCTGGAAACCTTTTCCTGAGCAGTTTGAGCAGTGGTGGCTGTTGTCTTCAGTATGTGGTTTTCTGCTGTGCAAAGTTAGACTAAGGGGTTCGGGCAATAAAGTTTGTACATGGTGGAGAGACCTGTTGATTTTAGCAGTGAAAAACCTCTCTAGGGTTGAAACTCTTGGAGCATGTGGCATTTGTCTCTATCTTCTAGCAGTGTCTATGGGTGCAGGTTTCACTTACACTGAGTGACTGTCCCTGGCTCCCTGGCCCAGGACTACAGTGCTAGACCAGTGTTTGAGATTCCTGGAGCTGTCTGCTCCGGGGGACACTTTTATTACCTGATGAGTTTGCATTTGTACATCCTTCTTGTGTTTGCACAGGGCTGGCAGAGGACCCATCCTGTTCAAAAGATGGAGTGCCAGGAAAATTAGGCTTTAGTGCTGGTGTTCTGTGACCTTTGAGCACATGTTGTTGCAGTATTAATAATGATATTTACCATGATTTGGAGCTTGTGCACAGAGTTATGCTGGAGTCAGTTTTGAGGAAAGCATCTATGGTGCTGAAACATTTAAAACAGCTGGTACTAGGAAAAAGACAGTCTTTCACAGCAACAGAACATTCCATGTGCAGAAGGGTTCCTTTTATGCTCTATCAAATAGAAAAATGATTTGAATTATGCAGTGGATTTTGAATTATAGATGTCCAAAACCTGCAGAAGGCAATTGTGTATCATCAGATCAGAATGGTTTCTGATTCCCCAGAAAAGGTCCTGAACAGATATTGTTTATATTTTAAAGAAATCAGAAAGGTGTCCAGATTCTCTGTCTTCTTGCTTCTGTTTGTTATTGATTTCCCTGTTAGCTGAACTTTCCTTGAACTGAACTTTCTGACATGCTTGCACTACGGATCCTAAGTGCTGCATGCCTGCAGCGGAATGAGTGGAATTAGCTTAATTCCTGCCACATGCACATGGCTTGCTTCTCCTGGCAGGCTGGTTGTTTCAGATCAGCTGGTTGAACTGAGCAGTGGCCACACCACTTCTGCATCTGGAAACTCCTGAAAGCGGGAATATGCCACTTGTAATCTAGGGACTGCTCTGTAGAGCAGGAGGAGGACTTTGCCTCAGACAATTTTTAATCCTGGACTGTGACTACTTGGGCAGCCACCACGGGTCCCCATTTCTCTAAAGAGACATGATGAGAGAAAACTTCTCATCCCAGCTTTGTTTCCTCCTGTGAGGAAAGAAAAGTTAATTACTTTTTGGATATAATGCAGCATGACGATGCTGACCTGGCATTATGCATCCTGAATAAATTGTTGCTGACCTTGCTTGAGCAAGGGTTGGATTAAGCGATCTCCTGACAACCCCTCCAGCCTGAATTATCCTATGAATACCACGTGGAACAGCTGCTTCAGAAGTTTCTGGCACAGTTCGCTCACCTTTTGTGCCACAGGCTTTTCATACTGAGATGGAATGGTACTGAGGAGAGTAGGAATTGCAGTCAAGGTGTGAGGGACTTTCACCAGGTCCTGGATGTCCTGGCACCCAGAGCCACAGGAGCATGCTACAGACTGTGGTGGCTTTTCAGCCTGTGCTTCCCTCTAGTGTTGGGTTTATGGCAGAGGAAGCAGGAGAGGAGAATAATGCTTCGTGTCCCAAATCGGAATGGGTTTACTCTTTGCTACAATCCCTTCTTTCCTTCCCTCTCAGTCTGGTCAAGTTTGGGCTGCTATTTGCAAAGCAGCTGAGTTAAAGCCTGCACACTGTGGTTGTTACCTGTGATTAAACCCTGAAGAAATGGTACAGCTGGGAAATATGGGGTGCAGGAATCTTCTGGTGTGAATAACAGGTAGAAGTTGTCTTGTTCAGGATTAGATCAGTCTGTATATTTGTCACCATTACTGAATATTAAATTCTGGCTCTGTGCCTGCAGTTTACTTTTTTTTTTAGTCCTTATTAATCTTCCCTCCTTTCCCCTTTTTTATTATTTTTCAGATGCCTAAATGAGAGGCTTTGCAAAATGCACAGTGTGTTTTCCTTACGTTTCTGCCCAGTAGAAGAATAAATTATAGCTTAAACTTGGGAATACTACATCTGTCACTAGTTGTAAAGTGGCCTTGAAGAATTTTGCCTTGGCAAGCCTAATTGCTGATAACTACTCCTTTTATGCAAATCTGGGCGCATGTGGGACTTCTTACGTGGTTGTGGGCTCAGCAGAGGCACAGCTGTGGGCTTCCCAGGCACTGCTCTGCGTTGCAATAAGATGCCCCAGAAAGCTGGTTTTTGAAGGATAATTAATTTAGATACCTGCAAATAAGCCATGTGATATTGGATCCAACCCTGAGAAAAAAAACCCTATTAATTTAAGTTCCTAAATCAGTCTTCTGTATTTATTTTTAAATAGAAGGAAATTGCCTTTTGAGTTGTGGTTGCTTTTTTCTTTTTGCCTGGCTCCCCTACCTTGGGCAGTTCACACAACTTCAGTGTGATTGTGGTGCCTGCCAGCTTGACTTATGGGACTGTCACTGAACTACTGCCCCATCTTACCTGCTTCTCCTTTATCGTAGAAGCAGTTATTGCTTGGCAAAAGCTGGAAGTATAAAGTCCTAAGGCTGCTGTCCCCATCCTTGGCCTCCAGATGTGGCTGTGGTGCTAAATGAGTAGCCTCACAGCCACTGAGCTGCAGTAACCTGTATGTACCTTGCAGAAAAGAATGTGACTCACTCTCTGCTCCTTCAGCAAAGGAGCAACTGCTAAAGGGGCGGTAGCTGGGAAGAACATTAATATGACACTGTGTGCTTTGCTGAGCATCATATAGAGCAGCCTCTTCTTGCTTTAAGGCTTTGCTTGGAGCTTGTTCACATCTCTGGGAATCTGACCACTCAGTTAACAGTCCTAGAGACTGGTACTGTCACAACAACGACCGAGCATAATGTGCAAACTAGGTGCTAGCTGAGGTTTGCACCCCTGCAAATGGACTGATTGCAGAGCACAGTGGGGCTCAGTACAGTGTGAGAAGCATATGTTCAATGCTACATGGCTAATAGTAGAAATTGTGATACCCGGCTTACCTGAAAAGGTCAGCAAGCAATGCAGCTGGGTGGCTATCTTTTGGTTGGAATAGCTTTATCTCTGCCGCTTATTGTCAAAGGCTGATTCCAGCACGTTCCCTCCAGTGGGGCTGGAACTCAGTAGAATTTTCCTTTTTTTGTTCCAGGCTACAACAAGGTCCTGAGTGCCAGTGTGATATATGATGCAGAGATGCAGGGCCCAACAGTTAAATGATGTAGGTCCCAGGACAACTCGAGTTCTGTTGGTCTTTGTTTTCGGCATGTTAACAAAGAAGAGTTGAACAGTTATTTGTTATTTGTGCAGAAGCGGCACTTCCCTGGGCACTGGTATGTGAGAGTCCTCAAGCTGGGAGATGTGATAAAGAGCAAAGATGCCCCATTCAAGAGAGAACTGGATATGTGCTCTCCTATCCAGAGAAGAGGCAGCTTAGCGCTGTCAGCTTGGAAGCGTTCCTTTCACTATGACCCTGTTTGGAGGCATGCTGAGCAGTTTTCCTGCTCTGTGACCATTTTCAGCTAGGTGTAAGCTGGAGTACAGCAAAGAACTCAACATTGTGCTTCAAATCCATGTGGAGCAGTTGCCACAGGGAAGAAGGTGAGGCGCTCACAGAGGGAGCCTGAAATTAGGTATCAGCTAGACATTTTGAATTAAATCTGAGGCACATTGACCAGGAGGTGAGCTATCAGCTCCCATACCTGGGACTTCTTATTGGGTGGCACCATTTGCATTACCAGCAGCTTGCAAAAGCAGAGGCAATATTTTCTTGTTGTGGTGTAAGTTTAGGAGGTACAGCTATCGCTGCCAAATACTGTGTGTCCTCTCATATATCTGGTTGTGGACAGGCCCCTCCTACCATGTCACAGATTTCACTTACTGAAGAAAAATAGGGCTTTAATTGCATAATTAAGAGGGACTATTATCAACCTGGAGAATTCCTGCTGGCTCCCACTCCATTTTCATCACTCCTACTCCAGTGAGCTCAGGTTTCTGTAACAAGAACATGTGATACCACACTGAAGACCAAGCTGGGGTCCTACAAAATACACACCTTACTTTTTCTTGGCTCTTTAGGTACTTCTGGAGGTATATTTTTTCCTGCCTGTTTATGGCACTGCTCTATGAACACCTTGGGACAGTCTTGCTGCACAACAGTATGACATGCTGGATCTGGATGGAGCAGACAGGCTCCTTCATCGGGCCATGTTGGCAGGGTCTCTGTAAAGTGAAGCTACAGCCTGAAGAAACTGTTTGCTGAAGGGTGGAGGGTCGTGTGACTGGGTTATTTATTTTTTCCTAGCTTGAGATTTTTGTGGCCACTGCTGAAGAAAGGGGATTGGGAGCAAATCTTCAGCCTGACCACATACTGGATCTTCTTATGCTCTTATAGTCAGTGATGTTGGGTTGCCTCCATTTCCAATGCCTGTGGAGAGATGGGTTCAAATTTCTGATTTGCCACTTCTGGGTGCTTTGTGTTTCTTGAAGTCACTTTCTTCTAAGGGATGTCCAGTAAGAAATACAGAAACAGAAATGGTCTGAGGTCATCAGTGATTTTGGAAGGCTTTGGCTTACATTCACTCTACAGTACAGTGTGATCCAGCATAGTTTGCTGTGCATATGTTTTGCAGCTGAGCCTGCAGTGCCTTGGTACTGGGCTGTACCCAAATGTACCACAGGAGACAGGGCCTACCCTGGGAGAAGTACAGACTGCACAGACAGGAGATGTGTGAAAGGAATAAACTGCAGACTGTCTTCACCTCATCACAGCACTCTGCCCACTTGACCAAACAACCTCTTGCACCTTTGGTTCTCTCCAATACCAAAAACCCCATACATCACCAGTTAAATGAGGTTGTTGCCTATGTCTCCCAGGTCTGACCATCATTCTGACTGCAGCACTTTGTGAGTTTGGGCCATTGATTTATCTCCTACCCTGAGAACTTGAAAAGAGGTGCAGGTCTTAACACTGCACTATCCCACCTGCGGGGATTCATACAGTGTCTCTGTGCTTCTTAGCAGGCAAGATGCACACAGCTTAAAACATACCTTTGCAAAACAGGAGTCATTCTTGTGAACCCTGCTAATGAACTAATTATTGCCTTCCTACTATCTGTAATAACAATGGAGTACCACTGTGCTTAAAATCTTAGGGACAAAAATCCCCTGAAAGTAGGGTTTTAATAGGGATAGTGGAATATGATAAATTTTGCAGTAATTCTCTCACAAATTGTTCTACACATGTGAATATTATATGACTAGCCAATATTACTCACCTAGAGATCTTTATTATAGACTGGGAAGACTCAAGATTAAACTAGGAATATACCCATTAGACTAGGATTATACTCATTACAGAATAATTATATCTATTCTATAGATGGACAATTTAGATACATAAAGGTATTATCTCACTTGTTTCACTTCATAAATGTTCTGAGGTGTGGGGAATTTAGGATCTTTGCTCTTCCCAGCAATACCTCCTTCATCTCCACAGTACACAGACACACCAAGCATTTTGCCTGGGGAATACAAATCAATAAGGAAAAACGTTTTTTTAACTTGCTGACTAGGGATGCTGTCTCAGTGTTACCTGGCAGAACTCATGGCCATCAGGTAACTTGGTTAGGAAATGCATAGTTTGGTTTTTGTTGTTGTTGTTGTTTTGGGGGTGGTTTTTGGTGGGGTTTTTCTTGGTTGTTTTTTTATGAGTAAGAAAATGTTTAGTAATCAAAATAGGAGGACCCAGGGAGATTTTAGAGGAACAGCCTTCATGGTTTAGGCTACAGAACAATTTGGCAAAGGAAGAAAGTTCCTTTATAAGGAAGAAAATTTCCTTGCAGAATCTTTCTCTGCACCACTTCTCTTGCTTTCCTCTAGAGAAGCTGGTGTGTACTAGCTCCATCAGTGGTTCTGGTCTTTCAAAGCCTTGCAAAGTTATCCTTACACCCCATAATAGGCTTGCCTGGAGGAAAGCATTATGTGGCATACTCAAAAATTCTGCATTTAATATTGTCAAAGACTTTTGCAAAATAAAAACAGAAAGGAGAGTGCATCTAGTCTGTCCCTGATAACTTCTTTGACTTGCAGTAGTTTTGGGACGGCTACTGCAGGATGCTGGAACTAAACAGATGGTTTAAAAGTCCTAGTGTAAATATTGATTTTTTTTTCTGTTCAGACTGTTGAGGTTCACACAAGGAGGTAAGGGAAGTGGAAGCAGAACAGCCATAGCATCCCCATGAAACTTGCAGCATGGAAGATCACCACAATCCTTACTCATAACTCAGTCCTTTTTAATTCACTATGTTTAGTGAAGAGACTCATGCAAGCAACACAGAGTTAAAAATGCCCTTAATGGTTCAGTTCCATGACTACATTAGTGCATGTAATAATCTGGAAACAAATATGACTGTAGACATCTCCCATAGTCACAGGCAATATTGAACAAGTCATTTACTTAACGGAGACTGCATATCTCAAGTTGCTGCAGCCACGTGGATGACTGGGTTCTTTCTATGTATATAAATCTGCAAGTCTGCAGTAGGTTGTAAAATTTATGAGCACTTTAGCCCTTATAAATTTTATCAAGTATGGCCTTTAAAACCCAGGGTTGTCATTAGTATTACATGCAGATTTTCATTATTATTAATCCTCTGCTGGCCCTTTGCCTTATGGGGGGAAAAATAGAGAAAATAAAACCTAAAGAAAAGGGAAAGAGAAGACTTAGTTCATTGGATGAATGTCTACAGATTGGCGGACAAAGGCCTGATAGTAAAGCTTATATAATCCAGATAGGAGGAATTTGGAGGAAGACATTCCCATTAAATTCTAACCACCTAAAGGCAGCATTGCTAAAATAAAATATCTATCAAATAAATCACTGTTCCCTCAAATAGATGGAAATGTAATCATTTTCTTGCCAGAATTTAACTCAGTTAAGAATGTAAGGTATAGTTCTGTTCAAATACACTGGACTGACATTATAAGGAATCTTATAACTGGAATCTTGACTTGGCATCTCTGTGCTCCTTTCCCCCTTTTCACATGATTTGGCTGTTGTCCATAGGAGTCATGTCAAAGCATGTGCAGGGTGGGAGCATTCCTGGGACCAGGGCAGGGTGAGGCTATGCAAAGAGAGGCTGCAGGGAAGAGCAGCTTTACAGAGCTGCAAGGACCTGGGAGAGTCATAAGAAGACACAGGATGTTTGGTCTAGGAAAACTTATTCCGCTGCAGTGTAAAGATATCCATGCTCCATTGCAGCCTTTGGACAGGTCCTCGTTACTGTCACTGCACAGTATGTTCTCACTCCTGTATTTTCTTCTTCCTCCTTCTTCTCTCCTTCCAGGCTTTCTTTTTTTGTCTTGACGTGGTTTTTTTCTCTTTCTTTTTTTAAAAAGGGAAAACTGCTGTTAGGATTATGTCCTATTACTTAAAGTGCTTGTTCTGCTACATGTGTACGCAAATTTAATTATATTGGTCATATGAAAGATGAATGAAGCTTCACTTTTGGGAAATATGCCAAAGAGATCTTCTGAATGTGTAGCTGTTTGATGTAGGCTTGTGCATTACTGACTAAGTACTGTATCAATGAAATAATCTTGGTAAATTCTGTGTACTTAAGTAAGTCTAGCCTTGAGACTGTGGTAAATGGAGTAACCCTATTATTGATTTTTTTCCTTGAATATGCATATTTTATACCTCTTAATAAGACAGTCCTTTTCTATCTATTTCTGAGTCCTTCAGAACTGAGGTTTTTCTTTAATTGTGAATGATTTTCCTGTCACTGCTTATACTAAGGAACTTCGATGTCTTTCTCAAGGCCTCTTAGCTGCCCTTCTCCTCAGCCATGGGGAATCCTCCTGCCATGGCACTCCAGTGAATCAGTGTGCTCCCCTTCCCTCTCCTGTGGCCCTTGCAAGACAGAAAAAGTAGGACATTCTCTTTCTATGCTCATTACCTTCCAAACAAAAAGTTCTTTATCTAATTATGCTGGAGTTTTGTGAGAAAGTTCATTTACATCTTCTCTGCTGGTTTTTCCTGATCTATCCATCTCTATCTTCCCTTTGTATTGTCAGGACTTAAGGTCACAAGATCAGGGCATGACAGTGGCAAATATAATCCATCCCTGGAGTGTCCTAGGGACCCAAATAAGTGAGTCCATCCCTATTGTATTATGGATTCAATCACTTGACTTTCCTTTCCTTTCTTGTATGTTTTTAGTAGGGTGCTCCGTAGGTAAGCTCTGGTTCAAGCAATAGCTAAACTGATGCTATTCACAGTGTTGCTATCACATTGCAGAAAAAAAACCATCTGAAGAAATAGCATCATCCTGGGATCATCTTCTGCAACAGCTGTTGAAGATGCTTTGAGACAGTGTAGGATGGCAAATATAGTAACCCATAACAAAGTAACACCATGAATATGTGGCCCCACCCATGTGTCTATAGAGGCATGGATGGTATGTAGTGCATGGGGTTGAGTATAAGTTATTTTGCAAACCTTTATTTTGGAGTTGCTCTGAATTCCGAAGTGAGATCTAAGCATGCGTGTACTTTCCACTTTTCCTAATTCAAAGCTGTTTACTTTCCCCAAGTGAGTAGTAGACATGACTTACAGTACAGATAACAATAATATAAATGACTGATAAAGGTCTTTCAAATTTATTTTTGGATATAGACATTATGTACAAACTCCTATAGTATGGCATCAGCAAGAAGCACAGTCTTAAAAATTGACCAAAACCTTCTGTCCTGAAATGCATGATCTATGAAATGCACTTAGTGAATTTCTTTAGGTATTTTAGAGACTGAAGATTTTTTAAAAAAATTCTGGTTTGCTTGAAATAATTTATTGTTCATTGCATTATGCAAGGTATTGTTACAAGTTGAATCTGACATGCTCCTTTAGCGGCTCTAGTCTCTAGTGGCCTGTTCCAGTGATTGCTTCACACATTCAGGAGGTTTTCCAGGGAAACCGAACCCCAGCACTGCTCAAGAGATCCAGCATGCAGAACCTGTCTTTGTTCAGCTGGAGAAACTGCACTTGAGGATGAATTAAGAAGCTGGATTGGACTTCCACACAGCCAGTGTGTGGGGAATTGAGCAACTGCTGTTCAGGTTTCATGGACAACAGCTTGACTCTGGATGAGAGTCACATGACAACTGAAAGAAATTCCTTGAGGTTGTGTCTCCTGGCAAGAGCTAAGCAGGTCTTGGACTGGGCAGCCTGGCACACAAGGGAGGTGTAGCAGTGGGCAGTTGTGATAGGACCTCTGCTGAGCATGCATTGCTCTATCCATGGGAGTTAATGTTTTCCCTCTTCTACTTTAGGATCTTGTAATTTTATGTCCATTGCTTTGGTGCCTTTATTTATTTATTTATTTATTTATTTATTTAAAGAAAAGACAAAAGAAAAATTAAAATCAAAAATTATCTGCCATTAATGTGTTTCTACTTGATGCTTGTGTCAACATGGAGAACTCAAATGCACAACTTCTGCTAGCAAGAAGAGTTCATTATTTTTTCTTCTTACAGTGTCGCAGAGTCACAGAGTTGGAAGGGACCTACAAGGATCATGACTTCCAAGTCCTGGTCCTGCACAGGACCATCCCCAAGCGTCACAACATGTGCCCAAGAGTATTGTCCAAACGCTTCTTGAAGTCTCAGCCTTGGTGCTGTGACCACTGCCCTGGGGAGCCTGTTCCAGCACCCAATAACCCTCTGGGTGAAGACTCTCTTCCTAATAACCAACCTAAATGTCCCGTGACACAACTGCAGGACATTCCCTCAGGTTCTGTCAGTGGTCAGCACAAAGAAAAGATCAGTGCCTGCCCCTCTTTACTCTTCATGAGGAAGTTGTAACTGCAATGAGGTTTCCCATCAGTCTCAGTCATCTTTCTTAGCTCATGGTATAAAATCTGCTGTGCATGGGTAACTGAGGCAAGCTTCACAAATTCAGTTATGACTCCTTAATTATTATTAGGAATTATATTTCTTGGATTTCAGTGTTGACTCTACACTTTTTCTTCTGACAGTACAATGTCTTCTGTGAGGTCCTGGAGCAGTAATAATATTGTGTGTCTTAGGTTATCTTCCTCCTTCCTGCATGGAAACTAAACAGATTAACAAACCAGTAGCTGATGATCAGTTTATGTAAAATAACTCCAAGCAGCAAGCCCAACCTGAAAATAATTAGATAAACTATTCAGTAAATGTATCTGCATAAACAGCACACAGAAATAAATTGGAACTGGTTTGAGAGCAGAAAAGGAGAGCTACATTTGCAGCATGGTTCAGAGACTGTAAATCAAATCAAACCAATTTAGTGCCCTGTTCCAGCTTTTATTAGAGAATCAAAATTCAGATCAGTCTTATGAAAAGATTTCCTTCTACTGCTCAAATCTCCTGAGTAAGCCTGACTACTTGCAGGTGAACACTGCCTCTAAAAAAAAATTGAACTGCTGCTTGCCCATATCCTCAGCATCAAATAGCTGAAAAGTAAAACATATTTCAAGAAACATTTTGTTTGAATTTTGAGATAAACTGGAGTAGAAGCTACTTAGAAAAGCAAAGTTTAGGGGCGTAACAGACAGAGAACTCCTAAACTTCATGGGAAATTAGTAGGTATAGATGAAGTAATTTCAGGAATGCAGCCGCAGAAGTTGATGAAGACGTGTGAATAATATTACATCCAAGAACTGTGTTATTAAAATTTCCACCTTATTCACTGGCATGGAAAAGAACCACACAGGAAATCAGTCAGCAGTATAAAGGTCTAATCATGACAAGCCAGTGAAAGTGGAGGGCATTCTGCAACCTGGAAAAAAACTGCAAAGTTCATTGCAAAGAGCATTACATTTAGGAGAAGGGCTTCTACCAAAGTATTCTAAGTGAAGTTGCCTTCAGCTTAGATGAGAAAGATATGCTGGCAATATTTTTTCATATAAAAGAAAATTGAATTCCTAACCAGAAGAGAGAAAAAAATACTAGAATCTAGTGTGATTGTGAAATTCCCTCTGTGGTAATCCTATCTGGAGACCATCAGCCAGGGGAGGCTTTATCTGTCATTGCCTGAAAAGGAGGATTTCCAAAGCAGAATTTCCGAAAGAGTCAGCCAAGGTGATGGCTGTCAGCAGCAAAGTCCATTGACTATCGAAAAAGAGGATCTGGGATAGTGCTGAGCACCTCCCATGGCAGTAGTTCATAAACCAATGGCATGAGGTATTGAGTGTAAATTGCTGTTGAATTCAGCAGGTGTAAAACAAGCCCTCATAAAGACCTTGAAGTGATAGGCAAGTACATGCTACCCAAAGGAGTTCACTCCTCTGCACCTCTTCTTTCTGGGATCAAATGACTTTATTTCTTGTTTCCCCAGCTGTAAAAGAGGTATGTGGGCAACCCTGCCTTTTCTATATGTGGAGCGTGATGGGCAGTGAAAGGCTACCAGATTGCATCATAACTTAACACGTTAAATGTTCAAGTTATCAAATTGGATGAGTATTAATGGTTTCTGCAACAGTTTTGCACAGCCCATCCCAGGTTGGTTTTAGCCTCCCTAGAAACTAAACAAACCATGAGTTCACCAACAGTGGTGGCCCAAAGGTCTGTGGTACGCAGGACCAAACCAGCAGTCTCCATCTCAGATGAAGCCTTTTTATGTGATGCTCCCTCCAAAAATCCATGCCTAGTACTTGTTATGTTGCATTGACTAAGTTAAAGGAATGATTTCTACCTGTCTGCTAATACAAGGAAAAATAAAGTGAGTTATACTGTGTGTCTGACAAGATCTGCCAGTCAGATAGCAACACGCCAGCGTGGGCAACTGTGGTGGAAGCCAAAGAACTTACTGATGAGGAGCTGAAGGAGTCAAATTCTGATAAAAACGAATAATTTACATTAAGGTAATTCTTTAGTTTGTTTCAAATGAGGTTGTATCACTCATTTTTTTAAACAAGCGGAAAGTTTTTACAACTTTCATAATGTGTTCAAGGTAGCTTATGCTTTTGCAAGACAGCTGCTTTCAGTGAGCTGCAAATACTTATATTCTGATAGAGATGGTACTAAACAAAGTAGAGTTACATAAATGTCGTGGAGCATAGGCTTCCTGTGTTAGGAATTAATTAAAAATAGCTTGTGTGCTTACCCAGTGTGATTTCAGTAGAGTGGGCTGTTTTCCATCCTTTTATGCATCATTTAACTAGAAAACCATTATGGAATTGAAAAGTATCTGAATATCCAATACACATGAAAATAAGAGGGTTAAAGAGTGAAAACACTTTTAATATTCATATATGAATTTACTATATAGTCAATACACTGGCTTGCCTTTTGGCTTAGTCTTCAGTTAAGTGTAACTGTTTCGTGTCTGGTTTTCATCAAGCTCTAATGAAGCAGCAGAAAAAAAACCAAAACCCACGTATATCTCAACAGAGAAGAGGTCTCAAATGTAAATTTGACTTCCCCACATTTTTGATTGGTATGATCCATGGTTTGGGGCTTTCTGTTATCAGACAGGGCCCAACTTAGAACATCTATATCCAAATTTCCTAAGGATTCAGGGAGAGTCTTGAAGTCAGACTCTCTTAAATCTGCTTTCAACTTTTATATGAATCCATACCAAATCCCTTCCTGCTCTTTCAGCCTGGCATATCATATAAAATGCCTCTTTGGATGGGACAGTCTGTCATTCTGTTCCCAGTAACTTTTGAAGTTGTTCAGTTCTAACATTTCCCACAAGGTCAAAAGCCTCAAAACACAGCATAATGAATATAAACAGCTGGATAAAGAGTGTAGAACTTCTGTCCACTACTAAAAAAAGAAAAAAAAAAGAGAGAGGGGTTGCAGTGTGCAGTGGACCCCTCCTCACAGCCACCCAGGTGTTGTGAAACATGAGAAAAGATCAGGATAGAGCCCTTTTCTCCAAAATTCTAGTCACAAAACCCATAGTAAAATAGGCTCTTATTCAGCTATATGGGAACCCTCACCACTTTGCTAGTCTGGAAAAGTATTTTTAAGCTTTTAGTGTAAGATTTTGTGAAGAATTACGGGTTTGTTTTTTCTGTGGATTTTTTTTCCTATTTTATTCTAATTAATTGGGAGGAAGAGAAAGAACCATTTCTCTCAGGACCTTTCAGCCCTCTCTGGAGAAGAGAGAAAAACCCCACGCAAATAAAAAATTCTGATTATTAAATCCATTTTTAGGAGTTACCAGGAAATTTGAATACCATGAATTACTTACATGCAACACAAATTCACATGGTTTTATATTCACAAAAGCCTTTAAAACTAATGTGGTGAATTACTTCCTCTTAATCTCACATGCAGTATGTAAATCAAAGGAAGAGCCCTTTTAACAGATACAGGAATTCTAGCACTTAAAAAACCTCTGTTAACTTCTGAGACTTTAAAATTTCCCAGGTGCTTTCCTAGGAGGAGGATAACAGGAAGACTGTTATCTGTCACTTCCTAATGGCAAACACTGGGTGTGAGTTTCCAGTTTTCATCAGGTATCTCTCAGACAAATTGCACTGAGCAGCTGTCAGATAAGATGGTTGAATCACGATTAATGTACTAGAAGAAACTGTAATTAGATTAATTTTGAAGTGTTTGTAAGTGTATATTTTTGATCAGTGCCAGGAGAGTGGAAGGGATTAATGGAGTAGCTTTGGGACCAGTTTTTGTGGATGTAGCACTTGGCTGACATAGTTTACTCTCCATTCAGGCTGGGTTTCAGGAAAAAGTTTCCACTCTATCATATAGGTCCAGCAATCTAAAAAAAGGCTGAATCCCTGTAAGGGGAAATCTTTCAAGATTAGTGTTGCAATGGAAAATAGATCATTAAGATACTTCAGATCAGGCATGGTAAATATAGGATTTCAGAAGGTAGGGAATTAAGAGAGTAGTTTTCTTCCGGATATTTTGTGAGTGATAAGGAGACATAAGCTTTTTCTAGGGTTACAGCAGGCACCAGTTTTCCAGTGTCCATCATGGTAACTGTAGGTTTTTTGAAAGAATTGGACAAAAAATTTTCAATAACTTTTTGTGACTCTAAAAGGTAAGTTGAGAAATGGCATTTGTGAGAGAAAAGGGCCTTATATGAAGTGAGTTCTCACCCAACACTGTTCACTTTGGTCTTTTTTACTGGTTTAAGGGTTGAAGATAGGATTTCTAAAAGTTTTCTAAAAGAAAGGATATATTCATATACATATATATGTCTGTATATATCTCCATGTGGAAGTACACATATATATATAAACATATATTTCAAACATACGTAAATATATATATATAACCTATAAATGCATTTAGTCTTCATAATTGCAATAAGGACCATTCCTGCTCTTCATGCCGATGCTGGTTATCATGGTGTACTTGAAAGGAAGGGTTAAGGGTAGCGTTAGCTCTCTAGAAACGCAAACACAGGGAATGATGTTTCCAGTGCTGATTTTACTGGCTATAAAGATAGAATGAGAAACATGGAATTGAATGAGTTCTTGTATGCAGACACTTCTTACCTGGATGTGGGGTTTTGCCAGGGATTTAAAAAAAACCTAATGAGGTGTGCGGTTTCCTACTGATTATTTTGTGGCCCTTGGGGCTCGTAAGAAGAATGGTGTTTTTGCGAGGAGCAAGCGGCCTTAGATTAGTTTCAATGCATGCATCACTTTATTGGTTTCCTGCCCCACCAGCAATCACAGGCAGTGTGGCTTTCTGGAAGAGAGCACTCAGGAGGGTGATTCTCCACAGCTTCTGCTGTGCCCAGGGAGCTGTCAGAAGAGGGGGATTTACACACGCTCTGATATTGAGGCAGAGGTTTCCAAAGGCAGTAGTCAGGAGAGTAGTTTTCTCCTGATTCTGCTGGATTTGGAGCAAAATATTTTCTAGGAGAAAATTCTGAACTGGATCAGTGTTTAAATCCGTTGTTTCTTATGATAAATTCAAACTTCTAAAGTTGTGTCTATTTGCAGTTTGAAATTGCTGTTTCAAAACGCAGATTGTTGTTCCTCCTTTTTCCATTAGTTCAGAGTCCGTCAGTGCCTCAGATTTTCTTCCTTTTTCACATACCTGCATCAGTTGTGAAATTAATGGGGAGAGCACATTTGCCAGAGGAGTCTCCTCGCTGGCACTGGCTGAAGATGTGTCACTGAAGAATCCCTCTTCCTTGTGGAACAGCAGATATCTCTGAATACATCCAAATGTCTGGCACTTAACAAAAAATTCCTGTGGGATCCTATGGGAGAACAATGCCACTCCTTCTCTGTAGCAAAATGAATCCTCCTTTTAAGGAAAGAGGTATCAGTTTCCTCCTCTGAACCGAATTCACTTTTATGCAAGCTCTTTTCTAGCACACAAGGAAGGATTTCTATTATTGAGCCTATCCCAACCTATTTCTACATGGAAGTTGTATTTATTTTGTGAGCGGCAGTCACAGAACACAACACGTGGTTTTGTGACACACTTCTGAAAGGTTATGGCTTTCATCCTGCACACCTTGCTATAGCTTGGTCAGTGTCAGGCTGAAAACCTGATTTCAGTATTGGAAAGGTGCCAGAAAATTCTCAAAAGAATTTTGAAGTGTCATACTCTTTCTCCCTTCAGTCGATAAATTCTTACTCTCAATTCTTCAGCGTATAGCAAAAGCAATTTTCTCTCTTAGGCATGTATAAAGATGGGCTGTACTTGAAAATGTAAATGGCAATTAATTAGGACTGACAGAAATTATTGTAATTTCTCAATAAGCTTTTGTTGGGTTGGACCGGTGAGTTCTGATTTTGACCACTGGCAGTGAAAGACCATGAGGATTTCAAAAGAAATCCTGCTTTGCAAATACCATCAGGGGTTGATGCCCATTGGAGCACAAGACAGATGTGCTGCAAGGCCTTAGCAGCCAATGGGGGAACTGAGGCAGGGCAAGCAAAGATAAAGCCCAAAGAATAAACAAAAGCTTTGCCTTTTGCCTTTGCTCGGAGGCCCAGTGCTGCCCGTACAGTGCTGTTAGGATCTGTACGTTTTCAGCATCCTCACCACTGAAATAAGCCTTTTGAATTCTTGCCATACTTTGTGGGAATACCTGTGGATATTTTGTTTTACAGGAATTTATTACAGGGATGGACTAGAGACTTCTAGAGGCCTCTTCCCATTAGGATTATTCCATGATTGCATCACTTCATGCAATGTATGCATCGCACTTTACGCAAGCTACATTTATGTATATTTTAGCCTGTGCTTCTACTCTGGCAAAGGAAAATAATATTGTAATCATTCCTACTGAAGTCTCTTGTATAAATATTTATAAATGCTCAGTTTCTACTGCGCATTATTGTATTTTCAAGATCTCTGGTTAGAAACAAAGCATTAAGAGCTCCCCCATTGCTCCTTAACATGGCACTCCTGCCTTTATAGTGAAACGTGTCCATTGAGTGCCCATCTGCATTTGGCCTGTTCCCCTGAAGTGCTAATCCTGTTTATTCTGTCACCATAACCTCATTAAGTCAGTTTGTTTGCTGATTAGCTCTAGGCATGATTATTCCCTTTAAGCACTGACAAAACATCCTGAAAATAAGATGCACACATGACAAAATCTGAATGAACAGAATTGTCAAGGAAATGCTAGAGAAAGTCCAAAACACAGCATTAAAGATGCAGAGATATCTGTTCACAGCCATTAGTCTTACATGGAAATCAAGGGGAGATTTGCATGAGTAATGTGGGAAAACGAGAAAATATATAGGTGCCTGTGATAAGGGACTCAGATTTTTCATCTCATGACAACTGACCAAACTTCACTTACTTCAGTGGAACTGCAGTGATTTATTCTAGCTAAGGATCTGGTCTTGCGGTTTGTAAAATCAGCTGTGAATATGTAATGAGGAGGATTTGGGTTTCATCAGAAAATCTGAAACCTTTTAAATAAATATGTAATACACTTTATATGTTGCTAGAGGATGATCAGTTGCAGGAGAACCAAAGAATGATATCAGACCCTGCAGCTTGTAGCAGTGGTGCCCCATGCTTTTAGACTGACCTCATGAATAAAGCAGCTCATAGTCTTTTGTCCTGTGCTCGTTCCTGTGTTAAGCAGATGTTACCACATAGCTTTTAAAAAGCAGATGTCCTGCCTAGTTTTAAAGACATCAGGTCCTTCTATCAAGTCCCTTGGCCAATTGTTTCCGTGGTCAATTACCCCCCACTGTTAAGAGAAAATAATGCTTAATGTGGTCCGAAATTATGTAGCCTTATTCTCTGGTGATTGGATCTTTTTATGTCTCTATGTGCTGGGTTAAGGAAGTGCTGGTAACTGGAATGTTTTCTCCGGGTGTTTGGAGAGACCAGCAAGATTTGCTTGAGGTTTTACGTTTCAGTTGTGGCTTTCTAACTAAACTTTATGTTTGCCAAGACAATAGGTTTTAAAGCGGACTATGCAGCCCATATCTGACTGGCTAGTTTCCACCTGGTTCCACCTGTTCCTCTTGGCTTCAGCCACCTGTGGTCCTGCAGAAGTGTCTAATAAATGACAACCAAAAAACACAGTTGGAGAAGGAGTTCAGACTCACTAGAATATCTTTAAAGAAGGATATCAGGATATTCCAAATAGCATTGCCATAAAAAATTCTGGGATTTCACTTGCCTGTTACTGCTAATTTAGTTACAAATAACAATGCATCAAATCAATTCATGAGAATATGTATAGACACTGTGCAGTAGTAATGAATTCATATCATTAGCGTGATGAAAATAGCAATTGTGTTAATGAATATGGAAAGAAACTAATTTATTTAATGTGGGCTTCTGGTGTCAGACTTGGGAACTTTGTAGAAATAAATAATTGACACGCATTATCTGCCTAACACACTCTTCCATTTTTCACTCTTCTGGCTTCTTTGCTAATTTATGACATTAAATAATTGGAACAGCTTCAGTATGTCAAAGCTGAATCTTACAGGTGTTCTGCATGGCCAGCACCTTGCAAACTTGTCCAAGGGTATTAGTGCATCTCTCCTACTACACTCACATTGTATTGTCTGCTAATGCAACTAATAGACTTTGAAGGATCATCCCTGTCTATGATACCACCTTTGGAGTTCTGAGCTCCAGTCTGTTCCTAGTCAGATATTCTTATATACTGACTTTTACCTCTGTCTCCATCGAGATAAGGCTTGAGCTGTCTTTCATATGGCTTCCAAAGTACCGTTTTAATAGTGCTTTTTCATCCTCCATTTCTGTGTGATTTTAAAATGGCCAGACAGGTTAAAATTTTGGCACACAAAAATATATCACCTTCCAAATTCATGCCTTAGGAAACATGTTGGAAATGGAGGTGTCAGACAAATTTTAGATCATACACAATTGGCTCACCTCATTCCCCAGCATGTTCCTGCACAGACTAAGAGTTCAGGAGCATAACAAAATTTCTATGAGTAAGAGGCAGAGACAGGGAGGGAAATGAACAAAGATTTGTTCCTGTCCTCTTATGCTGCGTATTGCCTAAGATACTGATTTACCACGAGCATAAGCCAGTGTTGCAACAGCTAAATGGAAGAAGGGGATTATTTTCCTATTTGGAGTTCACTGGACATTATGTGGGCCTCCTCTTACTTGTAGAAGACCATCTGATAAATACCACAATGTATTTTTATATAGCACATTGCAGTTTTCCTGTCGTGGGTATGAGGCAGGAGAATGCTGATCCGCTCTGTACAGCAGCAGTTCCTTCCCGTGACTGTTAGGAGTAATTGAAGTAGCTTCTCCACAATGTAAAAACACATGGTAATACCTAATCAGGAGAAGTTTTGAAACAGAAAGAATAAAGCGCCTAATAAAAGTAATGCCCGTCTGACAAGGGTGTTGCCCTGGGACAAACTTTCCTGGTTTAAATTTGCACGGGGAAGTCTTCATTTAAATTCTTCTGAAGTGTACAGCACTGTTTTCCATGTGGGAAGCAGCTTCATGCTTTCAGTTCGTTTGAGGTCAGTAGGAACCTCGTGTAGCTGAGGAAGCGTTTTGTGTGGGTGTGACCCGTCCACATCCCCTTTCTCTGTGTGTCCATCATTCCAGGAGCCAGCATTCCTGCCTGCTGGCCGTGCTGGCCTCTATTCTGGCAAATCCAGCAGCAGTCTTTCTTCCTGCCACGCTCACCTTACTCTAACTCTTAGAAAATGGATCACACTGCTAAAACTTCAAGTGCTAATTGCTGACACAACCTGAATTATACAGTCATAAACAGAGAACATTTAGTGTTGCATGGGGAATTATTTACAGTAGAGAAGTATGTAAATACTGGATTCTCTGACTGATTTCTGTGTGCATTTCACATTTAACTTATGGCAGCTACCTTGATAAAAGCCCTGAGAGAATAATTCCATCTTGTAGCTTTTTCATGATTGCTATTGTACAGGTTGTCGATCTTACACTTTTCATTTAGATATGCTAAATAGGGCTTTTCTTCCATTAAAAATGGATTTTTTTTGTATGCTTTTCAGAATTAAAATTAGTTTTAACATTATTTGGCTATCTGGTTGGGAAGGGAATTTCAATGGTGGGAGCAAGAAAGTTAATTTCATTTTTAGATGAATATAACCAAGTAGAGAAGAGCCCCACAAAGGAGAATTTGTGGGATAACTCCTCTCTAACGGTTTTGTGGGTGGTCTGCAATGATAAAATTCTTTTCTTTTTACAGAAGAAAAGTTTTGGAACGCCTTTATATGCTTATTCTGTAAAACTCTAAACTTTGGGCTGCCAATGCAAACTCATTTCTGTAGCCTCTTCAGTAATGTCAGGTGGAGGGTGATGGCAAAGCTCAGCCGTGCCCTGCCTCAGTTTCTGCTGCAGCACAGCAGAAGCGAGAGCAGCACTTTGCAGTGCTGGGTCGCAGCAGCTCCATTCCCCACACAGACCGGGCAGCGTGTCCTGCTGTTTTTGTCAGCTTTGTGTCTCTGTGTCCAGTGCCCTCAACAAGTGCCAGGCTTCCTCCGACGTTCCTGGCAACTGGTTCTGACTAAACAGTTAGAAAATACCACACTCTGTAAATGACTGACTCCACCCCTCTGCGCTTTGTTGCCTGGATTCTCCTTTCAGCCCTGATATGGAAGGTGTGATTCTCCATTAATTTTGAACCTTGTCTGATTCCAAACTACTGCGGAAGCCTGGTAGCCTTTTTCATCCAACACAAGCCCTGCAGCAGGCCCAAATGAGATTACAGATACAACACAGGTGAATTATTTCTAAAGGCCAACTTTAGCTTAAAAAGGCTAATATCACTGGAAGAGTCTTGTACAGTCCATGGAGACAAAGTTAGACTCTCCTCAGGGAGCCCACTGGGGAATGGGTTGTTGGGTTAATAGTTACCATGTTAGTCCAGTGCAGCAACCTCTCTCGTTCTTCTACCCGTCCTCTGACAGGCCATCCGTCACAGAAGAAGAAAACAGAATTTTTACAGTGGACTATTACTGGTTCCTCTGTCAGTTTTTCTCTTTCAAATTGAACTACTCAAATTCTTTCTACAGAAGTTTTGTTTTCTGGTCCTCTGATCCTGTTCAGTGTTGCAATCTAAACTCTTCCCCGGTGGCATCTGATTGTCTGGAAATGTGGAGCCCAAATGTGGTGCTTCACGAGGGCCTTCTCCCTGCTGAAGGGAGCAGAAGGGTTGTTTCCCTGTCCTTCACAGGGAAAACAAGCCTTCACTCTTGTTAGAGCGCATTTGGTGGTTGTGGCTGGAGCTCTCATTTGTTAAATCATTTTCAATTCCAAGTCTGTTCATCCTTATGTGTTGCTGTCTCTTAATTGTCATGATCAGCAGATTTAATAAGTATGGTCTCTGTTTTATCATCCAGATCATTAGTGGACATATTGAATAGAGCTAGACACAAGGCAGCTCTCAGTGGAACATATGGGTCCATTCTTCTATTTTGATGCTGAAACACTGATAACCATTTTCCCAAGTGCTGCTTTCCAACCATTTTTGCATTCTTCCCACAATGTGAAATCCCCACACTTCCTTCATTCATCTGTGAGACTCCTATAAAAAACAATGTGTAAAGTCAGGGTATGTGACATCTGTTGTTGTTCTACCTACAGAATCAATCACTCTCTCTCAGGAAGAAATTATTTTTGGTTTGACACAATTTGTTGAGAAATCTGTAGTAGCTGCTACTCAAGTCCTGCTGTCTCCTAGATGCATACATGCAATGTGTTCAGCTATTTGTTCCAATTTGTTCTTTAATTTTCCTAGGACTTCATGTTGCTTCTATTTAATTTTTCCTTTCAGAAAAGGAAACTAAGAGTTGTGGATGTGCAGAAGTGGACACTGATAACACCCATCCCACATGTAAGTATAGTTTCAGGCAGGGGGAAGGGTGGTTTTGTGTGAAGATCTGCCACACTGAGTCTGCCACATTTCCAAGGGGACAAATTTCAGTGACCCAAGGCTCTTTGCAGACAGGCCATCCCAGCTCACACAGTTCTTGCCAGTCTTTTTGTTCGGTTGGGTTTTTTTTACTCACACTGTAATTCAAGGACTACTGCTGGCTCAAGAGCTCAGAGCTGACCTTGGTTTTTAAGTGTGATTTAGTTTCAGGTATAAACTTTACAGGCAGTTACAAAATCAAAGCAATCTGTTACAGAAAATAGTGGTGTTTTCTCTTTTCCTCAATTCCCTCTCCTGTAAACAAGGTCAGTAACATTATGAAGTTAACATCATTAATGGTTGCAAAGTGTTTTGAGATCCCTGAATGGAGGGGCTTATAGAAGCGAGAAAGTCTTAGGATAATTATAATTTCCAACTGTACTGGCAAACTATAGATCACTTAATGAGTTATTTGGCTTTTCTTTTCTCTCCCTCTCTCCATCTCAGCTCTCCTAAGCCACATAAACAGACTGATTTTTAATTGGCAACTTTCATTAAGAGCAAATGGATTTTTTACTGAAGTTCAAACTCAGCAGCAATATTTAGAAAATGCAAGTTTGTTTGGGATCAATTGGAATTTACAAGGCCACAGTAAAGAGAAATGTCTCTGTGCTCATTGAACTAGAGAAGCACACACTGAACCTGCCTTTGGAATTACAAGCACTCTCTCTCCATTTCCTTGCAGTGTGCTTACTGCCAGACCTGCTTAACAGATGCTTGTGACTAATATGATGAAGGTGAATTGGTGTCTTAGGCTGGTGACTAACATGATAGAGCTACTGGTCTCTGCAGGGGAAAAGAAATCCGCTTTGATCTCCCACTGCTGTGAGTTACTCTCTTGTTTTTCGAGCATTTCACTTGTGTTTGTTTCAATGTGTGGTCTTCTGGAACTGACCCAGAGATGGGATGAGAAAACCAACTCTTGCTGTTTTATTAGGACTTAAAAGGTTGTTGATAATCAGGTAGCTTCCTTCCCATAACACTTTTTCTCTCAGCTGCAGTAACCACTCATATTCATCCCTGTGACTGGGAAGTAGCTACTTAAAGCTTTGTGAAAGTGGATTAAGAAAACTATTAAGATTTAGGAAATGATGATGTTGTAAGCATTATTACCTTACAGGCAGTAATATCAGTGTTTAAATCAGTAGGGGTTTATTTCTTGTTGAGCCCTGAAAATTGTATCTACCATGTGGACCCATTTGGAAATGGCAAGTGTGTTGACTGCTGTAGAGCACATACGCATTTTCTTTCCTTTCTTACCTCTTGAGTGTTCCTTAGAAGTGGTCCCAGAGGTTGTTTTCCCAATGCATGGAAACACTATGCATTTGATGTAATCAATTGCCATAATAAGTGACACAATACTTTATTATTTATATCACTGCTGTACAATATTTAGCTGAATCTCATACCTAGAGAGCTGTCCTTTTCTGCTAAATGTTTTTCAAATATACAAGGACTGAAATCTCCATCCTGTAAAACAGATAATGCATCACAAAAGGTTTTACTCAGCTTTTCAAGTTCACCTTCTTTCCTGCTGTCAACATGGGAGAAAACACTAAAATACTAACCAGGGTCTCCTGAATCCCAGTGTTGAGGACAAAGTGTCTTTGCTCAGCTGTGAAAGCAGGGAGGGGTTGGTTATTTTCTCAGCCATTGGTTATCCAGGTTTAATGCTTCAGGGGTATGAAAGAAGTCACAAAATCACAGAATATGCTGAGTTGGAAGGGACTCATAAGGATCACTGAGTCCAACCCTTAGCCCTATACAGGACCATCCCCAAGAGTCACATGAGCCCTCATGGAACACCACAAATTGAGGTGACACGCTAAGAGGCATTTTTATGGTAATATCAAAGGGTGGTGATGATAGCTTTTTGCATCACGAGTGAGTAGTGAGGCATAGCCCCACAGCTCATATTCCTTGACAAGAGGACAAGTCCCAGTCTGTATTTGCTGTTCCATTGGTATTTTGCTCTGCACCGTGCTAGTAAATCAGACTGCTTAGATAGCAACAAAACAAAGTCATAGCTACTTACTCAGTTCAACTTTCAAGAGCAGCAGAGTTTTTTTATGCCCTATTCTTTAGGATGTCATGTTTATCTTTGGGTAGATCAGAGCAGACTGGATCATACTTTTAAGACGCGAGACATGTTAGATGCATAACTCCTGAATTGTGCCTCAGGGTCCTTCTGAAGCAGCAGAATGTACTGGGTTCTGCCTGTTCCCTCTTCAGCCTCCATAAACTTGGTGGAGAGGATGGCTTACACTGTAGAGCTGCTGTCAGGTTTTTCCTAGGACAACTTAAAATTTTACATCTTACTGCTATCCTTACTAAAGATAATGCTGATGTTTACAGCCCCTGGAAGCCCCTAGATAAACGTATTACATTCATATTACCTGTCTTGAATGCAAAATGATATGACAGAAATCACATCCCATACAAGACTATCAGCTACATCAGAGCCCTGTTGCATGTCTAATTACCTTCGTATCTCCATGTATATGTGTGCATGTCCATATGTGGAAAAAGAACCTGATGTGAAAGCTCCAGAATATCACCAGGTCTCTGAGGGAATCCTGTCTCTTCTCTGCTCTCTGTTCACTCTAAGGCTTTCCCCCTTGTGCTTAATGGCCAGGATAATGTTTCTGGTGCTGCAGGGTTGGAACATACCTCTAGGCAGAGTTTAGCTGAATGTTTTGGGTACAGCTCTGGGACCTCTTGCTTTGTGTGCTCATTTCTGCACTTGTGGTGACAGCTCTCATTTTTTCCCCCAGGAAAGATTATTTTTAAAGGCCTTTCCCTTCAGCTAAAACAGAAATTGTTAATATTGAAGGTATGTTACAGTTTCTAGAAGCAGACAGAAGAATTAGAAGGGCCAGCAGTATCATTTTCCACTGTAACCAGTGCTACCCATCAACCAGTGCCACCAGTCTCTGTGTTGAGCAAGTTTGCATTAAATTCTTCATCTTACGCTACCTGATGGCTCAGCATCATGGGGTCCCACAGCTCAGAGTGGATTGCTGTGATTACAGGTTCAGTGCCATTTCTGGGGTGCTTTGGGTGTTGGGGGTGAGAATGAGCAGGCATTTATACAATTTGGGAACATTCTGCCTTTTCTTGCAATGAAATACTCCTATGCTCTTAAAGTACTTAAATACTTTTTCCACTGAGGACTATAATGCTTTCTGTTGAGGTGATGTGTTTCTAGCTTCCCTCCTCACCTCTTTCTCCCAGTTTTTGTGACTTTTAGAGAAGGAGTTGGACCAGGATTGTGCATCAGCTGTGGTGAAAACAGTGGTGGGTGGCAGGTCCAGGCAGTCCCACCTGCTGCTGGCCAGAGACTACCCAGAGCAGCAGTGGGAAAAGCTCTTGATAAATAATGAATATATGAGAAAGTGGAAGAGAACTGATATAATCTGCTGGCTCAATGGGGACCTGCCAAGCCCTAATAGCCCCCAAAATGTGAAAGGAGAAGTTCTGAAATCTAAAATCTTCCTGATTTCCCCTTTTTATTTATTAATGTTAAAGAAAAAGGAAATTCTCAGCTAGTTCGTTCCTGTGGTTTGCAAACAAAACTTTTTTGTTGTTTTGCTTTCCTTTCAGAAAGGCATCTCATTAATTAAATGCTGACCTACCAATTTAAAAGGAGAAGAGGTTTAGAAAAAGGATCAATAATCTGAAAATGAAATGAAGGATTTTGTGTTGGACTGAACAGAGCATTTACCCAAAGTGACATTTTGGGGGTTTTATCTTTTTGTTGGCTCAAAGATATTTTTATTTGGACCTGTAGTTAATTGTTTTGTTTCAGTATTACAAACATTGGCATAATTCCAGAGAGACACGAGCAGAGGAGACTCAAATAATTGTTTATAAGCTATGGACAGTGAAGCTAAGGGAATTAATTCTTGGACTTGGAATTTTTGCTGCTGTTCTCCCATGCTTTGTGAATTTTGGCTAGTTTTTCCTTCTTGCTTTCTTGAATCAATTCTCCTTCTCTAAGCACCTCTTTAAATGTGAATCTTGCAACACTTTTTTTTTGTTTTCTGTGTGTTTGTTTGGGTTTTTTAATGGCTCCACCTACACACTGTGGAAACTCTTGAGGTATCACCAAGGAGAGGGAAGTGTGGATTGGGAATCGAACAGGAAAGTTCTGCAGGCTCAAACATGGCATTCCTGAAGGTGTAACCAACAGGAGATACGGACTTTTAAAGTAAGAAAAATGATGCTCAGTAAGTGTGTTGCCAGGACACTTCCGTGCCAAAATTCAGTTTAGGGCAGTATCATGCCAACCTCTAGTGCAAGAAGTAATCCCTGCTGTGATCACCTTGTAGTTTATGTAGACATGCTGGGATGAATAGGTAAAGGCAGCACATTCTACAGGACTCAAATGAAGTTGCAGTTGCAGGAGGTGGAGGTGCTTGCTGGGAAGTAGGAGTCTGTCGGCGATGTGCCACTGACTGCAGGGACCCCGGTGTGTGCCTGTGCTATCAGGAGGGACAGGCGCCGGGAAGGAGCTGCAGGAGATCCCTGCTGCCCCCATGGATGGCACGCAGGAGGAGGCAGAAGGCAGCGTGCCATTTTGTACAGTCAGCTTCCTGTTATCCTGATCTAGCATGACAAATTGGTGTTCCCAGAGTGGCAGCAGAGTAATCAGACTGTGACAAATGGTTTACTTAGAGCAATTTGTTTTCATTTCACTTAAAATTTCCGCAGTCTTAACAAAAGGTTCCCGCCTGCCTCCTTACTCTTACTCCAGCTGCCTTCTTCCTTTGCACACTGTTGAGAGAGGGACTCGGACCTGACCTGTGGCCAGGAGGGCAGCGTGGCAGCTGGGAGATCACATTTCCAGGGAGCCCTGGTTTTTTTGCAGATGGAAGCTGTTGCTGGGGGCAATGTGCTGGTTACTGTGAAGTTCCCCCTCCATTAGCCATAGCCTGTACCTGTGTAGATGCTTTTGCCTGCATTTCTCTCACGGGAGCTGAGCTATCTCACACCTTTTGGAGGTAGATGAGTGGTATGTGGGAGCATGGAGTTTCCTGAGGGTCTGCAAAGGCTGTCTCTCCACCTGGCACCTTTCACAATTGCTAAACCGAGATGTGTCCACCTAAAGTACTGCCAGCCACAATTCCTCTGTGGGTGACAGGACAGCTGTGCAGCCCCATCCCTGTTCACAGCACAGCTGGATCTGTCTGCTAAAAGCATGCTTGTAAAATCCAAAGAGAACTGAGAAAAGGGAAAATGCTGCTGAAAATGAGCAATGCCAAAAACTATTTAGGAATTTGGGTGTGTTCAAGTTCCTGACATGTGAGTGCCTCCATACGGCCCTGGGATGTGGACCTCACTGCCTTTCCTGGCTGGAGTCTCAGCCCACTTGCTGAGCTTTTCAGTGCTGTGGTGTCACTGCGAGGTTAAAACTTGGATGGTTTCACCTGCTTGGTTTTCATAGCAGAGAGATTAAAAATGGGTAAACTGCATTGCCTGTTTAGCAGAATTTCCTCCTGCCCTAAGATAGGGAAGGAATCACCATGAGACTGACCTCGGAGCAGGCTCACTTTGTGCTCCTCATCTTCTGCTGATTCCAGTTGCTTTCTGTAAAGCAAAATATATATGTAGGTATTCTCCCAAAGAAAGGTAAGCCGTGGAAAGGGTTCAAAAGGTTTACTTCAGTGGTGAGGATGCTGAAAACTTACAGATCCTAGCAGCACTGTGCAGGCAGCACCAGGCCTCGGAGCAAAGGCAAAAAGGCAAGGCTTTTGTTCATTCCTTGGCTTTATCATCGCTTTCCCCACTTTGGCTCCCCCATTGGCAGCTAAGGCCTTGCAGCACATCTGTGAATGTTCTCTCTCTTGTGCCTGGGGAGTAACTTTCTGTGGAATGCATGCAGAAAAACATCCCAAAACTGTGTCTGCAAAAGGTGCCTTGTTCCAGGCAGGAAAGCTTCCTCAGCAAAAACTAAGTGCCTCCTTGGTAGCAATATCTTCTGGAAAAGAGCTATTTACCCCTACACTCTCATTTGTAATAATTATCTGTCTTAAAGCCTAAACAAAGGGATGGCTGATAGCTTTGCATTCCAATGTGAAGGCTGAGGGAAGACTGGGGGAGATGTGGGGGAGAGGTTTTTCCTGGTGCTGGCCACATTTCTCCCCTGGTCTGCATGGAGGGGGTCTTTTTTTCTGGCTCACCCCCTGACTTTGCGTGTCCTGGGCCATTCTTCTAAGTGAACAGTCACCAATGCCTGGATTTGCTGCAGACTCCTCGAGGGGCCAACACCTTCTGCAGAGGAGTTGCTGCCCCTTCCTCTCCCCTTGGCAATGCTTTTGTTCAGACAAAGGACCATAGGAAAGAGTCCTAGCACTGCCCATGGGAAAGGTTTCATCCCATCCCTGTGGCTGCCATTCCCACATGAGTTTTGGAGCCAGCGCCTCTTCCTGATCCCCATCTTTGCCTCGCCAAAGCCCATGAGTGACTCATTGCAGACGCTGCCTCCTGAGGTGTGGCACCACCTCCCACTGTCTGTAAATACAACTGCACTGAAGGGGCAGAGATAGGACTTGATTTGTTTGAAAGTTTTGGTTACGTGTTGCTGTTTGTTCTGTTCTGGTTTTGGTTATATATATATATATATATATATTTGTAGTAAGAACTCTTATCCTTTTCTGATTAAAGTCTCTTAATTTCAAAGGTTGTGGTAGTTTTTGGGAAGAAGTCCTCTTCCTAGTCCAGATAGACATGTTTCTTTTAAACTGAAACACAGCCCCATCTCCAGTAATCTCCTTCTCACTTGGAGTGCATCTTCCCTTTCCCCAGCGCCATCTCCCTTTTTTGTGTATTTCTGTCTCTGAAGAAAACAAAAGCGGAGAGATACATTTCTTTTCAGCATCATGCTGACCCCCTTTCTCCTCCCCTGAAGCCCTGAAATTAATTAAATGATGTCACGTTTGATTTTATCTGATTTGGAAGCAATTCATCACCCTTTTGCTGGTTCTGTTAGGCCAAGTGATCAGCACATTAATTCATTTGTGAGACTAAGCTCAAGGGTAATTACAGTGAGGAAGCTTAATGCCTAAACTTGTTAATGTCTGTAATCAGAACTATTTTCTCAGTGCAGAACAATTGTAGACAATTACACTTGGATATGATTGCTCTGGTAGGCAATGGGCACTGCGTCAAGAGGGGAATAGCAAAAGCTTTTTTTGCAAATAGTGTATTATCAGCAAATTTGACTCTTTGTAATCTCTCTCTTGGGTATTCTGTGCAGCTCACCCCTTCCTCAGGTCTTGCATTATTAAATAACTTGTAAAGTTATCCCTCTCTCTTTTTCAGGCTGGGTTGTGTGAGGCACTGAGGAAAATAGACTCTTCTGGGGTTTTTTTGACATGTGTCAGAGGTTTTTGTTTATGGTGTCCTGGTTTATGTGCATGAGGTGAAATAATTAATCTAATACACAGCCCTTTGCTTACCAATAGACCCAATACTTCTTTTCCTGTTCAACCATCAGTACTTTCCAGTCATAAGATGTTTAGGTGATGAACCTTAGGACTGAGATTTTCCCTCTTTTGCCCATCTGGAGGACTCTTTGTTGACCTCATGGTTGGGAAAGTGTCCTGACAGCGTGATTCTGGACTTACTTTAAAGAAAAAGTAGCTGTTCTTCAAGGGACCCATATGTGCACAGTAGGACCACACAAGCATAGCAAAGGGTACAAAGTCTTTCTGAGCAAAGTAATTTCCTCTTTTCTCTCCTCTTCTGACTAAGCTGTTGGTGCCCTTGTCTAACCAGAAAGCTTCTAGTTTTATGTGAGGTATCCTGAATGTGTCTAGTTCCTTCAAGTCTAGCTCCTGAAAGAAGTTAGAAAATTAGAGCTAAATGTTCAACTTTTAATAAAAAGAAGTGTGAGGAAATACCCTACGTAATCACTCTGCACAGCCTGTCTGATACCCAGCGGTGACATCTGTGGGTAACAGCATCGTGTGGGATGAGCAGGCACACTGCAGATTGCATGGATGCCCTATTCCAGAGAGGTTTTGGGGAAGGATGTAGCTCTGGCTCATGCCTGCAGAGGGTGGGTTGTGGTGGACAGCAGAGTTGCTTGGCCATACAGTCTGTCTCCTCTGTGCAGCAGGAAAAGGAAGGAGGCGTAGCAAGGGATGGGGATTAGGACTGCAGCAGCGAGCATGATAGCACTGGAGAAGCAATCATGTCCACAGCCTGGACCAAGGGGAGATGGGGCAGCCCAGCACTTCCAACACAGTGCTGGTGGTTCAGGGCAATTCAGTCTTATGGACTGCTGGTCCCTGCCCATTTTACCGTTCCTTCAGCAGGTGTGTGGCATTTGCAGCAGCTTACATTCAGCCTCTAAGACCACTGAAAGTAAGGATGAATTTGCTGCAGTCTCTGTGAACTGGATGGGGTGTCTGGGCAGAGGGACAGCCAGGAACCTCACAAAGTAATTTCTCTTTCTCCCTGGGCAGCCAAAGTGACTTCCACTGTTGCCAAGTGAGTCTAAGCACTTTGGCTTTTCAGCTGGGGACAGATTTTATTCCAGCTCATCCTGGAGGTCCTCCAATACACATGGCACTGTACCTTGCAGAAATTCTCATTTGGGGTAATGTCCGTGCACTGCTGTTCTTGAAAAATGCATTTCTTGGTATCTGAAGATAAGCTTCTGGCTGTGCTGGATTGGCAGCACGGAGGCCCTCGTGTTAGTCCTTAGCAGCAGTCCTAGCCTTCTGCCACAAATGAGGCAGGGCAGGAAATGAGTTTACAGTGATGTCTTTTGCAGACACGGTGAAGCTTGTGGCAGTGATAACCACAGGAAGAGCTGTCTGCTTGGGTGGTTTCAGAGGCTGTGTACACCCAAAGAAAAGCAAGATAAATCTAAAGTTTCTGTTGTCATTAGTGGTATAGATGAAGAACAAATGATTCCTTTCTTTAAGAGAGCAATCCTCGCTGGTCTCCAGCTGGACTTGCAAAGGGGCTGTGGCAGTGACCACCTCCTTTCTACACATCTGATGTGGTAGGACCGATATTAGCACCTCCCTGCTTTCTCCAAAATCTAAGATACGACAAAAGCCTGCTGGGCATGCCCTGCTGAGGTCTAAGCCCTCCCTTAACAGGCAATCAAGGCATGGTGATAGCTGGGTTTACTGTTCTGTCATTCCAATGCAGTATTCCAGGACCTTGCTGCAGGTTTGCCAGGAAGTGTGGCACAGCTGGTGGATATTGACAGAACGGTATGAAAACCAAGAAGATCTCTCTGCTGTTCGGTGAGTTAAAAAGTATTGAAATTAAGGGCAATCTCACATCTCACCCAGCTTTCAGATCTGACAATAGGGAATGTAAGCACAATAGAGCGTGTTGTAATTTAACCCCAACTCAACCGCACACGTGGGATAGGAAATAGTAAAACTGAGGAAACTTCTGGGTTGATATATGGACAGTTTGATAGGTAAAGCAAAAGCTTCCACACACAAGCAGAGGATAATTCACTGCTTCCCATGGGCAGGCAGGTGGTCAGCAATTTCCAGGAAAGCAGGGCTACATATACACATCCCACATAACAGTGAGTTGGGAAGACAAAAAGCCATCACTCTGAATATTCACCCTTCCTCCTTCTTCCCCCATGCTGGACATGGCACCACATGGTGTGGGATATCCCTTGGGTCAGTTGGGGTCAGCTGCCCCAGCTGTGTCCCCTTCCAGTTCCTTGCGCAGCCCCCGCTGTACTGCGACATAGGAGCATCCCCTGCTGTCGCAGCCATCGGACCCCGCGGGTGCCCCAAGGGGTCCGCAAGAAGCTCAGCTCGCGTTTGCGGACCCCCGAGCCCCTGACACAGCCCCACCGGTGTGAAGCGGCTCTAATTTGCTGATCACACCTAATTGATCTTACCGCGCCGAGGCGCCCGCGGAGCAAATCTCCTAATTACCAGCGCTTAAAACCGGCTGAATGCTAATTGTTTACCGCACCGGATCGATGGAGAAGCGAACTGGCTAATTAGAAGCTGACTAATTAGCTCATGAGAAACAAATTAGTCTGCTACACTTGCTCAGCGGAACGCTGGTCTGGGAATCTGGTGGCGTTTTTGCTGCCTCTGTCACTGGCTTGCTAGGGAAGCCTAGGCAAGACATGTCCTCCCATCTTTTGCCTCCCTTGCAACTTTAATCCAATGCCCCTCCAGTCCTTGTTCTCCTGATGAGCTCAAATCATGTTAACTCTGTTGTTCAGAAAGACACTGAAGCCTGGGATGGCTGAGCCTGTTGTACCATGCAAAGCTCCCAGTTTTTCCCTCTGCTGTCCAAGCTGCAGCAGACACAGCACGTCTGTTGTGTTATGGATGTCACTCCTCTAGACTAATCCCAGGTTACTGTAGATACCATTTGGAACTATTGAACTTCTAAAACATCCACCTACTCCTCCTCTTTTTGTCTTTATTAAATGTCATAGAGTAATTCTACAGTGACAGGAAATGTGCTGCATTTTGTCTCCACTCTATTTGACTGAAATGAAGCTGCTTCCCTGTACAAAGGTACCCACCTCTGAATAGTTCGCTATTCTGAGCCAAAATTGGTTTTGGAATAATAGTTAATTTTGGAGTCAAACTTACTTTAACTATTGCAGCATCAGAGAGTTACCTGATAGTTCTTCCACACCATTAAAGCTCAATGGGATTTTGCCCTACTTACCAACAGAGACAGAACAGTACGTAGATCCCAATCATATACAATCCAATCAGTTGAATGAATTAGAAGATTAATATCTCCATCCTCTTTTCCACATTTAGTGGTTGCATGTTTTGAGCAGTCTCCTTCTCCATCACACTTTTAGCCAGGGAGGGAGGAATAACACGTAATAAGGAAAAAAAATTAAATCTCTTGGGAGACCTGGAAACCATATCCCTGTGGTCCCAGGAAAACCTGCTGAGCCACACTGTGCCTGTGACACTGGCCACGGGGCTCATGCACCATCATCCTGACACAGGGTGGAATGTCTCCCCAGGCATCCCTGTAGCCAGCTGTGCTCCTGGACCTCTCCATCCCACCTGCAGTGTTCAGGGATGGCTGCCTGATGCTCTCCCCACTTGCTGATCAGGGAGGTAATGGGCAGGTGAAAGCCAAGCTGTTGTGTTGGTACATTTGATTTGGAGAAGTGAGTTTTTGCTGAGATCAAACTGGTGCATATCACCAGGATTCAGGAGGTAAGAATTTGCTGTTGGTGTTCCCACTCTGTCTGGGATGTAGTGCATAGAGGCAAGACCTCTGCAGTGCTGGGGTATTGCAGGTTCACAGCCTCAGGTGTTTCAGCCTCCGCGCTGGGATACAAATAGCTGCATCTATCAATTTCCATTCCATTTGCAGCTTTAATCCACCTGCAAACTTCTTTGTAAATTTGTCTGACAGCAAAACCCATCAGAAGAAGGTAACTCCTTGCTCACAGATTTTGGTTGCTTTGCTATGGGTTATGGCTCATAGAACCAAAGAAAACAGCAGGAACAGTAACGTTACTAAGACTGAGTTATTTTGAACTTGTCACATAGCTTTGAAGAGGACTCTGTCAGCATGAGTACAGGAACACTGCTGGGCTAAAAATAGCTGGAGAGCACAGAGCAGTGGCAGCACACTTGAGGTCTCTTCCAGCCAAAATGATCCATCTCATCAGCTCTGGTGTGCACAGCTCTTCACTCGCCAAAGCTGCCTTTATCAATATGCTCCTGTACGTTCAGTGTGATATACTGAAGTGTCTGTTGGGCCTGCACCCCATTCCCTGAGGTCAGTGAGCAAATGTGCGTGTGTTGGTATGGTCAAGCCAGGGCCCACCAGGGTCAGCTCATAGTTCTGCTGCCCTTGAGGACTTGGGGGCCAACTCAGGCCATGGTAACTGTGCTGTGGATCAGCACAGGAAAATTACTCATTCATTACTCCTACCTTCCATGCATGACCATTTTCTCTTTCGAGGTTATAGATACATTCAATCGAAACAAGCACATTTTATTCTTCTCCGTAAAAAATGCAAGTGCAGTGCAAAGGTTTCACTGTCTGCTGCTTGGTATTTCTGCATAATCTGGCAATCCTGCACAGAGCAGATAAAGTGACACAAAAAGAAGGTTCTTGCCTAATTTCTCTCTTCTGGCCAAGACAGTATATCTAATGGCAGGACATGCCTCAGAAACGCAAACAATTCCTGTCTAAATCTGGCTGATACAACATCTAGTGGGGTCCTTGGAGGCTTTGTGGTCCCCATTTCCTCCCACGATTTCTGGCTCCAGGTTAGGAGCCATCACTGCCCATCAAACACTGATTTTAGCAAATCGGCCAGTTGAGACAAGAAAATATTTGTCAAACAATCCCTCCTTTCCTGCTGACCTGTTCTCTGTTCAGATTACTCGGGCCACGTTTCATGGCATGGCAGTGTTGGGGCAGATGGCTCTGCTTGTGGGCTGGTTCCCATGTATGTGTGTTCAGGCCCTCCCAAAACTTCACATTAGCTGAGGGAATCACCCTGCTCCTGCAGGGTTGAGTATGCCCAGGGCACACTGCTCTCTGCAGACTGACAGCAGAGGTGCAGCACCCTGACAGACACATACTGGGGGCTTCAGCTGCATTTCTCATTTGGAAATGACATTTTACAGACAGTTGTGCAGGTAGGGTGGCTCTTGGGTAAGACTGACATTGCTATTCAGCATTAAGCCATGTTAAGTATGTATTGCTTAACTATGGTTTATTTTCCTTGGTTTGACAGGATTCTGGGGTGCCACAGTTCTTTGAAACATAAAGCAGTGATGTGGTATTCAGCACAGCAATCAGCCGGGGAACCCAGACAGGCCACCTGCTATGTTGGAAGGCAATAGAAGAAGGAAACAATGCCTTTGTGGAAAACTGCTCCCATACATAGCAAGGAGGAGTGAAGGGTATGTTGTTTCCCTCCCCAGGTGCTGCCTTGTGCCACTCAGAGGCAATGGTGCACAGGACCACTCACTGCTGACTGACCCGGTGTTTGAGGAGTTGGATCCTTCTGCTGGCAAGCTGGATTTCACTGGAGCTGTGTCCGTGTTTGCTTTCCAGGTTGCCTTCCCTGTGCCGTGCTGCAGCATGTGATTCCTTTGGCTGTGGTTCAGCTGCTGGGGAAGGCAGGGCGAGTCCTGCAGCTCCCAGCCCCTACTGGACCAGCAGGGCCAGAGGCAGAGAAACAGAGAAAGACACAGGTGCCAAAGCAGCAGGTCACGAAAGAGATCAGTTTGCTTCTCTCTCAGTACAATTGTTTCTTCATATCCCCTATCCCATCCTGTCCCCAGTCCTGTTCTCTGCCTTGCCAGGAGCACACTTTGGTACATGGGTCTGAAAAATCATGACTTTTTCTGTTCTGTGATAACAAAAGGTTTCCATTGTTGTAATTCCTATGTTCAGCTCTGCACAAGGCGCTTGCATGGAGCACATCAACATGCACCCTGTGTGACAGGAACAAAAGAGGATTACTGTGGGAATGGCTGAAAGGAAAACGACTCCTTTGTTGTTACAATCTTGTTGACTTGCCCAGGCCTTGCAGGAAGCAATTAATACAGATTTTCTTTGCATAATAGTAGTAAAGGCTTTTCTTGGTGTGAAAAAATCAGAGGGTAGGGGAAAGGATTTATCACAGGGACAAGCAGAGTCTTGGCAGAAGCAGTCCGTACCATTTATGCACAATCACTTTCTGCTGCCCAAATGTTTTCTCTCAGTGATTCAGCGTGGTGGAGAGGGCCATGTAAAGGGCTGGGGTCTCAAAGGTTGTATTAAACTCTTATTTCACTGCTGGCCCATGACAGGAGAGTGCAGCAGTGAGAGAAGGCAGTAGCTGGACTTTGTGCCTGTGTTTAAAGTCATGATTAACATGCTCTTGACACCTCCTGGATTTGTGCAGCTCTCTCCTGTTGTTCCAGTGCTCTGGTGACCCACTGGCAGGGGTGTAGCAGTAGAAACACACACTTTTATGGGTGGGTTTTTTTCTGTCAAGAAAAGGAGGCTTTTTTAGTTGTGTTGGCTGTTAGTCAGCTGTTCCTTCTGGAGAGGTGAACAGGCATGACAGGTTGGAGGTATGGAATGGGTGTCCCTTTGGAGTCGCTGAGCAAGGACTTTAGACAGGCTTGACTGGTAGGAGTTAAACCCAGCAATGCCGTGCTTTGGTGGGGAACCCAGGTTGGAATGGAGGGTGGCAGACAGGACGGAAAAAATTTTCTAAATATAATAATTTAATTTTTATTGTTTTTTTTTCTAAATAGTGACTTGTACTCATGCCAGCTCCCCGAGCTGGGCTGTGGGTGTGCCAGGGGATTTAACCCAGCTGTTCCCGGCAGTATTACCTCTTGCAGGATGTGGAGGCTCCCTGCAGTCTCAAGGGCTCTTCCAGGGCAAATTATTCTCACAGACATTCATGACTGCCCACACAATTCACTTTTATGTCCCCTGTTTCCCATCCTGTCATAGCTCCCATCTTCCATGTTAATTTTCTGGGGCTGCTGAGACAGTCTGGTTGTTATGGGGTGGCCCATGGACTGGGACATCCCCTTGGTGGCCGCAAGATCAACTTTCTTCAGCAATGAGGCCTCAGGTTTGAGAAATTTCATATGCATGTGTCCATCTGATTAATGAGTGACACAGGGATGCGGAGAACTTCGTCCCCATTAGTGTGGCATGAAACTGCTTGCAAAAGCTAAACTGCACTTTTCAGTACCACCTTAAACACCGGAATCACATGGCCTTTGCTGAGTTTCCCTGAACAAGATGCAAAGGGCTTTAAATTAATATATAATAATAGTTGGTTGATTACTCCTTTTCTTTTATTTTTTTGGCCGTGTAGGTAAAAGCCACTTGGGGAAAGGGTGGGGGAGGTGTGCATATTAAAACTTGTATTGCTCATGTCTCTGATCTTTATTCTGAAGTATTGCTGAAGTTCTAATGTGATCTGTTATATTGTGAAGATCTTTTTGTGATGTCAAATCACAGCCTTTGCACCAGGCACCGTTTCCTCTGTGTGGTACTTCATTGGTGGAACCTTCCAGAGTGTGTGTGCCCTGGGTGCAGGCCAGGCATGGGAAGAGCCTCATGATGAGGTCCATGGATGAGGTGCCATGGGCACGATGCCACAGCCTGTTGCCCTCCTGTACAAGTGTGGGCTTGCAGCAGCACTTTTTTTGCTTCACCTTTCTTCCACCCCCGTCCCCCCCATCCCCTCCCTGCCCCCATGGAAAACAGAGTTTATATTACCTAGAACTGTAAATCATGAACACTTAATAATGTTACCCTAATCCCTCTTCAGCAAGCAGCACTGTTACAAACAGCTTGTGCTCCTGGCAGCGCTCCCCGAAGGTGGGAGAGAAGGTACCAGCACTTGTGCAGCTGCTCAGCAAATTGTGTGCATCAGCAATGACCTTCCCAGGCTGCCGGGGATAAAATGCTGAGGTCATTCGTGAAGGAAAGAGTTGAAATTCAGCGACACTGGAGTGTTTTAAAATGCACCTCAAAGAGCCAAATGACCTTTATGGTCTCTTGCTAAATGTAAAATGCTTTCCAGAGGCCTGGTAATGCAGGGCTAATGCTCCCCAGCCAGTGAGGCAGACGGGGGACAGTGGGAGCAGTTTGATTTAGGGTGCATGCCAGACCCTGTGGGAATGAACCACAGCATTGCAGTGAGTGCTTTGCTGGGGAAGGGCCACGTGTGCAGACTGGAGCCTCAGTCTGAAGTTGCAGGACTGTGTGCAGGTCATGGGATTGAAACCAGCAATTGACAGAGAGCACCTAGTAGCACCTGGGGGGAAAGGGGGTGTGCTTATTCAGCCCCTTTGAGTGTGTGGGAAGCATCTCTGCATTTTCCAACTGGATTTAAAGGTGCAGTTGCCAAAGGCAGAGCCAAACGTGGCCAAGCAGTGGTGATGGGGCTACGAGTGTGAAGCCGTGCAGGCATGGGGAGTGTGTCTACCTGTGCAGTCTAGACGGTGTTTGGTTCTTGTGACTAAATGTATTACCTTGAATTCTTGTGTCTTAATAAACATATACACCACCCCAACCCCCCTTCCTCATCGCCCTCCAGCAGTGAAGTTGGATGGATAAATCAAATCAGCTCTCGCCAGGGCAGCAGTGAGAGGGTGAATGAGCTGCAGGTGAGCACCCAGGTGAGTGGGCTGGGGCACAAGGCCTGGGGACTGAAACTTTTCAGGGGCTATGTTTTTTTAAAAAGAATAAAAAAACTCAGAATTGCACAACCCTAGGGTTGTGGGGGCAGGACACACACAGTGGGATGCAGCGTGTCAGCGTTCAGAAGACAAAGGTGCCGTTGGGGTGCTCTACTGGACCTGGGCAGGCTTTGGGTGCCAGAACTGGGGGTTCAGGTAGGCTCTGCTCACAGGCTGCACTGGCTTTGGGCTCTGCTCAGCCTTTGCCCTCCTCTCACTGACCCTTGTGGTGAGACCCAGCTGCAGGACAGCTGGAGCAAACCTCCACGGGGGAGTGGGGTGGGAGTGTGTAGCTGTAAGCGTATGGGTGGTGGTGGTGTGTAGATGTGAGTGGGCTGTGTGAGTGCACGTGTGCAGGCAGCACGTATAGGGGTGTGTGTCTGGTTGTGTGTAGGTGTGATTGGGCTGTGGGGGGGGGTGTATGCATGGTGTGGCTCTGTGTGTAGGGGTATGTGTATGGGGCATGTAGGGGGGTGTGTAGAGGTGTGTAAGTGTGTGTGTAGGGGGGTATACGTGTCGTGGTGTTTGTAGTAGGTGTATGTGTTGTGTGGGTAGGGTGTACGTATAAGTGTTTGTGGGGGGGGGTGTGTAGGGGTGTAGCAGGGTGTGTGAGCGTGGGTTTTGTGTGTTTCTGTAGGTGTGTGTAGCGGTGTATGTAGGTTGATGGGTTTGCGTGTGTGCAGGGGTGTATGTAGTGGGGTGTGAGGGGGTGGAGGTAGGGGTGTGTATGTAGGTTGCTGGGTGTGTTTGTAGGTGGGCATCTATGGAGGTGTGTGGCTGTCCCAGCTCACGACTACCCCAGGGCTTTCCCCAAGCAGAGTTTGAGGGCACGGAGACGGGAAGTCTGTGGCAGTGACAGCTCTCAAGCCACCTACAAGAAATTTCACATGTGCACAGAGACTTTGTTTCATATTTTATTGAATTTCATTTATATTAAATTAAAAATATATTTCTGACAGATTCATGTAACAAAAAGGCAGAACAGTTTTCAAATTGTTCAGCTGGGATGAGTGTGGGTTGATGCAAGGTGGGTCACAGTCTACATTTGCCTTAACAAACAGATACAGTTCTACCCCAAGAGCCACGAGGACAAACTCGGGGCTGCACATGGGGAGGGGAAGAATAGAACCACACAAAGAGAAGATCCACAGGTTTCTTCCCAGCCTCCAAACAAGACAAAAGGGGAGGGAAGGAAAAAAAGAAAAAACAAGAAACCATGAAAAGAAGGGAAATAATGCTAAAATATGTACCTAATATTAACCCAGGTCAATAAGTACTTTAGCAGTGTATAATCCTCAATAGCTAAAATATGAGGAACAAAAGGTTAAAGTAACATTACGCCACACACAACTGGCATACCCTACTGTGTAAGCAAGTGCAGAAAGTCTGAACACACCACAATAGTGCTAAAACACAGAATCACACAGAATGCCAAAAATGGTACTTTTAACCAAAACCAGAGGGTGAGAAGGGAGAGAAAGGAAAGGGGAGGACCGGCTTAAATCACAAGCAAATTACCTATATACAAATCAACCCTAAGGACAATTATGTTCCAAATAATGGTGTCCACAAGGAAAATAAAAGCAACATTATCCTTATTTACAAATGCAACTAGCTATGTCTTTAACAAGCTATAAAAATACTATTCACATTTTCAAAGTAACATACAGTAGTTCTTGTATTTTTTTTATTTTTGTTTCAGAAAGGCAGCTAACTCTGAATGCATCACTTTGTGAGAAATGAGTGTCTTCCCCAACATGCTGACACTTTTCTTCTGAAGGTGCTTCATAAGGCAGAAGTATTTTTGTTTTCTCTCTCTATGCTTCCAGAAGATGGAGAATTGGCTAAAACCCAGACCCTCCCATCTTTGCCTCATGCCCACCTTCCATTGGATGGATGGGCTGCTTCCTTTAGGATGGACTGGCTGCAGTGACCACGCAGGCACTGTGACCAGGGTGTCTCCCAGGAGCTCGGTGCTATCCCTGTACCTCTTCCCAGCTGGGAGCCTTTGATTCCAAGGGGACAGTAATGGCACCCTCTGGGCCTGGGAATTCAAGCCTCATCAGAAAAACGTGGTGGTTCTGGTCAGGAAATATAATTTGGCTATTTCCGTTCTTAAAAAGAGACTTTTTCCCCTCAATTTCCCCTCCCTACGCTAGTCTTGCTATCTCTTTAGAAATTCCAGCTTAGAATGTTGGGGAAATAGCAAAAACTGGGCAACAAAAGGAACTAAAACCATTGTGAATAACGTATTGAATGGGTACCAATTTCCAATATTAAAATGCTATAAAAACTTACATGTTTTCTCATTGACCTTCATTTTCCTCTTATATCTTTACACAAAAAGACAAGTACCCAGCACCTACCTCCAGTCCCACGTCCAAAAGAACAGTGGTTTTGTGCATTCAAAGTTAGCTACCCCCTGCACAGCTGCTCAGTTAATAATCGACCCATTTAACAGCAGGACCAGTTTATGCTACATATGTCAGAGTACCTTACCTCGAAAGAATGGCGTACATATCTACACTTACTTATAAAATATCAGTCACAGTTCCCTACTGTGGTTATCCCAAAAGGGTTTAGTCTTCAGAGTGCTATGAACAATACAGTGTTTTCCCCCTAAGAGGGCTCAAAGGTTGGGCCGGGGCCCGAACTGCTGGCAAACGACAGCCAGTGGCTCCATGTACCTGTGATCCTGGTGACACCTGAGCCACCAGCTGGAGGGTGATGGGTGGGATGTGCCTTTGCCCTGGTGGGGTCATCCACAACACAGCTGGAGCACAATTTCATGGCTTTTTTATTGAAGAGGGGAGAAGAACTGGGAGTAATTACTTATACTGCCTAATGCCTTCTAAAGCTCCCCTTAAAACCCCTCTCTACCAAGGTCCACAAAGCTCGCTTCTAAAATTAAATAATAAAAAAAAGGAAAAGAAAACAAGCAGCTTTGCCTCCTCTGTTTCCTACTGGGATCATGTCCTTTGGTTTCCCCCTCACAGATTTTCCTGGCCTGCTGGCACAGAGCCTAGCTGAAGGATGCCCTGGGTGGAAGGCATCCCTCTGGCTCTGGCTGGGAGGTGGGACTGGCTACAGTTCAAGCAAGTCCCACCATCCCACCACCATCAGTCAGACCTGAACACTCACAAAGTTCCTCAAAAGGTGCTCTGCATTGTCCAAACTCACAGGCAGATCCCAGCCATCACTGCAGCACCACTGACAACAGCCTGACCTGTCCATGACTTCCTCAAGAGCAATGAGCCCACCATGAGAACAACCTACTATCCACACAGTGGTAAAATAAAATTGTGCTAAAACAAAACTGAAGATGGAGACATGATTTTTCGATATTTTAGAGTGGTGCTTCTAGCCACAGAGCTTTATTTCTGTTATTTGTTCCCAATATGAAATCCCCACTTGTAATGCTGACCTTTTCTACCTTAGCAAAACAAACGCTTAGCAAGAGGCAGAAAATAAAAGAGGGAATCTTGCACACACAGTGATCCTGCACAGCTGCCATCCTGTGGGACAACCATGGCTCCCTGCATGTGATGGAGCGTGAGCGTTACACCAACCAGCCCAGTCCGCACAGCCTTGGTTTTCTAAAACACAATCTGAACCCAAATCCAAGATTTTATATAACCACAGACAAGCTCTTCTGTCAACAGCAGAAGTCTAAGATCCACAGCAGTGAGAATATTGCAAGTAATAGAGCTAGAAATGTCTTTGTGTACCAGCACCTTTTGAAAAAGCCTTGTTGAAGGGAACCTGAGGTGACACTGTCCCTTCTGAGGTGCTCTCTGAGGGCCAAGGGGGTGACTGATAACCAGAAGTCTGGCTCTCATTTATGTTAAATCCTCTGTTCCACCTGTCGCCCTCATGTTAAACAGCCTTCCAAGCAGGTAAATAGCAACTGGAGCTCCATAGTTCTGAAATGTGCTTGGAAAGCCAGGGAGGAAGACCTGAGACTCCAGTTGTGCTAGATGAGGGAAACACCCATCCCAGGCAGTGGGCACTGCCCAGCAGCCAGGCCCTGGGCACTTCTGGTACTCCCATTCCCTGCCCGCAAAAGAGTGGGCAGACAAAGCGTGTGAGTGTCCGAGTTCCCACGCCTGTGGGTGCTACAGTGGCCACAACCCCTTCCATAAGGACACACCTGCCCAGGGTGCACAGGGCTGCCAGGGAAGCTCAGCTCACTGGGATGCCTTCGGTTACTCTGAGGAATTACACAACTAACAGCCTAATTCCGACTTGTGCCAGTCTCCCAGATGTAATAAAGGACTTCAAACAATCCTGTCATTCCTTTAGCTGCCACCATGATGCACAACACAAGCACAGACACTCCATCAGACAGAAAAAGGTTTTTTCTTTAATATCCAAGTTTGTCATTAGATCCACCCCCAAAACCGAGCTGCATTTCTAGGCTGACTTACCTCACAGCTTGTACTTCTCCCCTGTACTGCTCAGCTCTACCTAAAGCTATGGAAAGAATGGATCCACAGAGTCAGGGATGAGCTGCTCTTCTGTTTTCTTTGCTTCTAGGCTGGGATTGGTGGTGGCTGAGGGTGAAGGAACTGCTCTCCCTCTCAAATCTTTAGTGGAAACTGGTATCAGATAATTGCAGATATCTCTTGCAGTGAAGAAACACATTTTCACAAATAACCAGGGTTAACATATCCTGTCTTTGTACACAGAAAAGGATTTGGGGGCTGAACTCAAGGTACCTGAAACAGACCCACATAGTGGATCCTACTGCAGATATTAGCTCAGATTTATTTCCATCTCTTGCTACCTGTGAGAGATGACCAGTTTGAAAGCAAGTTGTAAATACTCTGCTACATCTGAGCAAATGGCCCTATAAGAATCCCTCCCTGCTGTTTTACCAACAAATTTGAAAAGAGCTGAAGATGGGAACTTAAAAGTTCTTGTTTTCAGTCCACTGTGTTACAGCAAGTCAATCAGATCCAGCATCCATGTCTGTTTGCAATAACCCTCAGGAACATAACAACAGCTAAGACAAATATCACTGAAAGAGATTAGGAAGAAATAAACTGTTGTTCTCCTCCCTTTGGTGCATTTCTTTGTGCCTTGGACAACAGCCAATACACACTCAGGTAAAAACTTGCTCTTGAGAAGTTTGCCACTGCTCTTCTGTCATGCAGGCCACAATAAGGGAAAGGAGCACAGTCACAAATAGGAGACCACATCGAAAAAAATCCATAAACCCCAACTATCCCATGTACAGATAGCTCTGTAGAACTAGAGAGTGAATTACCCCAAAGTACTTCTGTTGATGCACTCACCTACTGCTTTGTGCTGACAAATGCAGTTTGTGTGTGGAAATACGTGCTTTTCCCCCAAACTTGTCATTATTCATTAAAGAGCCTAGCCCTCATCTTTCACACCAGAATACAGTTGAACGTTTGCCATGATTCTGCCATGTGCATTTGCCCAACTTGTCTCACAATCACGGTTAAACTTTCCTTGTCGAAGAGAAAAAACTGCCAGCGTAGCTCAGAACCACTTGTCCAGAGGAGAGGGGAGGTTTGTGGGCACAGGTCAGCCTGGCTGCCAGTCAGCCCTAGCACAGGGTAGGTCCCGTTACAGCCTTCCTGCTGCCTCGCTTCTAGGAACCTCTGCATTTCCACACTACTTAATATATTATAGTACACCCACAGTCAACAAATAAAATGAATAAATAATTCAAGTTTTGGAAGAAATAAAACTTTAAATTGTTAAACCCCACCATTATTTACATTTGGATTACTCAACGGGCTTGTTTCCAACACTGGCAATACTTCACTACCAGAAGAACGAGCAGGCCTCCCCTTGTGTTAGCAGCTGCATCCCAGCACCATCCTGGGAGGATCCCAGCACCATCCTGGGAGGATCCCAGCACCATCCTGCGCAGCCCCAGAGGGGTGCGTGCCTCTGTCCCAGCAGCCTTTGAGAGCACCTCTGAATTCAAATACGTGAGCTCTGCCAGGATTTCATTTCATTTCTTTCTCCACTAGGAGTTACTCTGTAAAAAGACTTCTTCAGAGACAAATCAACCCCTTTCCCTGGCACAGCCTCTCAGATGCAGGATTGTAACCTCTATCCCATGTCAGTGGTCTGCTGGCTGTTTTGTTCTGCCACCACAAACCACCTTGGTACCACTTAACCCAACATCTCCTTTGAACAGCCCAAAGATCTGTACCTGTTCTTGCTATTTTCAAACCCTTCAGCTACATACTCAGTTTACAGGTTTAAAACATTCTCCCCCCAGGTGGTTCAAGCTGGCATGAAAACATCTGATGCAGAAACAGGCCATTGGCTGAACCAGACTCGTGACCACACACAGTTTGTTTTCCATCTACAAGAGTAATAACCAACCCAGGTTTGAAATATCTTCATACCTTTGTCAAGCTGATGCTCAGCCACCAAGCTTTGGGTAACTACTGTTTGTTTCTTCCTCCTTACCCTGCTTCCCTAAGACTAAAAGTGGCAAGCTGTTGGGATGGCAAGAATTCAGAGGAGGGTGATGCTATATCTAGCATATAACCACCTCTTGTTGCTGGTTTTGTTGGCAGGTTAGGTCACCCCAAAGATCTTGACTCTAACAGAACTGAAGTGCATAAACTGAAATACTGTTGTGTCACCCAAGATTGCCATCCATCAAGTATTGCTTCTTCTCCTTTAAAAGCCTTGGTGGATAGCGACAGGCAGATCTTCAAAGGTACTTTATAGTTCCTTAAGATTTTTTGTGGGAAGTAGGTACACAAATGCTCTTATATACACGGGTCTTGGGGAGTCAGGAGCAAGTCAGTGGCATCTCTGGCCCTTACACCTTCCTTCCCAACTCCATCTGCCTCAGGTTGCTAAAAACATCCAGAACTCTGGCTGAAAGAGATTTCAAAGAGGGGCAGGCCAGAGGGTGAGGTGAGGGTGTCTACCTAAAAAATGAAGTTGATGAAAGCAGAACTAAGCACAAGGAGACTGACTCATACTTATTTACATTTTTGACAGAAAACTCTGCGAGTCATTCACATTTTGACTTCTCAAACCTCATATGCACCATCTTCTGTGCCAGAGCAATCCTCCTTTTCGAAAGAAGGTACCATTCTGTTCTGCAAGCCAGAGCAGGACATTTGCCTCCCCTGACCCATTCCAGGCCTTGCTCTGCAGTCTTTCACACAGCAGCAGTAAAGAGCTGGCTGCTCTGTCACCGTATTCTCTGAAGCAGTCAATGCATCGGCCTCTCTGAGCTGGCAGACATTGTTGCAAAGACTTGATTTGCTTCATTTTGGCATTTTCACAGTCATCCTTTACATATAATAATTATTTGTTTTAATTTAAAATTATTATTTTGTATTTTGCTGGTCACTTCCATATTGCTTCGTTCAAAATCCAAAAAACAGTTCAAATAAAATCAGAGTTTAAGTGCAAACTAACTTTCCAGTGAACCACTATGTGTGTTTTCTCCTGTCCAGTATCAGTCTTCCAGTTTAAAGAACCTTCTCACCACCACTCCACAGAACACCAGCAGACTCCAGGACCCCTGTCAAACTCTCCAGTTCTGTCCTGTCCTCAGTGTTGCCTGACAGCATCCTCAGCTTCCTTCTTGATCACGAAGAAGAAAAAGAGGGAAGAATTCATGTAGATCTTTTGAGGTGTTTAAAGTCAGCAGGTATAAAACAAGAAAGCTAAGCTTTTGACATACAAATCTAGGTTTCTAGGCCTGTTTTTTAGCTTCAAAAAGAACATGCTGGAGGCATGGTTTTGTTACTCTCTTCTGAACGGGGTTTTGTGTTTAAAGTGTTTGTCCTGTTGGCAAACAAAAATGGTTGTCATGTCCCAGTTCTGAGCGGAAGTCTGTGGTTGGGATGTGGCACAAAATCACGGTCAGAAGAAGGGTTTAGCCATCTTTGGGAGTCACATCATCATTCTTGGAAAGCCACAATGAAGATCTGAATGTTTATGAAATGGCTACATTAGCCATTTTCAGTTGCTGGGATAGAAAGTGTTAGAGAAAGAAATTGGATTCTCAATCTCAATTACTATACTATCACACGGGATATAAAAACTGTCCATTTTTCACCCTGATAGAAACCGCACTGAGATTTCCAGGAATGCTGTAGAGACTCTCATCGGTTCCTGCTGAAAGAATCAGCTGCTCTGTGGCTTTCCCTACAGTGCCTGGTTGAACCACTGAGAATGAGCTCAACAGCAGGCAACGCTGACACTGGCCTTTCCTAGGACCCACTGGCTTCTCCGAGCATCCGATCCACTGTATCTGTGAAGAGTGAGAAAGGCCATGTCTTCTTTCAGTCTCTTTTCTTCCTTCCTTTCTTCCTTACAGGTTCCTAACCCAATTTGCAACCAACTCCGAGACATCCTTTCACTTAGAAATATCAAAAATGAGTGAACTGGCAAGAAGAGGAAGCTTGTGGGAGAAAGGGAAGGAAGGAGGAAGGAAGGGAGACTGGGAGGGATGACAGGGAGAGAGAAAAAAGGAGAGTGAGAGAGGAGTGAGGCAGCTAAAAGGGGTTGCCTTTCCACTTCTGCGAGACCGCAGCCACTACACAACTGTATTTCGGTGTCTGTAGGGTGGCGGGGGCAGCACAGTGCCAGGCTTCAGGGAGAACTCAGAGAGGTATTCAGGATTCTCTGCCACAATAGGCCGGATTCGTCCATTCTGTTTGTAAAAGTATTTTGTGCTGTACTCCTGCAGGTAGTCCGGGTGCTGGAGGGTGCTTCGTGGGGGCAGGCTGTGGTTCCAGTAGTCTGGGTTGTCAAAGGCCTTCTTGGCTTTTTCTGGCAAATTGTTCTTCAGGTACTCGGTGTTTTCCAAGGTGTTGGCAAAAGTGTTGAGGTACAATGGCTCGTTGACATATTCATCCTCTGCTTTGGGCTGCCCATTCGGAGTGTTGTGATACTCTGGGTTGTCTACAGCTTGGAGATCTCCGTTCTTTCGTCGGGAAACAAATGGGTTCTCTTCCACTGGGTTTAGGTAATCTAAGAAAAGATAAAAAATAAATCAGCCAAGAGAGGGAGTCATCCACCAAGTAGCTAGCAGAATGTGACCAGAAGCAGCACTTGGACTAGTTAGTCCTCTACCCCAGACATTCCCAAAACTCCAGATGGCGTCAGGAGCCAACTATGTTGAACACACACTAACAAAAAGTGGACTATTTACAAATTAAATAGACAATATGGGTTAAAATAGAGACTTCAGAAGACAAACCAACTCATCAAACATACTGGCCAACTAAACTACAGCTCTCACTGAGCCATAGCCCATGTGCTATCCTGGACTTCTCACTAAATGATCTACAGATCCAAATATACTGACTTCTGCCTTTGCTTCTGACTCTGTGCAACCTCAGACCTATCAGCAAACCCTCTGCTCTGCGGTCTTTACATCCAGAAAACTCTATAGAAATCTTAGTTAAGCCTCTCTGCACAAAACCCATCCCCAAGGACTAACTTCTAAGACAGCTTCGTTTCTAACAGAACAATTTTCCTGATTAAAAACCTTCCATCCCTGAAGGACAAAAGAACTCAAAGCATTATAAAAGAAAATTATTTAAATGAGTCCTGGACAGGGTACAAGAGAATATTACATCAGCTGCAAAACAGGACTTGCAGCACGTTACAGTTGCTTCAAATCACTTGCTGTGTATTAACACCACAAAAAAATTGTAGCTGAACTGTAGAATGGTTTTAAGGCAGGTGGAGCTTGCATGGAAGGCTCGACAGGAGGTGGAGAAGGAAGAGAAATCACAGATGGGTGACTGAGCCATGGAGCAGTAGATTCTCCAAGTGTCATGTCCTGTCCTGCTCTATGTGTCATGAGGTCTCAAGCCAACTAGGCTGGGCAGGAGGAGGTCACCTGCAAGTGGGCTGCAAAGGGAACGACATGAAGACAAAAGCATCTGGCGGGGACCCTCACCGCAAGATGTCAAAGTATCCAGTTCATTCAAGGCTGGAAATCATCAGATCAAACCCACTTCCAGTATTAATTCTGCCTTCCAGCTCCTTACAAACCAGGGGCTCCAGGCCACCGCCATTACTGAGGGATGCTCGCAGCCTGACTGTGCCACACAGGATGCCAACACGAGACCTGCATTTCCAGCAGCACAGCACTGGTCAAGGGCTCTGCAACACCCCAACCACAGAGTCCTGCCTGCAAGTAAAAGGCGGTCATGGTTCTTAGCTCTGGTTTTATCTAGGATGGGGCCAAAACCATTAGAGGGCAAAAGTTCAAGACCCAGTGAATACCTTTGAACAGGAAACTAAAATGTCACTGAGTTTGAGGTGAGCAGGCACACGTGCCTGTACCAAAAGCATAGTGGGAATGTACATTTTTTAGCAACGAGAGCCAAGTAGTACTTTGGTTTGAATGCTGAAAATGGCACAGAACACACAGCATGTGTCTGTGCCCAGAGAGTCAGGAAGGAGGTGCTTTCTCCTGAGCTGCTACTGCCACATCCCTGAGGGCTCAGGGAGCTCCTGCAGAGCTATGCAGATCTCCAGGGTGCACTTGTATATGAATATATGTGTGGGCTCACGCTGCAACTAACTCTAACTGCAAAGGAGTTTGCTGAAGTGCAGGGCCATGAGTGTATTCCCACAATTGCCACTGCCCCAGGCCTCCCTCCCTTCTCACCATATAACACAAAGGATAAGTGGCTTCCAAATTCTTAGCAAACACACTGGTGACTTGGCATTTACATTTGCATTAATTAATTTTTTTAAAGCTAATGCAAAGGTTTGAGAGCAAATTAGTGATGACACATACCCTTACATCTAAATGACTGCCGTCACTATTTAAAAAGGAAAGAATGAATGATGGCAAAGTGGGAAGTGCAGCACACTGAGCTGGCACAGATCTAGGCAATCTTCACCTTGCAGTGATGTGCTCTGAAGCACATCTTGTTCTTTCAGTCCTAAACTTCTCTTGGGTATAAAATGCCAACTGTGTATATTGATTCTGTGATAGGTTCAACAAGACATTTATCAAACACGATGCCATGAAAATAAAGAAGATCAATAAACAAAGCAAAGTGGGGACTATGTCTTCCAAAGATAGATCCTTTTCTTGGAAATAACTGATGGTTTGAGTTTGGATAAGAAGTGGATTTGGCTTTGTTTCATTCTTCTTGTTATTTCTCAAAAAAAAAAAAAGGCGGGGGTGGAGGGAATTACAAAACTTGACATAATGGCACATTTGAGCTTTTTAAAGCAGAAAATTAAGGAAAGAGAAACAAATCCCCATGCAAAGAAATATTACCTTAGTCAGAACGCTTCAACCTTGCTGTGTAACTAAATAAAGCTATTTTTGATGAAAAGCTGCTGATGTATAAACAGAAAGAATGCAGTCACATTAGACCGGAAGCTTCTTCAGAAAGACTACTTCTTACCTGTTTTAGGTTTGTCTCGCATCGGTGTCATGTACCCATCCTCATCCATCTCTCCCCGGACCACTCGCTCGGGTATGAAGACTGTGGGGTCAGCGCTGTACCTCTGGGTGCTGCTGTCCTCTTTTGCCAGGGTTGCCGCTTGCTTTCGCAGTGTGCCATTACAGCAAGTGTCTTCAAAGACCTCTGCTGCGGCCCCCTGAGCAACTGGTGCTTCTGGTATGATGCAGCCTGGAGCTCTATATGGCATTGGCACCTCTGCAGCGTAGCCACCATCCCGGTACACAAACTGGTTCTGTTGGAAAACAGAAGAGAGCATGGGAAAGGAGGCTCCCACAGGGGGAGGCCTCAACAGCAAGACATCACTGTGTTCCTGTGCCTTTCCTGCCACACTTATTCAAGGATGAGTTTCACTGGGCAGGTGAAGCCTTGTGAAGCCTGCAGATTACTGTGCTTCCAGTGCTGTGGGATCACCAGCAACACAGGCTCTGTTGTGGACTGGCAAAGCATCTGTCTGCCCAGTGGTGCTCAGTGCTGGAAATGGGGAGGAAAACTTGTCTCCTACTAAGCATGTGGAGGTTGGATATACACAGCTACAGGAGGTGAACATGGTATCTCCTCTTCTACTACTCTGGCAACATCCCCTGATTTCTGACCAAAACCCTTAAACTTCATGTTAGGGAAATCACCTGACTGGAGCTGGATGTCATTATAATCTCTGTTAATTCCTGAGAGGCATTCTTTTAGGGTGTCCTGTGCTGTAAATCACAGGGTAATCCACACCCTGTGCAATTCCATCAGAAAGTGCATTTCAGGCTGGTAAACTGTGTATCGGCACCTCAACTCAACGGTTCAATTCAACCTACCATTTTGGTTGTCAGCAAAGACATGAAAAGGAAAAATGTACAGATTCAACCAGGCCTATTACTTAAATGCTTTTTCAAGAAAAGTTGGCAGAAGTTTGGGTGTGGGTCCATAGAGTTTGTACACAAACTCAGGCTGTGTGTGGAGATCTTGAATATTTGATTGCTTATACATTCACTTCATTTCCTGTTGGCTTTTAGGCCATTTATGCAGGAAAAAGGGGTTTGAAACAGAAAAAAAAGATAGTGAAGGAAGGAGGAAAACCTAAAGGATGAAGGCTGAATGTGAAATACTTACTCCTGACATAGGGGTGTAGGCAGGAGGAGGGCTGTGTCCAATTTCACTCTAATAGGAAAGAAAAATGGATGATGGATATGTAACAACATGAATGAAACAAGTCACATGAGCTGTATGAGCTAATGGGGAGAAACATGCACATCAATCACATTTCCTAACTGGATCCAAAATTCAAAGAATTCAATCATGGCAAATGTCTCACTGACAACAACAGAGTGCCTCACTAGTCTTAGGGAGAGCTACTGATCACACTTAAACTCACGCTACAAGTGAAGGCCGTAAGAGAAGAGGGAACAGAAGACATTTTACAAGAGGTTACTTTTCTAAAGGGAACAGACATCAATACACAGCTGGATACAGACTGTGTAGCAATCCTCTAACTTGGCAGTCTTGTGTGAAAGGTCTGCTTTGGACAATTGGGAAGGTCCCTTTAATCAGGGAACACCTTGAAAACCAGAGATGCTCTGACTGCAGAGGTCAAATTCCTTCTGAACCCCCTACAGATTTACAGTCCACTTGTAATGATACATGGGCAATGACAGGTTACAATGCAAAATGTGTTAGACAAATGGCTAAAAACCATCCCAAGCCTTCCAGATGCTACTGTGAAACACCTATGGATGGTTTTAGGACACTGCACTACAGGAGACTTAACCTGCCTTTGTCTTGCCCTTGGATTTTGTATTTACTTGAATTCAGGACAGCTTTCCATCTACTCTGAAAAGATGAAGACTGAAGACAGGTAAGCAATAAACTATGGTCCGAGGAAGGTGATAAAGTTTTAGGCAAACTGATGACTACAGGTAGGATCCAGAGAAGGAATACCAAGTGGTGACTACAGAGAGAGTCAACTCTCTTAACAGTGAGGAATCCAAAGCTCTCTTGGGAATCCTCTACCCTCATGTAAAGCTGCCAGTTTCCTTCCCTTGCACCTGCAGGTTGTGAGACTGAAGAGGGGGTTTCCTTCTTTTGTCTTCCAAGGTGGCTGCAGCCCCCAGACGGCGCGAGTAAGAGAGCTGCAGCAATGCTGTGTTAATGCTCTCTGGTTGCTGTCTGCTGTTCACAGACACTAAACCAGTGACTGCAACCACTCCTTTTCTATCTGGTACTGTACTGTGCTATATTACACTTCTTTCATTTCTCTCTCTCTGTTTCCATACAGGCACTCCCATGAATTTCCACTTGTGGTTCATTGATTCTGGCTGAAGATGGGGAGAGCTGTCTTGAAGTACTTTCAGTTCACAGCTCACTGGGATCTCTTAAAGGTAACTTGCAAAAACAAGTCTCTTGTCAACAGGCTGGACTTCAGCACACAGGCTTAGGCTCCTCTGCCAGTACCTGCCTAGATCATTGGCAGCTTAAAAAATGACTGTTCCAGTATGGCACATCATGTGTCCCTGGGCTTTGCTCCATCCTCAGCACAAAAGGCTGAACTCACTGTCCTATCTTTAGAGCTTCTTGGCTGTGACTTCAACATTTAAATACATACACTGCAATTATAACAACACAGTAACAGGCCCTCAGCACAGTCCTTTCCCAAGATGTCAGGAGAGAATGGACTGGCATTAATACATTTACTGCTTTTTGTGCTGACAATACTGTTCTCAGTCAGTGACCTGCCAACTAACGTCACAATAATGGTGTTTTTTTAAGCCTCCTCTTTAGCTCTGTACTTAGCACAACTATCGTGCAACACATGGCCCTTCTCCAAACCACTGGTGTCTGAACATATTTTTACTTCTTTACTGTTTATCCCCATGAGTTAATATGCTGTGGCCACTACCCCATAAAAAAAGAGGCAAAGAAAACAGCTGTGGTGCCATTTACTGGGCTTGAAAACGTAATATAATTGTTTAGATGTCCTTAAGTTGCCTGCTAATTGCAACATGAGGTCATAATTTTGTAGGCTTCCAAGATAACTACCCTCAGCTAACTCTTACCAGTAGGACATGAATCACACTGTGAGAATACAAAATACATTTGGATTTTTCCAGGTAAAACTTAAATAACTTCCTTTTTATGTGCAATCCAATTAACTGAGTTGAGGTGGTTGTTCTTTTTGCATCTTAAACACTGTCTTGAAAAAAAGAGCTGATGTTCCTTTACTGAAAAGCTTTAGGTTTTTGGATTTCTGATCCTGAAAGTCTCACCTGAATTGTCATCTCTGCTTGTTGAGACAGACAGAGGCTTCAGAGTCTGGTTATCTAAAGACATAAGTCTACTTAAAAAGTCTCAAATTGTGTACTAAAAGAAAATAAGATAAATGAATACTGACTCCCTTTTGATAGCGTAGTGTGTGTTATCTCCATTAGCCGTGGAGTGCACACAGGTATTGATATTGAAACTCTCAGCATGCTCCAGAAGGAGCCTTGGTTTTTTAACTGCTCACAAGCAGACCTCATCAGAAACACCCAAGACTTCATTCTTTGGACTACATGATTGAATTTTAGGCAAAAACATGACAATGAGGAGAAAAGATAAACACCAAGAAAATGACCTGTTGAGCCTTTGCTGAGGTCCTCTGGTATGAAACACCAGTGACACATCAGCTGTTGTAACGCCTAATGTTTGTGTCAAATAAGTCTTGATAAAAGACCAACATATAATGCTTCTGTGAATATTGGTTTGTGTTATTGCTTTCTATTCATTAATTCCATTTTCCATTTCCTTGCTTCTCAACTCTCCCAAAGGTAAATATCTCCTCTGTTATAGCAGGAACATAGTATTTTCTGACTGTGTGTTAAACTCTAATGAAATTAAAGCTGTGTTGGGTCCTGCCACTCATATTTATGTAGCTGTGTGACTATGCCTCTGCCTCGTCTCTCTCCATTTGGGTCTAGCATCATGCCTGAGCCTGGCATCCAGAGCTGTGGTCATCCTGCTGCCCATGCCACAGCTCACCCCACTCCAGCTGATCACAGTTCAAAGCTGCACCCATGGCACATTTCAGGTGGAAGAAAGGCTGAAGGTACTCAGTGATGTGGTGTTTCTGTGAGACAATGGGTAGTACAGGACTGTCATCAAATAGAAAATACAGGACTTTATTTACAGCATGATCTGGTCCCCCCCATACTTTGCTGGCTAGCACAGCATCCCAATAGCCCCCTCGCTGCTGCAGAGCTGGTTTTCCATGTCACCCACCAAGACATGCATACACATTTGACAGGGTTTCATCATTATTGCTGTTTCCTGTTCTTAAGCAGCCTGCTAAGCTCACTGAAAGATTTTTCATTACTAAAGGCAAGGCAACATCAGTGTACACACACACACATTTGAACCTACTCTGATACTGCTCCTTTCTGCATGAAACCCAACTCCTTTTCACTCTCCTTCTGTTCCTGTATGCAAAAAGGACCATACCATAAAGCAGGAGTAAAACACTTCCACCTTCTCACACGGATGCTCTTCACATGTTCTGTTCAATCTCACAGTCCATGCTCAGGCAACTCAGTGATTACCTGTTTTTATCAAGTTCTGCAACACTTCTTTGTACCAATTCAGTCCTCAGCTGTGCGTCTCCGGTAATAACTCACTTTTCTCCTTCCCCTCGAAACTCTACCTCATTTCAAACCAAGGCAGTATCCATGCTCAGGTCACCATACCACAGCGTCCGAAAATGCCAAGCTGAGCAGATCTTGCTGCATGCACCAAAATTCCAGCAGTTCTCTCTGAAGGAGAACAGCTGACTTATGTGAGTGGATCTGAATAATGTTTGGGATGGTTTGGTGGGGCTACAGGTAAAGCACACAGCAGAGGGCTGTCCCGCCAGCCCCAAGCAAACTTCAGCTACATTCCAAGGGATCAGCCTGGTATTTACGACTGAACTGAACTGAAATTCAGAGAGAAAAGACCACCCCAGAAGAACAGCCACCTGCCTGGGTGCAGTCCTGCTTCCCTCTGGCCACAGAACTAACAGATTACTCTGCCCTGCTCCAGGGAGCCCCCAGCAAACATGTCTGAGACAAAAATGCAAGGAAAGAAAAAACGCACACCATGAGATGGCTGTGTAATGTTAAACAGAAATGAAATGCTGTTTGTATAGTAATTGCTAGAAGGCTTTGCAGACCTCTGGGGGTTTCTGGTCCCAGCCCCTGCTCAGAGAAGGGCCATATATAAAAAGAAAAGATTAGACGCCTCCCTGGGCCATTACGGTTCAAGCATATCCGTCCCTACAGCTCGCACCACCAGACGCAAGTCTGGCATTCCTCGTGCTCTCTCTTTCGTTCAGCCTGGGCTCCTGACCATTCTGAAGGAAACTCCATTCCCCACTGGGCACTTTCCTCTAGGAAAGCATCATTGCCATCATAGCTCAGCAGGTGCGGGTCACTGCTGGCACCTGCAGCATTCCAGCGCACAGAAGACAGCGTGCTGGAGATGTGTGTGTTTGTCTCTCTTACATCACCAATTTCAGGGACACAAAGAGCAAAGTGGCACACCTGGGTTAATGTAACAGGACATGACGCACATTTTTCCATAGAGAGCCTATTATTCAACAACAAAAATAAAAGGCAGTAATAATATACACAGGTTGTGGACAGGAGCTATGCAACAATTTACCATGCCCTTAGTTCAATGACTGTAAAGTTGCACTGGGCATCAATTAATCTTTATTGGAAATTATGAAGTCCCAGTCACTTTTCCAGCATTAACATTTCTCAAAATGTGTCTACATATTTTACCTTGAATGTTGATCACAAGTATAGAAAAGAATGTAAGCACAATGTTGTATTAAGTGCTTGCTTCAGTCTCTAACAACTGCTTCTTCTACAATTACGACACAAAACATGCAGTTAAGATCAGTGAGGTTAAAAATAAATAGAAAAAACAATGAATAAGACTTTTCTGCACCTAAGTGTTTTCTGGTTGCTGTTTGCCAGAGGATAGGGAAGATTTGAAGGCAACCTGAGCTCTAACTCAGTTCCCACAGGCTGCCTGTGTCAGCTGGATGTGCCAGACCATGTCCTGGCAGTGTGCTGGGTTTAAGACATCTCTGTACTTGTTCAAAATCAGAATGAGTTTTTCACTGGCCACCTGGGTTTGGGCCAGTACTGACTGGATTCATAGCTTCAGATCAGTCATTCAAATTTTTTCTTGCACAATTTCCTCTCCTATAAGTGAGAAAGAGTCTGTTTTCAGACTTATAAACTCTCTTAGAGCAGTCCACATGCAGTAGGAATCCAAATCTGAATATAGCCTTCCAGCAGTAATTTTGCCTGGACTGTGAACAGTGAATGGCATATATCACAAACAAAACATGCCTAACAAAGCTGGCACAGGGGTATGAGAAACAACACACCTATATACTGCACAGAGTATTTCTTGTGCTGTTACTGGAAAATACCAGACATAAACAATGTCTTTCCAGTCTAACACTTCACTAAGTAAAAGAGCCAAAGATGACAAGACTACCAATGAAAATAACTTCTTCAGAGATGCACAATTTGGGCAAAAACCCCCGTAGCCAGGGACACTGACAGAGAAACAAGGTGAAATGCTTTTCCATAGACTCCTCTCCTATACCTGGTCTGGGAATAAAAGATTGTCCTGCTATGTGGCATCAAAAGCTCTCCCTGAAAACCCCCTGTTCTCCAGACCCCAGAAACCTTAATCCTTCTGACCCTCAGAAGGGTGGGCAAACAGATTTCAGCTGGCACAATATGCAATGTGATCTGAGCATGACACAAGTATGAAGATGTAAGGATTCCTTTTCCCTATTAGTTGTACCATGAGCATCAAACAAGAAAGCAGAAAGGAGACAGCATGCACATGATCTATCTTTCCCCTTCAATCTCCTTGACTTCCATATCCTTCCTGTCACCCGTGACTAGTTTTCTGTCACTCCTTTTTTAATAGTCTCCAAGACACTTTACAGTAAATGGCACCTTCTAACACTGGGCCAATTCCCCACAGTTTGGAAGGGACAATGTACCATTTTCTAGCTATTCCAACAATTCCCTAGGGGAGAGAGGCGTCAAAGCACTGCTCCTGTTCCTAAGCTGCAGCATCTGTCAAAAACACAGGAGAAGGGCAGCTCCTTTTCTGTACAAACATCAAGCTTCAAATCCCAAAACAGGGAAAGGATGGGGCATGAGACCAAAACCACAACATGGCCATGATTTGTGATTGTGACATGGAAGATTTTAAAAAAAGCACAAAAGAAAGTTGATGAGTGATGCTGGGAGCAGCAGCCCCCTCCTATGTGCATTCTGCACTGCCATCTTCCTCCGCCTCTTCTATACAGTAATCAAAGGATATTCTGAGCCTCTCAAAATGCCATCAACCCTCATTGAGAATGAAATAGAGCACATCTCCACTGAAGCCTTTACAGCAGTAATCATTACAGCATGCTGGCCTGAACAGGGAGCTCTTACAGACAAAGATGGGTTTTAAAAATAAAATGAAAAAGCCTTCCTAAAATCTGAATAGAAACTTGATGATAATCTCCCATTTTTATTATGCAAGTGGGAAAAGAAACCCCTAATTGCGCACTCTTGGTCTCTTACAGCAAAGAATAGGCTTCTTGATGAAATGCTGAGTTGATTTAGAGCAGGGCTGAGGTTCTGGTGGCAATAATACTCTAAAAGAACCAACCATCCAGCTGATTTGGATAAAATAATCATTTTTTAACATTTTAAATCTAAGCTTTGTCTGTGCCTCCTCCCACTTCTCCCCACTGCATCTTTTGGAGAGTCTTTTTATAGCTTTGAGAATTATTTTTCCCTTCTCCTTCATGGCATTTAACAAGAAAGACTCCGGCTAACAAAGGCTGGCATTTAACTCCATTGAATGTATGTTTAGAAAGTACAGTATTTGGCACAGGTTGCTCCAGAGTCCTTCTGCCACCTCACACCCGGAGAATTATCCCAGGAGTCCCACTGCCGTGGGAGACTGATGATGGCATTCTCCACCCCTGGGGCCCCGGCCATCATGGGCAGACTGGTGCTTAAAGGACACCTCTCTGAAGCCCCTCCAGGTGCATTTCCAAATCACAGCCCCTTGTATTTTGAGGTGCTTTTAATATTTTGAGAAAACTACAAATACAGATCCTCACGAACAGATGTTTTCCACTAACAATTTCTGCTTCGCATCTTGTCGGAGAATGAAAATTTTCGCCCAGCTCTCATAATTATTTCCTGACTCTCAGTCCACTTTTCCATCTACTGAATTATGTGGAGTTGTTTAGCTTGCGGTTTTCCAAGAATGCCTCATCAGTGCAGTGTAGAAATATTTATTACTTACTCTTTTTATATCTATTGACTTTTTCTTTCCAGGAGAGAAAAGAAAATGGATCAGCTGTGAGCTCTCTCGACTGTTAACACAGCTAGCAGCTATTCATGGATTAAGCAGATGCTGCCTAATTTTAAGCCAGTTTATATTAAAGCTCAGTGAATTTACATGTCACGCATCAAGGTTTGAAACAATACACAGCTACAGTCTCTTCCACTGATTCACTGAGCAGTAACTTGCAGAAAGTACTGTGAGGTGCTGATTTGTTACTAAATGCGCATTAAATTTGTAGAAACCGAAATGCCATCCAATACTTTAGGAAAGTCTGACTCTAAATCTTGATGCCTGAACACAAGAGAAAATAACCAGCACATTAAAAAAGTCCTGTTCTAAGGCACTTGACCTGCAAAACCATGAGGGAATTCAACAAGTTGATCCTGATAATCAGTTCAGGCTAAGAAGGTCTTACTCTTTGAGAGATACCACTGATTTCAGCTGACCTGGCTGAAAAGCAAGAAACTAATGGCCATAAAGCACGTTCAAAGAATTCTCTCTGAAGAGCTGGGCATCATCTATTCTGTTTGAGTACTTCATTTGAATTTTCTTCCCCTTCTCCTCTTGCAAACTTAGCACATTTTAAAGAGGTATTTAAATGCTCCTATTCTAAATACATATATTTTGTGAGAAGCTTTCCTTTTCCATGTAAATTATTAAGACTGAAATACTTTTTCATGTAATGTATTTTACAGAGTGTTTTTGCATGTTTATTCTCACTACTTCTTTACCCTGAGCAATGAAATTAGGCTGAGTGGTATTAGTCTGGGTTTACCTCCTGCTTTTCATGGACAAAGATGGTCTTCCAAGAAAGGCTAAAACAGACATAGAAGAATTTCCCAGAAGAAAAAAAATTACAGTAGATAAAATACTTGTGATGGTCTACTGGACAAAAAAAAAAAAAAAAAAAAATGCTAACAACTACTGGGAAACTGTTTAATGTAAAAAGCATAGTAGAACAGGCAGGAGTCTCCTACCTCTGGCATGTCATTAAAACTTAGGAAAGCAGAAAATGGGAATCAGAGATCTTGAAAGAGAGGTTGGTAGGATGTCCAGAATTACCCTAAAAGTGTGAAGGCAGGAAATGCAGCCAGTTGCCCAGACTCTACTAGAAAAATACAAAATGTAGTATTCAACAACAGTCATACAGAATGGCTTCCTATAAAGTTTCCTAACTATTCAAGCAGTTTTTCAAGAAGCCAGAGAGCGAATATAGAGTTAGTGTCTGTGTAATAAACTGAAATGTTTTAAAATGTTTTGAAGCAATGTCTAGTTAATTTACAAGATCATGTGTTCTGGCATTGGAGATTTCATTGCCACACTTGCGTAAGGAAGTGACAGTCTAGTAGAAAGGCAAAAAAAATACTACTAAGATTTTCAGAAAGATTTTGATCACCTTTTAAGGAGAAGGAATCAATGAAATGGGATAGAAATACATAAAAAAGCCCACAAACCAACAAGACTCCAGTAACAGGCATCAAATTTAAGGGGAGATTTGGTCATATTAGTTTTGGGAAGATACTGCAGAAGCAGAAGGGTGACAAACACCAGAAAAAAACCACATGCAAAAATCATTGTTGTCATCTTCTAACAGCAAACATATGCAAATGGTACTATCTTATTCAGCCCTTTATGCCAAAAAGGTTTCTGATAACTGGCAGTTCCCTAAATCTAGCACAAAAAAGGGTGCATAGCATACAGGAACCTGCTAAAAAGTCAGCATTAACTGCCCAGTGAGACTTTTCTATACCGGGATGTATTTTCCATCCTACCTGGTACAATCAAGACAATCTTTCTAAAATACAAACTCCAACTCAAAGAGAATTTTTACACTTGATGCAGAAATTAAGAGACAAGAGGCTCTGGCCTATGCTATGGCAGAAGGTTGGACAAAATGCTTTCAATGGCCCCAACTAGCCTTGATACGTCTTCACACAAATTTTGTATTGACTTTAGGATGAAGCAGTTTTACTGCTATCAGTCCCATGTGGCCAGGACACACTTGGAGAAATAACTTACCTTGAGAGCTTGTGCAGGAACACTTAACTGCCTCTTCTTACAGAAAAAGAAATGGGGACCAGGTGCTACTAAAGTCCTGGACACAAGGAGAATTGTGGTGAGATTATGACTCCCTCCTGTTGTCTGCTTTGCCAAGAGGAAAGGATGCTATAAGCAACAGCTGGCTCTCCTTGCCTGCCCTTGGCAGTACCTCTGTGCTGACACTCTGGGAAATGCCCCCTGTGACTGTTCTCCAAAATTCCTCCTTCCACCTGTAACTGAAGACAGCTTACAGTCTGCTGTATTTCAGTATGTAAAGGAGATCATATTAGACCTCAGATTTGATCTGCCACTGAAGCACTACAGGCAGGTGCCTAAGAAATTAAGCCCTTTTACGTGAAGTCTAATAAAAGTCACTTAATTCTGGCAGTGATCCCACTGGGTGAACGGTTTTTATTGTCTGTGATAAACTGGGGAAGGACAGATGCCATACACCACACTGATGTGAAACACATCTGAAAATCACTAGCAACAATCTTCTTTGTCAGCTTGTAATTTGAAAATGGCTACCTTTCAAATTTAGAAACCAGAACAAATCAATCATAAAGATAACTTCTTCCCTGATTTTGCTTTGGAATAATCTTTTTATACACAGACATATTCAGCCATGCAACACTACCAGACCTAAGGCCACATCAGGACTGCTGCAATGGCACACCAGATACTGCTCAGAGAACTGAAAACTGGCTTTTGGTGTAGCACAGTCTGTTTAGCTGAGCAGGATAGTCTCCCTCAACATATGGATTAGACACCTCTGAAATAAAATTGCTTGATATTTAATTGCAGGGTTGGCTGGTGCTTCCATGCTATACAGTGTATGGAGTAAAATTACAGGGACAGTATCAGCGATTAATAAACAGTATAGACAGTTTTCAGCAGGAATTAGCCAAGGATTTAGAGCAAAAAGCATCATGGGGTACACAGAGCGCTTCCGTATTAGTATTATCTCTGTGCACACAGGACGGTACTTGTCATAAATACCTGAATGAATCATCTAATGGATGTGAATGTAGGACACTTGAGCACAAACTGGGATCCTGTGCTCATGAAAACCCTGCTGAGAATTCAGCTTATCTCTCTCAGAAGGACAGAGTATCTAAAACTCCGTATTTCTGGAGTATCCCAAGAGAGTGGAAAATAAAACTAGAACAAGCCGAAGAGCTGAAATTGCAACTGAAGAGTTTCAGATCCAATGAAAGAATTCAATTTAGCTTAGGATGTTAATTTTTATTTAAAAGCTGCAGCAGTCTCAGACTGAACTTCATAACAGAGGCCACTGTCATGGGCCAGAGCCGGCTCAGGTTCCTGCTCCCGGCAGCACAGGTTCCCAGGACATGCTAATGTGAAGCCAGTGTGGGTGTGATGAAAATGCTGAAGCTGTGTCTGAGCCTTTTAATCCCTGGAGGAAGAAGGATGTGATACATCCCAGGGAGCTGGAGACTCCATGGAAGGCTTCCCTCTTTCTAGTCGTCTTTCTCTGGGCTGCAGCTCTGTGCTATTAATTCCCATCCAAACGACTGCTCCCTTCACACAGGAGGGAGAAAGCGGGCAGTGTTTTGCGAAACCTCATTCAGTAGTGTCTCTCCCAGACAACAAGTTGCAAGGATTTAGACCTGAGACCACCCTGGAGAAACTTCAGAGCTTTCCTGTGAAAGTAAATACTCCTGCTCTTCCTTCATTTCCTGACTTCAAGCCCTAAGTGTGAGGAGGCTCATGATCCCCCCAATTTCTTCCTGCAGACTTCTGTGACCCGTAGAGCCACACTGCTGGAACATTCGATTACAGCTGTCAGTGCAATGCACCCAGGGAAGGAGCACAATGCCCTGCCATCATATAACTTGCTCCTCCACTGAAACTGCCACTGGAACAGCTAAGATAGGAAATACAGTATCTTTCATATTTTCATATCTCTGAAAATGACAGGAAGATCATGTAGCTCTCATCTGTGCTTTTTCCTTCGTGGAATTGCCTCGCAATCTCCCCATAAAATGCAATTTGCTAGACACAGAGAGCACAAACTACCTAAACTGTATCAATTCATTTGGCATCTATGGCTGCAGCAGCACTATAATGAGTTTGTGCAGCATTAATATGCACTAAACAAGCATAAACCACAAACTGTGCAAAGGAAACACTAAGACAGAATCAGACAACTACAGATAGAGAGCTCTGACAGAATTTCAATTCCATGTCATTCCTGTAGCTGACACCCATCTCTACTAACTATGCACAGCAGATGCACTGTTACCTTAAAGGAGCTACTGTGTATTTTGTTTAAACATGAATCTTCACTAAAAGAATAGGTAACATACCAAGAAACTGAGTGTTTCACAAAAACAACCGACAAGTATGCAGCTTTCTGCACAGAGAGGAAATAAATGTCCTTGAATGTACCTCAGTGTTTCCAGCAATTACGGGAGTGAGATGAATATAGAAACCCCAATATGTCAGACTATGCTCTCTCAACACTATGTTGGTGTAAATGGCAGTACTCCACCATGTCAGACTAAGTCGCAGTGATTTGCATTGGTGTGACAGTGAGTAACTTTCAAAGGCAACTGCTGTAGTTCTTTTCTCAGAAGCTGGCAGCAAAGGAAACAGAACCTCTCCAGAGACAGCTGGGAATAAACCTGATTTATTTTAGATATACATCAACACTAAAAATTAACTCTTGTTGCCATAAATAGCAAGTTTCCTGCTTATTGCTAAATTCTCTATCATCCCCCCTTCACAGACTTCCAGCGGTATAGGAGAAAAGCTCCTTGTCTTTAAAATGGTAGCAATTTCTTTATGAAATTACTACTATTTAAGATCAGATTTTGTCTTCCTTATTCCAGAAAAGCACCAATTTTCTCAGGAGAAGGTAAAGAACTTCAAGCAGTGTATGGTCAAAGCATGGATACTGACTCAGCTTATATACTCTTGACTCAGTCATGTCTTCCCTGTCTCACATGGTGTAATCAGGGTATGAATTTGGAACTATGTAAGGAAGTCCAAAGGGTTTCTAAACCATGAGGAATAAACACCAACATTTCAAGCATACTATATTTAGTATTTAAACTGTGATTTTGCACTGAAAGGAGCCTGGAGAGAAAACAAGTCCCTAACTAATAAACATACCTGATTCCCACATGAATGCCCTCGCATTAGTAATGCATTTCACCATGCTTCGTTTTGTGAGAAGGGGTGGCGCCTAAACTGTTAAAAGGATGGGGCCAAGGACAGGAACAGGCAGCGGTCAGAACTGTGGGCAGGCTGTCGAGAAGTGAATATGAACTGGGAGACCTGACCTCAGCTCCCCACCTGCAGCAGGGCTTCTGCGGCACTGAGGCAGAGGATCCAACTCACCAGAGCTCACACACCCAGTCTGAGACTGCTCTGCAGCTGTCAGGAGTTAGTGCATAGAGAAAGACACCTCTAGAAAGTTACTCTTCCCACTGTAAATGGCCAAGGCAGGCAGCAATAATCACCCAGTGGGCGTACCCATGCTACTCCAATGATACAAAATGAAGGGTAGACGAAGAGCTTAGATTGTATCCCTGATGGTTAGTTATTTGATCTAAATTCCACCTGAACACTCTCTGTGCCTCAGCTCCCTCTGCAAAGTGAACAGCATTTCCTCCCCTGAGAGGGATGTTATGAAGGTCAGCACGCTGGTATGTGTGACACGCTCAGCAGAAACACACACTTGTGAAGGACAGCCATAAAAACATCACATAAATGGGAAAGGGGGCTGGCTCTGAAATCTGGCTCCAGACACAAAGCAGCATTATCTAGGTATTTCAGCTGCCCTCAGTTACATTAGTGCCAACCCTGTCAAGACAACAGGACTGCAGGGATGAGAGCATGAGGGCTGTGCATTTCCTGGCCAGTTGCAATGAAGAAACAGCACTGCCTGGCTCCACAAGCTCATCTGTGCTTTTAGGAGAGGCAGCTCAAGTCCAGCCTTTGTTCACTCAAGGCTGAGCTATTAATTTGGAATTCACCGAGGTAGAATGAACAGGGAACCTAATGACAACATTTTTATAGCCACTCTCCTTACAATGGGAGCTTGTAATTTCCAAAGCAGCGCTGGCCTGCGTTTGATTGGTGTAACTTAAATCTCTACCTTTGCTTTTATAATAACCAGTATTTTTTGTCAGATCTTACTCTTACCCTGTTGGAATCAATTCTTGTCCTGGAGGTGTAGATGGGAGGAGGGATGTTGAAGGCTTGAGGAACAAGATACTCTTCAGCATCCATCATATCTTCCAGGTCTTCCTCATCAAGAAGGTTTTGGAAGAACTTGCTGTCATTAGGGCTTGGGAGCTTCATACGATCATCTCCCTAAATATTGCATTAAGAGAGGAAAAATGTCAACAGACAGATTAATTTTCCAAATAGCCTTTCCTTCAGCCTTCTTCATGCCCTGGCAATCAGGCTGCAGGGACCACAAATGCTGTTTTATTTGTTCTAGAGCACCACATCCACATAATTTGTTGAATTTTTTTTTTCCCTGGGAATATGATGGTAGAAAGAGAATAATAGCATAAATCAAGCAAAGCCTTTTTTTTTTTTGCATTCTTGTGACTGAGCTTTTATTCTTTCTTTTTTCCTTTTTCCATACAAGCTCAGCTTCTGACCCAAGTTCTGACATGTTTTTGAGTACAGATAAGATATGGTACAAGCTATTAGAGAGTGTCCAAAAAAGGGCAATGAGGATGGTAAAGGGCCTTGAGGGGAAGCCGTGTGAGAAGCGGCTGAAGGCACTTGGTCTGTTCAGCTGGAGAAGAGGAGACTGAGGGGAGACCTCATTGCAGTTACAAGTTCCTCACAAGGGGAAGAAGAAGGACAGGCACTGATCTCTTCTTTGTGGTGACCACTGACAGAACCCGAGGGAATGGCCTGAAGTTGTGTCAGGGGAGGTTTGGGTTGGACATTAGGAAGAGGTTCTTCATCCGGAGGGAAGCTGGGCACTGGAACAGGCTCCCCAGGGAAGTGGTCACAGCACCAAGCCTGACAGAGTTCAAGAAGTGTTTGGATGATACTCTTGGGCACATGTTTTGACTCTTGGGGATGATCCTGTGCAGGGCCAGGAGTTGGATCCTTGTAGGTCCCTTACAACTCAGCATATTCTGTGATTCTGTGAAATATCTCAGATATTTAGGCTGAAATAGGAGAGGTGAGGAAAACATGGAACCTGTTGTGTCTGCGTGTCTGCTTTATTTTAATTTGTAATTTTAGGGACTTAGAGGATAAATTTTGCTCCATCCATACAGAAAGTTCTGCAAAATATAACAGAGCTAAAAATAACAAAAATCAAACCAGGCAAGGACAGCAACATGTGTTTGTGTTGAAACACCATCTACAAGCTGGAGAGGAAAATCTTGGCTGCATTTTGCTTGGTGCCACAAAACATCACAAAAGACAGCCCATACCCCAACCACCTAAGAGACCATAAAAACAATGCTAAACTTGACTGCATGGTTAAAGAATGGCCTCCTACTCCTCAAGAACTATTATGCCACATATGGAATAAAGCAGGGAATGATGGTTGTGCTGTAGAGTGCACCCAGAGCAGTTTAAAATCTCAATGGCAAGTTTGTCATTCTTGCTTGCGTCTGTGAGGAATGGGGAGTCATGATGGCAGAGATCCCAGTGCAATGGAGTTACCCTGGTTTCTCCTCCAGAAGCTCATAGCCTATATTGTCTGCAAGGAACACTGGAGAGGAGCCTCTCAGGATAAAACAGCCATCAGATAATGAAATGGGGGAGGGAAGGACAGAAGAAAGGGAGGGAGGAAAGAGGTATTCGGGAGGAAAGAGGTATTTGGAATAAGGAAACATGTCCTATCTAATGAAGTCGTTTAATCAGACTGGTTTTTCCAGATTCACTTGTATCAGCTGAACTTAAATTTACCACAGTGGGGAACACTGCATGGAAAATTCCACATTCAGCACCACAAATCTCCTTAACTAGTATTTTACTTTTCAACTGTATTTTAATTCTGCTGAGGCTGAAGGAGAGCAACGTGCACTCCCACTGTGCAGTAATACACCACGAATCATCTAGAGCATCTACACAGTGAAATGAAACATCACACGGTGAGACTGGCACTAGACCCGGAGGCAATCAGGAGACATGAAGTGTCAGTGACTGTACTTCTGCAGGCTGTTCTGCTAGGAATTACTACGTCAGTGTGAGCCTGAGGACCAGCTAGATGTAGCTCTGCCCTGTAGTCCCTGGTGTGGAGCAGATAGGGCATGAGATATAGCACCAGAGTATCATTACTTGGATCAAACTATTCCCATGCTCTGGTCTCTGGTGTTTCACCATCACCTTACTTCTCTTAAGTTTTCATTTTCATTTGAACTGTTCACACCTAAGGACTTTACCACTTAGATATATTTTCTGTGACTTGAGTCTGAGCTCTGAAAAACACATGCACAGCTCTAGGCTTCCACAAAATGTATGAAAGGACATACACCTGTACTCAGGCACACACAGCTCCAGTTTGATGGATTCAAAAAATACTGCTGCCACAGTGCAGTTCCATGGGATGAACCATGCTGGTGTGACTCTCTCACAGGGATATTAAGCCTACAGAACCTAGAGAGCTTCAGGAGAACAGAGAGGGAAGCTTCCCTCTAGCATGAGAGGTACCAGTGTGACCCAACTCCCTGTCTTCTGAGAAACCTTTAAGTTTAGGCTATGAAAAGAAACTATTATGATCTCAGCAGTGCAGAGAAAAGTCTCTTCAGGATAATCTCCCAAGATTCAGCCTAATCAGTTGTAGAATCAAGCAAGTCCTGGGTCTAAAAGTAGACTCACCGTCCACCAATGGACAAAACTTGTCCCCAGTTTCATAAGAAAATGCAAAGCGCTGGGCAGCCTGCAAAGCCGAATCTTGTATATGTGCTAATAAATACAAGTTTAGGAAGTGAATTTGAGATAATTGTATTATTAATATTACTGGTTTTGAGATACTGACACTGTCTGTTCTACTTCCCACATGTATAATATTGTGGTCACTGCTTTAAGTTCAAGAATACCTTGAACTTCAAGAGATTAAAAGGCAATACCCCTAACACTCAGCTTTCAGAAACAGAATTTTTTTTGTCCCTCAGCGGTGTTGCATACTTGCTTACCTGAATGACTAGGTATCTCTGAGGGTCTCGAGCCATCCTAGAGAATTCAGCAGCCAGCTCCTTGAATTTTGGCCGACTGTCAGCATCAATCATCCAGCCTGAGAACACAATGTAGATGAGAAAGAAAAGAGTTAACTGTCAAGGGAAGAAGTCATTCAGTTTTTAAAAATGCACAAGTTTGAAGTGCTTGATAGCTCTGGCCTAAAGAAAAGTAGCAATAAAGAGCCCAGAAGAATGGAAAGCTAGAATTCTATGATGCATAACATGGAAAACTCGTGGGTTTGGCCAGACTAGGTTGTTCCTTACTGCATGGATTTATTTTTTTTCTTACTTTGTTGAGCTCCTCTCTGTCCCAGAGACAGCAAGAATGCCTTGCAATTTTCCCTGTTTTGTCCATTTAGATGGCAGCACCGACTGTCTTTTATTAAAGACGTGTCCAACCTCTAGTACAATGAACCTGATCTCATCAGAGTCTAGTGGATTTACAATAAAGTTACTACTAAATACAATTTTACTGTACCTGACATACTGTCCCACAGTGACTTAGATTAAAGAGTTGTTCAGCAGATCTACAGGACAACTGACCTGGCATCTGCCTTTCAGGCACTTCTGCATTCACCTGACTGCATCAAGAGCACAGCCCTTACATGGCTGTAAAGGCACTAGATCTTATTTCAGTTGAACAAGGAGCGATTCCTTTGTCCTTCCCTCTCCAAGAACCATTCATTAGGAACAACAGTTCTCAATCCCTGCTAATAACATCTGTAAAAGAAGCAGGTAATATAGGTAGTCACCACCAGCAACCAGTTGCTCTCTGTCAACTTTTTGTAATGGAAGATCCTATCAGCAGCTTCTCAAGAGGCTGTTTTCCCTTTCCAGGGATGTTAATGGAAGCAGGCCTTATCTCCTAAGTGTGACTTAACTGAAGGAGTGACAAACACAGGAAAAAGAAAGCACTAGAGCTTATAAAGAATTTCACACAAACATTACAGAGCTAAGTCTCTGCATCAGGCTGTAACTTTCCATCTCCCAGATTGCCACATCTTCCAGGGCTTCTTTTATTCCACTGAGATTTGCCTCATACTCATTAGAAATCCTAAGAGATGGGACATTTTTGCACTCAAACAACATAAACCCCTTGCACTGTTCAGACAATTTCCACACCTGCATGCACAGTACAACTGTTTTCAGAAGATACTTTATTTACCTCTTCTACTTTTAGTTTCTTCTTTTTTCCCCACTGCTTTTGTGTACAAAACAAAAAGGAAAGGAGTATATAAAATGGATGAGATGTCTGTATGTTAATCTCACTTAAATTAAGCCAGAAACATCAGCGAAATATTTCTAATTCTTTTTAAATTAGAAGCATAACCTTGGAGGATACTGTCACTAGTGCGGGTATCTTAGAGATAAAAGAGTAGGAAGAAATCATGTGCAGAAAGTTCTTTTTTGCTGAAGTAAAAATATTCATTGATTTTTGTATCGGACTAAGAATGATAAAAAATAATCCTCTCTGTAGTATTTCTTCTATTAATTGTACTTTTTATTATTACTCTTGCAACCATAATTCTTGTTACTAACAACAAAACCTTTGCAATCTCTTTCCTCAATGTTTGAAACCAGCATTTCTCCTCACAACCTTCACTGGCTGGGTATCCGTGGACCATAATTACATTTAATACTATATTTTTTAACATCAAAATCAATTGTCATGCAAATGACATGGGTTTACAATAGCAATCATACAATTTTGACTTCATAGCAAGAATATGAGATACCATCTGACAGTAATAAGAAGCTGAGCTAACTCAGCCCTTGGCTAAATTCGTATCATTTGCAATTGCAAAAGATGTGCATTCAGTATTTAAATGGAATTGACACTAACTTGAGAAGTTTTTGTTTCGAAGCAGCCTGTCCTATTCCCTAGCACTGTCAGATGTTGCAGATGCAAATATTCTAAACCAGTGTCCCTCTTGCAGTGAACACGGAGATATTAAATGTGACAATGACTTACACTTCACCATCACCATATAAACATCAATAGTGCAGATTGGAGGCTGGGGCAGCCGCTCTCCCTTCTCCAGGAGATCGGGGATCTCTCGAGTTGGGATTCCATCATATGGCTTCCCACCAAAGGTCATAAGCTCCCAGATAGTGACTCCTAGAAGAAAAAGAGTGACAATATTCAGGGTCATGCTACTCAAGTTCCCTTAGAGTGCAGTATTCTGGGCGAGTTCTGGACTGCAATCTCTTCTTCTTTACCAGTAAAAACACTGAAGTTTGGACTGGTGGGGAGCGGGGGTGTTGAGTGAGTGGTATTTAGTTGCCATCTGGGCTTAAATCATGACAGTCTGCCACTTAAAACCCTCTGGAAAATGGTAAGACAGCACTTTGTGTTAATCTTCAAAAACAACTTCCCTTATTTTTATTGGTGTAAAAAGCAGCACGATAGTTGTGAGGTGCAAGAGAAGGTCTGAGAGAAATGAACGGTGGTAAAGGAAATGGATGCAGAATGCATCACACTCTTTTATCAAAAGGGGAAATGAAGGGCTGATGTACTCTATTATTTTAAGGGGAAAAAGCACAGATGTTCCCTACCTTAGAGCATCAATTTCCCACAAAGGTCCAGCACTAAGTAACATTATGTCATTGTCTTTGCCTTGTAAGCCATTCACATGCACTAGCATTATTTTTTCCTTAAATCACCTTATGGATTTGAGTTTATGATAGTGCTGTGCTACAAACCCAAGATTCTCTTTTTGAAAAACCATTGGATTTGTTTTGGTTTTGAAGATGGAAATAAAGGTCATATAAGTAACAGAATTTGTCCCTAAACAAAATCTTAAATATTGAAAATGTTGATCTCACACCAGTTTCTTTAACTTTTTCTTGGTCATTATAAACACCTCTCCAGGTTATTACCATATTCTGCCAGCTGTCATACTCATGTGAAAGGTGATGGGCAAAATTACCATATGAATAAAACATATATTTATTTCACCTTTATTCACTTCCTTCTTGATATTCAATAACTATAATTTGTCAATTGTTTATGGTCTTGTCCTTTTTCTGATGTTCTGGGCTTTCTGCATTTAAAATGAATTTCATAAATGAAGGTTTTGGTGGGTTTTTTTAGGTAATCCCAGGGATACAGAAATTGAAGGGAAAGGGCAGCTTTACAAGATCAATTTAACTCTCAAATGTTTTTCTCAGCTGAGTAGAAGAGGGCAGCTAACCAGTCACAGCAAACAGTGTCTTTTGCTGCTACCCACAGGTAAAAGTGAGTAATGACAAGAATTGTACACCTTTTTGGGCAACAGGAAATGTAAATAGGATACCATAGCCCTAGATACTGCTGAAAATTGCCATTTATAAAGGTATACATTAGTAATAGCTACACTAGACAAATAGGCAGCCAGCTCAGCAGATGTGGCACAACGGCTATTTTGGATAACAATTATCAGCACTAAATGAACATCTCATTTCTCAAACACAACTTCTTTTTCTGTGGGTAGCTCACCAGTTCCAAAGTTATCTGTGAAATTAAATAGATGCTTGTTCTAGTTAGTTTGGGGAGCTTGTCTCTTCTTTCTCTTGCCATGTTTGCTCTGTAGTATGACAAATTCTCTTTTATCTGATTGTAGGTACAGAAAGTCCCGTTAAGTCTGAAAATGCTTTTTGACATTCATAGTTTTTAGAGCTGAGATTTTCAAAGACTGCTGAAAATTACGACCTGCAGCTGTATTTTTATGAATATGTGGATGAGCTGAAAGAGGCCTTCTTCTGTCATAACAATCAGCCAAACTGCTACCAGACTAGATCTTACAACACTCACCCCAGCAGGGAACATCACGATAATATATTTTAGTTAGCAGGGAAGTGACACAGGGGACAGTAGCAATTGCTGCCCAGTTACACATTTAAAGAAAAAATTTACTCCTTTAGGAAAAGAGGATATCTTTAACACAGTAACACAACTTGGTTTACAGCTTTAAAAGACACAAATTTTTAAACTAATCACATGAAGATTTACCATAGCTCCAAACATCACTCTGATGGGTAAATTTCCTGTAGTGTATGCACTCCAGAGCCATCCACTTAATTGGCATCTAGGGAAAGACAAGAGAAATGTACCCTTAGAAATACATTTTTAAAACAATACAGACAGATCCTGTAGGAAGACATCAGCTTCCTCCCTGTTTCCTTTTTCAGCTGCAAGCTTGAAAAAAAGCAGCACTACTCAGCAGAGGAAATGGCTGTTCCTACCCTCTGGAATGGCGCTTTGCATCAGAAAACATGTGGAGGTGAGAAACACGAACCAATTATCTGCAGAACTTCTCATATTTACTGATTCAGATGTAGTGGAACAACTCATGTTTTCATCAAAACTGTTTGACCAACCATCACCAAAAATTGCATCCAATTTCCCTAAATCAGAAGTGCAGCAGAAAAGGTGGAATGTAAAAGCTTTTTGGCCTCAACAGTTTGCAACGCCAGACACTGCTATCTCAACTGTTCCTTAATGAAGCAAGTTAGCAATGCAGCATCCATAATATTTCACCATCCTTATCATCAGGGTAAACAGGCAATGGGGAGACCTTACAGTGCTTAATTTCTAACTCATAATATTTGTTAGGAATTTAGCTGTCCCAGTTCTCTTACCAGTACTGCAGGGAGAAAAGTTGCTCCCAAAACTCAGTCAAAAGTCTCACATTACCCCCTGGCTGTGACTCACCCTCAGGGGAGCTCATCTCTTCTGACAGAGAAGGGTGGGCTGGCAAACCAAACCACAGTTTGGCATAAGGGTCCCCTCTACTGAGTTTGTGTTAAAATGAGATTCATAGTGTTTCCTATTCCTGAGCTGGGCCCATCAGGCTCAGCTCAGTCCATGAATTCCTAATGGACACACACTTAACAGATTTTTACCTGGCAGAGACTTGTATGGGTCACCTCTAATTGCAAACTATGGATGAGGTACTGGAATAAACCAAAGAGATATTTAACTGCAGACAGAATCTGAACAGATGGTGGGTGTAAAAGCAGAGGATGTGTCTTCATTCCAACCCTTATGAAAATACCTTCCATGAAGTTGACTAATGAACAAAACCCATAGAGTTATGGCAAAAATAGCACCCTGTAATAATGTTGGTTTAGCTCTCGCAAAGACATTTCATCCTCCTCCACTAAATACTGCAGAAGTGCATTGCTCTCATTCCCATTAAATATGGCTGAGTTGTTCCAAATATGAACAGCTGCTGAAGGAGCAAAGGCTACCTTGTTCATGGGATAACTCAGGTTGGAAGCAATCTCAGGATGCCTCCAGTCCCACCTCGGGCTCCCAGCAGGTTCAGCTATGAGATCCGACCAAGTTACTCAAGGCTTTATGAAGTCTGGACTTGAAAACCTTCAAGGATGGAAACTGCATGACCTCTGTGGGCAACCTGATCAATTGTTTGATTGCTCAGTTTGAATCTCCCTTAGCTTGCTCTTAATACAACTCAAAGCTGCCTATGTCTTCTAGATCTGAAAGAGTGCTTCTCTGGAGTGAAGTTATACATCTGACATGTAAATCCTGCTCCAGAGCTCTCAGTGTGTGACTGGTCTTACAAGTCCAAGACACAGCTGCCAGGGAACAGCTGTTTTGCAAGGATCAACTCATTTTCTGTCCTTCACTGGCTGATGGAGGGAAGAAGCAGAGGGGTTTTTGAAAAGAGGATTAGCGAATTGAAAGAACCAGGGAAAACTTCACCTTCCGTGACAGAAGGTTTCTTTCCATGGGGAAATGGGAACACACAAGTGACTCCTCTCAAGATCTTCACCTCAGCGCCTGAACTGCTGATGCGATCTGTGCAGCAGATGCCAAGGGCAGCACCCACACAAACAGGGCAGCAGCCCATCCCAGAGAACAGCACACACTGACAACAGCTGTTTGTCCCAGACAAGGGCATCAGTGAACACAGAAAAATGCAGATAGCAAATAGACAGAAAGCAAACTGAACATCCAGGAAAATGATTGACAGGAGAGGCAGAATCCCTTGGGATTCTGTGACATTGAAATATGGAATTTCAGGATGTTTAGGGAACAGTCAGCAGCAGCATCTGAACTTACAGCCCTTTGAATAATGCATTAATCTGAAGGCAGTAGAAATGAGGCGAGGCACTATATGTATGTGGTGTAGTGTGCTGGAAAGTAATAGGGGGAAATGCCTTGTTTCAAAATTATCTCAAATCTAGCTTTTAGTGGCCTGGCATTCTGCGCGGTACTGGAGACATAATATACACGCAGGCTCTTTCAATGCGATAGAAGAGGGAAACTCTCCTATGTTTCAAACATGTTCTCTGGCCTTCCCTTTTGTTTCCTGGAAAATTACTTGTCTGGGAAAATGGGACCGCAAGTTATTGAGGTGCACACTGACCAGAGAAATGGGCTTGGCAGGAATGCCCTAGAAAATCCATCACTCATTGAACTGAAGTCTTCAGAACAAGACACAAAATGGAGCATACGAACAAAACCTAATTCTGAGTGTGAAAACTGTTTGTTCAATTGTATTTTGGCACCTGGAGAAGCTCACTGAACAAAAAATGAGCAGCTTTTATGTGTGCTGTCACAACACAGTTCTCCTAGAAGACAGGGCTTTGCTCAGTCACTGACAGACTTTCCTATACAGATAATAGTCCAATAGGGATACGTTGCCCTAAAGGGTAACTTCAGGAGATTTGTCACAGCATAATGAATTTACTTTCAGACACGTTCAGTACTCACTTTCCCTCCATCAGCATTATACTCCTTTTCATCCCCTTCCAAAAGTCTGGCCAAGCCGAAGTCAGTGATTTTCACATGGTTTGGCGATTTTACCAAGACGTTACGGGCTGCCAAGTCACGGTGGACAAGTCTCCTCTCTTCCAGATACATCATTCCCTGAAGGAATAAGAACAGTAAAATAAATTTAATGAATCTTACATGATTTTTGAGAAATAGCTTTCACCTGTGACATGTCAGATGTCTGCTTCACTTATAAGATATGAGAAGACAGCCTAGAGGACAGAAGTTCCACACTGCCCTTACTCTGAGCAGGAGGTGGGTTTAGATGACCTTCGGTTACTCCAGTGTGAATGATTCTACAAGATGCAATTACCAAAGGGTAAAATCTCCAATAAAATAACACATAGATAACTCCTTTGCTTCAGCAAATTTAAAATCTGGAAATGTGAGACAAAGAAAAGAAATATCATGGCCCTTAATTTTCAGACAGGAAATCTGATGACCATAAAAAATAATCAGTTAAGCCAAAGCCCCACAGAAATTAGGCCAGACTGGAAAACAATCCCAGCTCTATTACATTCCAGGCTAGTGTCTTCAATTTAAGATGAAGGGTCTTGTCCATCTCCAAAGGGTTTTAACTTGAACGCAAATTTTCACTACCCTCAGTGGATTAGATGAAAAACAATTCTTTATTCCAAGTGCTGAAGGTGCCTTGCCTTTTCACTCCCTTAAAATACTGCCTGTAGTACAATAAGACACTAAGATCAATGGCCATTTTTCATGAGCATATATATTCTGTCCCAAGTACTTTTGTTAACAAGCCCATCCAGCTGCCTTTAAAGATAAGGTAACATATACTTAAGCTTCCTGGCCTTAACCTTATTCTCATTCTGATGGGAGACTAACCATCTACCATCAGTATGGAAGTTTACATGATGCTTTGTGACACTGAGATAACATCAAAACTTGGTCTTATTAATTATATGACACACAAAGGACAGCTGGACAGGGTTACAAGCTGATAATTTCATTAAAAGGCATTTATGACATTAACCATCATTATAAGAACTTGCAGATTAAATTACACACTTGATAATTACCCTTAAGGTATCTCTTAATATATTAGCTCTGTATAATATATATGGTAATTTTTTAAAAGTCATTGCTGAATACCAAAGAGATCATATTATCCCATAATGCAGATGGTAATTCAGAGACCCACATATAGTGACTAAAACAACCAAATTACTCAGAGCCATGGTCCGGATTTTATTCCCCTTCATAGACTAAGAGGTTCATACATACCTATCCCCAATACAAACTACCCTCCATGGCCACTGGGCCAGAACACAGCCCTTTGGTGACAGAAAGCGGGCAGCAGGTCAAAGGAGGCGATTCTGCCATTCTAGCGCACTCTGGTGAGACCCCACCTGCAGTTCTGTCTCCAGCTCTGGGTTCCCCAGCACAGCAAGGACATGGACCTGTTGGAATGAGTCCAGAGGAGACCACCAAGATGATTAAAAGGATTGAGCATCTCTCCTATAGCAGAAAGCTGAGAGAATTGGGATTTTTCAGCCTGGAAAAGAGAAGGCTCAGGGGAGAACCCTCCAGTATCTGAAGGGGCTACAAGAGAGCTGGAGAGGAACTTTTTACAGTGATATGTAGGACATTTTACAAGGGCAAGGTGTAATGACTTTAAACTGAAAGAGGGTAGGTTTACATTAGACATTAGGAAGAAATTCTTCCCTGTGAAGGTGGTGAGGCCCTGAAACAGGTTGCCCAGAGAAGCTGCTGTGGCTCCATCCCTGGAAGTGTTTAAGGCGAGGTTGGATGGAGCTCTGAGCAACCTGGACTAGTGGAAGGTGTGTGTGCCCACAGGAGGGGGTCAGAACAAGATGGTCTTTAAGGTCCCTTCCAATTCTACGATTCAATGAAAGTGGATGTCCTTACAAAAAAACATCGAATGAAGCCCTAAACTGCTGTGGGTTTTGGGTGACAAATTTCAGTGCAAACACGAGTAAAATCTTTGAAAATACGTGGGAGACTGTTTGGCATAAAAACTGTATCATGCAGTCAACATGAAGGTGGTTTGAAAGAGTACACAGGGAGTCAGGCATAAAGCAAATGGAGTCAACACGAAGGCACTTTGAAAGGGGACACAGAGATTCTTTGGCATAAAGCAAACGCAATTATTCTTTAGAAGTGCTATCAGTTGAGGCAAACACACTCTCCTGCCAATTGCAAATCAATACTTTGGGCTTTTGACTATCAGAACTGTGTATCTTTGAAAGCATGAAGTTTTCTGACATAAAATTAAACCCCACAGAAAATGGACAAATAAATCTCCTGAGTTAAACAGTTGTGAGTCACTCAACAAACACCCCATGAAACCAGAGGCACCATGACTTAGCACAAGAATTACAATCTGAAAAAATTCAATGAGAAAAAGACAACAGGGTCTATCAATAGCAATGGCACTATGTAATAGAGGAAAATCACCCCAAAAATGGGTGATTTTCCCCATAAAATTCAGACATATTGGGAAGTCATATAAATCCTGTTTCACATCTCTAACACTGAACAGTAACCAGGAAAGGTCTTCAAGGCAGCATCAATATTGCTCATAACAAGTACTCCGGGAATTAGATGGATTTCAGCAAATTCCCAGTCTCATGTCCCTCCCAAAATGATGCTGGTTCTTTGCATTCCTGAAAGTTCTGCCCCTGAAGCCAGGATTGCAGCCATGTGCAAACAGACAGGCTCCCTTGTGCTTCTCCCAGACACTTCTCTCTTGCTGCTCACATCTCTTCCTTCACCTTTCATGGGATTAAGCACCTCTCTTCAGTCTTGCATCTTTCTCTGCGAAAGAGCTGCTCCCTGAGCAAAAACTCTCAAGGTGCTGCTTACATCTCTTTTCTACTTAGTTTAGGAAATATCTCAAATTTTCAGAATTAACAGAAATCTTTGTAAAGCTTCACAGATTTGAGATGACTTCCACTATCCTTATTTGCTGAAAACTCTCAGTTCCTCAAAATGAGGCAGCGGGGGGAGAGGCAGAAAAGAAACATTCAAACTTGCAAATAGATCTTCGTGGGCAGGATATGATGAGGGCACAAGAACCCAGAGAATTTGATGAGAGAATTCTGCAGCATCAGACTACATCAGGTCCAAGTAAAGTTAGCATTTTTAATAGATTAATTTGCACCTATCAACACTGAAATTATATGAAGATATTGCAGACTTCTTTTAACAGAAATGAAGAAATAGAATTTCTTTCTTGTTAAGATCAAAACAGATGACCTATCCTGAGGCCTTAGCCTCCTATCTTTAGCTAATGATGGGAGGAACAGATGTTAAGGTGTCCAAAAGCATCCTTAATGGAAAGAGTTAAACAAGCAAATTCTTAGCCATGCCTCCTTGGTCTTATCTTACCTTCCTTAGAGATCTAATTTCCAATTATTTTTTTAAACATGTAGGCTAACACTCTAGCATGTTACACTGTTTATTCTACTCATTAACTTTCATTTATTTCAGTCTTGTGCTATTATTTAGTATCCTTTTAGTAAGATTCTATTTTATAAAACCTAAACTCACACTCTCTTAAAAACTAGAAATATGTGCAATCACCAACCTGCATGTTGCTCCTCACCAATACAACAGCTGGTTTTCTTTTATATCCAGAAAGAGGGTAGAAATAGCTGTCTTTGAATCAGTGTACTCACAGTTTACTTCATCTCTGTCACACAAACTTGTCAGGGCTTTTTCCCACCTGCGCTATTTGCAAAGCTAAAAACAGCCAACGTATGGTTGACAGCTACAAAATCCTCTGCAGAGTCCACAACCTGCAGAAATGTAAATCCTCCTAGAAATACCCGGTGTAAACATGTTTGATTTTCCTGATAACCTATCAACAAGTTTTAAAGGTGGGTGGCAGAATTATAAGCGAAAAGGTATATACAGATATGTTTTCAACACATGTATATATTTGCAATAAAATGAGACTATACAAGCAGAAGGAAAAGAATCTAAAAATGGGAATCCTACAGTATACACTGCAGCAATACTGTCTAAACATATACTATGCCAAAACCCATCACTTGAAGACATTTTTGAACCTGGAAGGAAAAAAGCTCCGTATACATCTCTAATCTTTTAACATGACACAGAAGTATGATAAAAAAATACTCTCTGTATGACGCAGCTGCTGCCATCACCACCCCAAAAGCCCATGAGAGAATATCTAGGGCTTTTTAAGAGAGTCACAAGACAAAACTACAAGTGACTCTAGTCTGTGGCAGTGGAAAGAGATCTGTTTGTAAAAATGACGCTCTAAACCCTAATCCTAACAGACATTATGTGTATCATTTGTGTTGTTATCTCTGAGGCTGAGGAAATGAAACACCCTTCAGGGCTTGTCCAAATCAGAGCTAAGAAGTTCCCATAAAATTATCAAAGTGTAACATGTCACGATAATATGAAACTGCATACTTCGATACACAGAATATCCAGAATATGGGTGGGATTTTTATGCTGAAATCACTGAGAGGAAGGTTCAACATTAAATCATTCAAGGTCAGTTGTGCCATTATCTCTGAGCCCAGATTCATCTCACATGGACACAAGAATCTGCCATGACCTACCCATCACTGATACTTCCTCAGCACAGTCACAACAGAGGTTCCTCACAGAGAATGTCATTAGAAATGCAATTACTGCTCAGACCCCGCAACATAAAAATCACTCTCTGAATCAGAGCTAATGCTATTAAAAAATCGAACAGCCATGGCAAACAGCTATAATACAGAGAAGTTGAGCAAGTCTCTTCGGAACTTCAGGATGAGTGAGGAATAGCCCTTTTTCTTTCACAACTGGGAATTGGGGTGGAAATCACCAGTTTTACTAGCTGAGGTGAATACTGCTCTTATCAGTTTACTTTCAGAGCTGGGTAGGAATAACAGAGAACAAAAATTACCTTGTTGAATAGGCTAAAAGTTAGTAATTAAGAGCTATAAAAGAAGAAGTCTTTCCCAATTTTATTATGGAGTGTTTATGAAGTCTCTGGCATGGTGGATAGAGAGATTTGGAATGGTCACTTCAGCTACAGTCAAGTATGCTCAGGCTCGTTTCACAAAACAAAAATGTCAGACCTGAAAATGAGATAACACGCTGGCAACAGAATGAAGTGGGACAGTGGAAAGAAGACTGTGTCAAATGGGACAGCTTTCTGATCTTTCCAAGTGCTGAACTGCAGTAAAAATAGAAAATTAGGTCCATAAAGTATTAGGACTTCCAGTGCTGCAGACAACTACAGAGGAGTGTCACTAAAGTCAGGCTGGTGGTGGAAATAGGAGAATAAAGGGATTTGTTTAAAAAGGAAAATGAAGCTTTGCTGGCAAGTCATAGGTTTGTCCCCCAAGATATCCCGTCTTTAAGTCATGGTCATAATTTGCTGTTTTCTTACTTTGTTATTACTTGTGTTACTTTCTGCTGCTGTCATTTTGTCTCCCAGTCTCTGGGTGCACTTTTGAGCAACAGCCACAATTGTATAGCTCAGAGTGTAAGAGTTACAAGCAGACTATTTCAGATGCTGTAATTTGATTTCCTTCACTTTTCCGGACTCTTCAGAGTCCCACCTCTCTGCTGAGGATGCTTCTGGATTTGTTTCAAAGGTGGCAACTGCCATTCAGGGAACGTCCAACTCTTTGAACTGCATGAGTCTTGCCTGAAAGCTCTTTTCATCAGGTGCCTGTACTTCATTTCCAGAAAAAAAGGTATTCACTGCTCAGGACAGAATTCAAGCAGGTATGTAGGTCATTAAATGCAAAGTCCTTTTGGGATAATTACTAAAGATGAATGGAAGTGTGTTGAATCACTAACTAAAATTTAACATATGTATTTGATCTTGCATGATGCAAGACAATTCAAATGAAAAAAGTAAACATAGAGAGCTTCACCTGCCCAAAGAACTTCAGCAGTACCAGCACACAGCAAAATCACTACAAATGATTTTCTTTCAGTGAAACGTTTTGTTGTTTTCTATGATAAATATAGGTATTTCCCGAAACTGAGGGCATGTTAATCTTATCCCACCCAGGAATTGGGAGCAGTCTGTCTTTGATAATAACTTCCACCCACCAAAGCCAGGACACACGGCAGATTCATCAAACAGGTACGGGACGAAAGAAAATTTCAAGTTGAAATCTCATGGACATTAATGTGCAGCCTTGGAGACTGCTCTCTTACCATCCTAATAACTTGAGGTTAGCTTAATAACGTGAATCACTCCAGAAAGCCTCAAATGGTCATCTTTTCCCCTGTGCACCCCATGGAAAAAGTGTTAATTTTACCTGGGGCTAAATAAACTTTCAAGGAAAACACAGTACCCTTTGTTGTCAGAAGCAACTGGAATCATCCAGGTAGCTGTTACTCCAGAGATGGCTGTGCAAGGGAAAAAAAATGACACTGCTCTGAAATACACTGACTCAGCTGCAGAGGTGTGATGTGCCATGCAGGTCTGCTTGGGAGCTGGGACTGGAGGTCACCCTTGCAGCCAAGGGAAAGTGGAGGATGCTCTCTATTTCGGCCCGGAGCTGCCAGCAGACCAAGCCAGGGACTCACACTTTGTGCTGTGCACGCCTCCACCATGGGAGCTGCCAGGAATTTCTGAAAATGTCTGGAGTTCTGCCAACTCTGGTAAAGCTGACAAGGGATGCCCAGTCTTGCACCCGGGGCTGTGGTATAATCCCAAGTATTTAGAAGTTCAATTAGTTCCCATTTATAAGGGGTAAATTCATCTCTCACTTTTTGGTAAAGGGCAGACAAAGAAAGCTTATATGATAGTAACGTACTTCTTCCCATCTCCCGATCGCTTGATAAGCTCTCTCAAGATTCTATTTCCCTACAGTTTAAGTTTGAAGTAATGTGCTACTCATATGTAACAAGCTGTATCTTGTAGTAAAAGTGCTTTTATCTCAAGATGGCCACCTTTAGACACAGCCTTAGGATAGAATTTTGATATAACTATCTGGATTTTCCTACAGCTCATGTCCACTGAGCACGACCAGAGAACTGAAACTTTGCTAGGCCTGCGCTCAAGCAGGTGTGACGTGAGCAGAGTGGATGCTGTGCACTCATGCCTGCTGATATATCCCTTTCCTCACAGTTCTGCTGTGACATTGCCAAGTATTTTTGGACTAAACAGCTCAGAGCACACAGAAGCAAGACCAAGACTACTTATACTTGACTTAAGAGGCAAGATCCCAGTGCAGCTGGATTTCTCCCCCCATGGAAAGATAACCAGTAGAAATACAAGTTCTGCATGTGTAACTCAAGCTACTTTCACTGTGAAAAGAGACATGATGCTTTGTACAGGGTCAGTCTTGTATCTCTCCACTTGTGAATCACCCAGACGTACAAATTCTGTCTGCTCACACATGAGAGTGTGATTGCACAGTACTCAGCTGAAGCACAAAATTGGGATGAGCTGGCTTTGTACCCACCCCAGGAGGACACACACTACCTGTGGCAATATAAACATGCCAGTTACCCATCAAAAGAACAAGTCTGGATAAAAAGAAGTCAGCACGAGATCTTTGGTCTGCATCATGTGGCTGCTGCAGTGTATTTGTTACAGAAATAGGAGTCCTAAAGCCTGATATATTGCATTGTTAAGCTATGGTCCAAGAGACAAAATAAAAAATAAATAAAACCTAACAGGTCAAAACAAACTGGGGAAGCAAAAGCGAAGTGAAAGACACTATGAGGCTAAATTAGATTAGAAATATAGGAAAAATGCAGGCTACTCCAAAATGACAGCTCATTCATAAAGGGAGAAAGAGTAGAAGGAAATGAGAGGAGAAGCAATTTCATAAGCTTATGACATTTCAATACCTAATTGACTGGATTGAGCAGACATTTTGATGTGCCCAGACCCACTCCAATCCTAAATTAAAATCTCAGGAGTGTCATCTCACCCTTTCACAGCCAGATAAGTGGGTCACCGCTGAACAGGTTGGTTCTCAATTCTGAGTTTCTGGGGTCCTTATAATGAAGCTATCTACCCTGAGTAGGTGCTGAAGCTCCTACAGCAACACCAGAAGGGGCGTTTGTTCCAGTGTCATCGTCAAACATGTCCTTTGTCTGAACTCCTGCAGAAAGTTCGAGTAGTCTCTCAGGTTTCCTGAAATTATGAAGCTATCTAGATTAGGTGGTGCTGAACGTAAAGAGACTGTGAAGCACTTCATGTTTTTCTGATGAAAGATGTTACATAAAGTGGTATAAGCGACGAGACGCAAAAGAGGTATTTCAATGCTGGCCATACTGCATGTGGCTCCAAGTTCTGGTCCCACCTACAGCCACATCTGTACACCTGCTGTAAATTAGTTTCTGAGCATGACATTTCTGAGGGAGGGAGCTGTGGAGTTGTATCTAATCTCCACTTTGCAATTAACTCAAGACTATTGCCACAGTGCTTTCTTACGACATCTGGGTGCAAGGTGCTCTCCTATGCCATCTTTAGTGCCTTCAATGGGCAAACTGGGTCATACTGGGTCATACTGTGTTACCACTTCACCTGGGCCAGTGTGCCAGCCTCCTGTGCAGTGTGGACACAGGCTACATTACTCCCGTTATTCCCAAAGTGCCCAAAAGGACAGGGATGTTCTCCTATTAGCTTTGAAGAAAACCACATCTTAGCTTAGAGTACTGCACACCAAAGAAGAGAGAGAAATTGTACCTTTTATTTGTGCTTGTAATAAGTGTATGAGCAGTAAGGACACAGTAACCTGGACACAGCTTTGCAGCCCCTCTCATACCCTCACTATGTCAACACAGATGTGATGCACAAACACATGCTGCAGCCAGAGACACACCAAGAGAGTTTCTGATCCTTCAATTACTGAAGAGGACCTAGAGCTGTAATGGGAAAAACATCAATAAAGTCAAGGACTTGTGGGTAAAGGGTCACCCCAACACTTTGATAAAATATTTCACATCCAATGCCTTCCTGCAAGCACTGCAGTATCTGCTGCTTACAAGGTCTGCTGGCGGTGACGACACAAACCAGTCAGGTGTTTCCAGGAGACTGTCCTTTGGGTACACTGCCCCATGTAGGAGGAGAAAAAAGCAAGGCAAAAACCTACTGAGGTCCCTGTGTAAGAAAAAGCCTGACTGTTGAGGTTTATTTCCACTGCAGGGATGTTCTTCCCCAGACATACCACAGGGCCTGGGCTCTGCAAGCCAGGTTTTCCACCTGCTGTGCCCATTAATGCTGACACAGCTCACCTCTGTCCAGAAAACACAGAAACGCTTAGGGCAGTTTTGGCTGCAACTTCAGCTACCTATTGTCAACACTTTTTTCTGTGAAAGAAGCCTCTAAATAAGAACTAACTGCCTAAATAACAAACTTAGTACTGCGAAAGTCTCACTGCTGGGCAATAAACACTCATTTCAAAGTAACTACAGTCAAGAGGCTGGCAGGAACACAGTCCTTACGACAAAGGCTGTGAATTGCTGTTTCAAAAGCAAATCATCATAATCTGTGCTACACGTGCCAGTAGGAGGAACATACCCGTCCTCTGATTTGGGGAGTGCTCAGAGACTTCAGGTTTCAGCTCTCAGTGGATCACATCCTCCTGGAAAGTGTTTGATGCTTTTCAAAGTGGCAACCAAAGAGAGAGGTACCAATTTGAACAGGCTTTTTGAAAGCTGTTCCTTCCCCTTAGATTAATTGCTGCAGTTAGATCAGCTCCAGCGCTTTCCTATGAAGAGGCAGGGAGGCTGAATGCATTCTATAAAGGAGTTCCCAGTGCTACTGCAACATGACCAGTGCTTTCCTGATGCTCTGTAGGTCCAAACTATCCATGAGGGAGATCATGTGGCTTTCCTGCTTGGAGGGCAGCATCGTATTTGAACAACGAACTACTTCTTCCTCACCCCAGCCACCGACCTCTTGCCAATGCAATTATAACCCAGAGAGTTATTGTGCAGTGCATTCACTCTCTCCAACAAAGTGTATTTAAAATTGATTACTTCTGCTCCTTAGGCAGGCAATCAATAGAGATGTGGACTGCAATAAGTACAGAGATGTCTGTGGGATGCAGGAGTTACCCTCTATGTCTCTTCAGAAATTAATTAAAAATCAATGAAGTGTGTAGCCTATTAATAAGGAACCTCCAGATTAACAGATACAAGCACAGCCTTCCCTCAGGTTCAGAATGAACACAACCCCAGTACAAACACATTGGAAATTCTCCAGCAATCCAAATCATCCCGTAAGAACCCTGACCTTTCTTGGCCATGCCCTGCATTTGACTGAACTGCAATATTCACAATTTGATGCACCCTTAACAAATTATATGCTATTTGTTTCAAGCTGGCTAAACAAGAGGAATTAGGGTAAATGTTTAGAGGCTTCAGAGTTACTGTGCCGCCCTTTCAGAAAACGGTCTTATGGCAAAGCAAAATCACCTGTGTGAAGATGGGATCCAGCAAACATCTGACAGAGGGATAAGTCCAGTTGATCTCCTCTCCAGTTACAAACACCCTTTTTGTCAGACAGCTGTCTTGAGAAGCGAGTACTGATCCAGTAGCAGATAATTTTCCTCTGGAAGTGTGCGGATAAACTGACATATCATGCACTGGATGCAAGGTTTTCCAGTGTTCCCATTGTGTTGCTGCATGTTATGATAACATCAATATGTGACAAAACAGGTCTTTCCTGTACTCTGTACACTTGGCTGGTTCACATGAGACAGTGTATTCAGACAACCGAACTCACTCTCTCCTTCCCTTGGGAAGTGCCCACAGAGCAGAGAGAAAACACCGCACTGGTAACATCTTGTGTGTTCAGATGAAAATCCCACGGGAAAAGCCCAGAGCAGGTTGCTGCTTTGCAAAACGTACATAATTCCACTGATCCACCTGAAACACTTAAAGGGTGGCAGTTTTGACCTGAAGACACAGGTTTCATAGGACACTTTTGATCCAATTAAAAGCTGCTAGCATTATCCTATGCTCTCATTAAATTAAGCATAGAGGATTTTATTTTTCTTTTCTCACCAAACAGCATGATTGGTGCTGAATTTTTGAGGTAGGCACCTTTATTTGAAAGACACCCCTGAAGCACACACGTGACCAATTTTAAAATCACCATTTCAGCATAAATAGGAAGACAAAAGGACAATGGAAGTGCTACTTCTAGAAACCACTGCCTTCACAATCTATTCCACTGTGAGGGCCACTGGACTCTGGAAGTGGAACAATGCTGTATTTACCCTGTCCTCTTGTGCTACTATTTTCTCCCAGGAGCAGAGCAAGCAGTTGCTATGTATGATGGCCTCTGCTTTAGACTGCAATATTGTTCTACAACAGAAAATGTTCTGAATTTATTCTAAATGCTTTTGGTACTGTGATTCAAGAGAATTCTTGAATAAATTAAAGGTTTGAACTTCCAAACTCTGTTGCCACTAGGTTTCTGAGCATTTCTTAAAAGCCACATCACAGGTAACCATAGTTACCTCTTTCATACCTTTTCTTTTTTTCCTTTTCTAATTGAGAAGCTTATGACAGCTGACAGAACAGGAGAGGTCAGCCACATAAACAGAGTGTGCTCACCTGTAATAACTGGAGAAACCTGCTAAATAATCCATTAACCTTATTCAATAAATCCAGATGAATGTTGGAGTGGGGTGAGAGGAAGACAGAATTGTAGTTTCAAGAGACTCTTATTTCCCCCTGGCTAAAATGTCACATTTTTATTAATGGTTCAGAGCATTGCTGTATTGACAGTGAGAGCACGCAGAGTGTGACTCAAACTGCCACCATGTCCCGCTAGTTCCCTGCCTTCAGTGTGTTTAGGTATCATTAAACACACGCTGCCTCCTTTTCCTTTTCACTCCATGATGCCAGGGAGGATGTTTATAACACAGATAAATTACCCAGGAATACATGAAAGGTCCATATGCTCCTTGAGCAAATGGAAACAACAGCTAGTAACTTTGCCCTGGAAGAGTAAGGGACAGCTAAGCACTGCCCACTTCACTGGGGTGCATGGTCTGTGCCCTTCCCCGCTCCTCCGTCCCACTGCTCAGCCCGACCAAGACAGCAACGCTGACTCCATGGAGATGTGGGATAACATGTCCAAGGCAAGTTTAAACAAGCCCTCGTGTCACTTTGTTACAGGTTATTCACAGAAAATAAAGTATAATTGTACCCTTTAGGAAGAATTATAGGACTCAGATTGAACACTGACTGCAGTAATATTTTGTGCTAAGTATTGGTTCACTCTTCCTGCAAAGTGGTTCTTCAGCTCTACCAAGGGACCACAATCCTACACAGGGGAGAAACTACTTCTAAAATTGTAAATGCTTAAAAAGAAGCTTTCATCATGGCCTCGAAAAACCCTGATGTCTGCTTTTTGATTAGATCTCAGAAATATCTGAATGTGGTTTTGCTCAAGCTTTTGAAATCCATTTACTTTTAAGGTGGAGCACAGCTCTGGAGGTTTTATTTCCCAAATCTGAGAAACTTTCCAGTGAAACAAGAAATGGCTATTTTAATTGATCGACATACACTTCCCAGCTACATCAAATACTTCAGTTACAGCTACATTTTTGTCAGGCTGCCTCCAGAGCTAGGGATGCCACAATTTATTCAAAAAGAAAGAAAAATACTCATGATTTTGGCATCTCGAGATCTGAGCATGTGGGTGGTGAATATATTGGAAATGTTGAGAGCTGTTGAGCTGAAACAGGTGACCTGAGTAGAACAAGGAGGAATCAAGGCAGGTATATTTCCAATGACAGTAACATTTCAAATATCTTAAGACTCAATTCCTGATTTTCTGAACTTAAAAAGAGTTTTTCCATTAATTACAACTGAGACAGGTTCAAGCCTTGGGTCAGTGCTCCTACCACTGCACAGCATCCAGCTGGAACATGCAAATCAGGTTGAAATGGATTTTAATCACCGGCAAAACAATTCAGAGGAGAAGCAGAGGAAACCTAACACCCCTGGGCTCCTCTAAAATCCCAGGTCTTCTTTGAGAAGACTCACACTTGAACTTCCTCCCCAGCTATGACCACTTGACTTTTCGCCTGTCAGCTCTACAGCCGTGATTTTTTCTATGATTTGCAATGTCAGACTGGTAGCCCTGGCTATGGAATACACATGGGGACATTGCCTGGAGTAGTCAAAAGCCTTTTAACAGGATTCAAGCTCTTCTTCTAGCCTGTGACCAACACCTTCTGGGGACCAGCCATTAACACTCAGCCTAAAAAGCTGTCCCTGTTCTTCCTGAAGTTCTGCATCAGCATTTTCATGTTGAAGACTATTGCTCCAAGACTACCAATGTATCATATAGCCACAATTGCTTTTGACAAATTGTACTATAGATACAGAAACTGTCTTCTTAGTATTGAATGATTCCTAAAAAAGTCTGCTAATAGTAAAATCATTGCACTGAGTAGAAAAGTCTCATTTGATTGATTTTGGTTCATTTGGATCAGATCCAAACATATGAGAAGTCTCCAAGCACAGTTTCCACACTCTCTTGGCTAGCATTTTTCAGCTGTACCTCCATCTCTTGGCTGCTTCTTCACAGTTCTTTCCTCTCTTTTTAAAACAGGCGAGCTATATCAAAGTCTGAGCTGTAGAAACTCACCATTTCCCCAAGGACCCAATCATGCTTTTTTTCCTTCCTCTTCAATTAAAACTAACTGGCACCAGGCTCAAAATATTTCTCTACCTTGACTGAAACACCCATTAAAACACAGGCACAGGCACAACACGACCCCCATACAGAAATACCTTTAAAAAGGTCTTTAGAGGAAAGGTTCTTCAGCAGCAAGGCAGAGAGAACCAAGCTGTCTCTGGGGACAGCATAAAACAGTGCGGTCAATAAAAGCTGTCCATTCATCAGGTGGTATGGACTGTGATGGAAAGGACTTCTTTCCAGAGGCACTGAGATGGATGAGGATGCCTGGGATTACATACGGACACTATAAACCAGCTTCTTGCCTATTATATAATTACTAGAACATGGGACACTCATACATAATTCTGACTCTGCCTCTCCAGTAAACTTGCACAACCTCCCCAAATCGCACCATTATAAACTTACTTTTAGCACATCAGCACACACAGCACCTCCAACCCCAGATTCCAGAAATATTACAATTAATTTATAAATTTCTAGCCAAACACATACAGAATGAACAGAACTAACAGCTTCTCAGAATCTGTACTGCATTGCTAAGAGTCACGCCAGTGGGCTGAACTGGGATACAAAGGCTGCAATTCTTTTACATCACAAGAGCACAGACATGACCATTCCCTGTTTTCATTTGAATTGATATTTACTTTTATTTGCCAGTTCATTAATTTTTAGCTTGGCTCCATAAGAAATCAGGATGATGCAGTTATAACATGTACATATTTATCTTTCTGTCTTTCTCTCCCTAAGAGTTTGTGATGCTTTTGACAGTTCAACCTGATTTCGCACTACACTTGCTTCAAAAGTTTTGCATTCTTATGAGTTTCCTGAACGCATGTAGGCAAGAACAGGAGAAAGGCTGTAATAGTTTTCCTGCTATTGCGATGACAGTCTTTCTTGGGCACTAAAGACTCCATGTAAGAGAGAGATTATTAAGAATATTTTAACTAGCACTAGGAATGTATTAAATTCCAGATAATCTAATCATGAGACATAAATCATAGGCAGCTCAGCAGCTCTACTGCTCACAAAAGTGCTTTTCTAAAGAGCTCCAGGAGGCCTCATTGATTACAAATTCCATGAGGTTCTACAGAGGAAAGAACGCAACCCTATTTACATACGCTTATCTAGATTAAAATTAAGGCTTCCTGCACTTGCTCTGGGGAGCTGCAGACCAGCACACCACTACCCATGGGATGGTGGATCATCCTTCCTTAAATTGCTAAAAGGCAGCTACAGCAATGCTGGTAATGAGGTCAGAGAGACCCTTTCTTCAGAAAAACTACTGAGAGGTCTGCCCTTCATGTGGGAATTTCTGTGACATTGCCTCGCTTGACTTTGTCCACGAGGGGCTGAAGACTACCTGGCCTCAAACTCACAGTAGCTATGGTCCCCTGTGGACAGTAGTTTCTCAGGAATGGAAAAGACACAACCAAGGCCACTTTTCCCTTACTAACTCTGAGGCTGGAAGTGCAGCGTGGGTCACGCATCTTAGGAAAGACTAAGCTGTCTACGAAGCAAAGGCAGAGGTTGGATGTGGCACAACTATTTTAGCCTCATATGTAGCTATGGAGGAAGACCAAGTCTTCTTAACCTGGAAATACCCCAGCAGCAAGCCAGGACACTGCCTCGGGACCAGGCTGGTTAGTTCTGTTCAGTGCCCTGCTGCTCTGCGGAGTCCCACAGACTGGTCACAGCTTCCCACTGACCTGTATGTTCCTGCCTCCCCTTTGAGTCTGCAGCAGGGCTATGACCCCATCGTTTACCTTGTGGCAGCGATGACACCTCCAGCCACAAAAAGGCTTCAGAAAGCTTACCACAGATTAATTTACTCCCGTTCAAGGACCTCTGCCAAAACCAACCGAAAGCCCCCTGTGAATTGTAGAGGGCTCCGGACCAGCTAGTTTTGGAGGAGTTAGGTAGCTTTCCCACACTGAGCTGTCTCTAAAGGTCCTGACATATCACGATGATGATGCAGGTGCACTGCTCTCCTGCTCTAAATCCTACTACAAGTCCTTTCAGGAAAAAAGGTGCACATTCATTTTACCTTCCTGCTCTTACCGTGGGGATGCTGGGCAATCTGTGTGGCAAAAGAAATGGAAACAGGAGCAGGCAAGACTCCAAGACAGCCTGAAGGCAGGTTTTCTCTGGCAGTCTCCTGCATGGACTCTCAGCTCTTTAATAATGTGGTTGAACCTACAGTGCCTTGGTGTTGTTTTTTTTCCCTTTAGCAGGAGTACTAATCACAGTTTCATCTATCTAGATTTCTATTTTTATGAAACTCATACAAAGATAATATCTTGGAGACCTTTTCTCCCCTTCAGATCTGAATAAATTCAACCAACGTTTTGAAAAGGAAGGGAAACTGAAGGCAGACAGAGAGATTGCAATGAGGCTAATTTCCATAAAAAGCCAGCCTAAGTCAGTAAAGTTCTAAGAAAACTCAAGCCCTTACACATATCTTTCTTTTACAGGAAAATAACTTCCCTTCAATTTTTTAAAAGAGGTTTAAGCAACCATCCAGCTCTGTCCCAAGAGAGAAAAAGCCTGAACTACATAAATACACTTTGGGCCTTATTTTAGGCATGGCAAACTTCACATAAGTAGTTACCATCTGCCTCTGCTGAACTGTGAGCTACTGTTCAGGAGACCATGTCCGAGCATCTTCATCCCACAGATGGGACCACCAGCATAGTGGCACCCTAGCACATCCAGGTCAGCAAACCAGGGATGTCTTTCTCATCTTTTCTGCAAGTGCGGCAACACTGTAATTTCCCAGAAGGCAGACTGTCATAGAAGGCAGTCCCCCAGTATTCCGGGAGGTTCACCAATACATTTACGATACAGATAAATTTCATGTCTTGCTGTGCAGTTCAATTACAGCCAACATAACAGACACAACACTGCCAACCTCAAACACTGAAAAATCAAGGCCAAAGTCTTTAAATTAGAATTAGAACATTTAAATTAGAAATACTTACTGGGTTCTGTTCTTACTTGCTTTTAGGCCTCTGAGACGTTAGAATATATTTTAACCCTGTATGCAGGCTCACCCATTCATTGATTTTGCTTTAAATGAAATCAGAAAAGCTTACAGAGTCTGACTGGAGCTGGAGACTTCAGAATATCCTGAGGAATGGTGGTTTACAGGACAACCCTGGGCAACAGGCTGGATGTGCAAGAAGACTTAGAGAAAGATGTTCCCCAAACATCTGACTCTCAAAGTTCTTCCTGAAAGGTCTAAAAGTTTAGTTTGTATTTTAAATTTATTAAAACCTAGACTACAGTATTCATACTATCAATTTATGATGTATATCTCCTGGCCCCACCAAGCTAGGCAGCCTTCATCTGCCAACGAAAACACAATCCCACACCAGTATTAATGTACGTGTTTACATTTTCAACACCCAAACAGCAGAGTCTTGGTATGTGTTGAACAAACAACAGGTACATCACAGTAAGTAGCTGGCCTTGCAAACACCAAATGTTTTGGAAACATCCCAGTGTGTGTATTTTAAGCAGGAAGTTGGTTTTGCACATTTCTTACGAGAGAATTAGCAGCAGCAAAGGAAAGTGAATAATACTATTCCAGGAGTCGTGTGAAACAACAGAGGACCAGATGGGAATGGAAAGCAGCTTTCATTCACTATGAGAGTGAGAATGAATTCCATCTGCTGAGTGGATTAGGTGGCTGAAGAAGAGAGGCCACTCCCAAGAACCCAGCCGGGAAGTTCAGATGTCTCCTGCAGAGTTTAAAAAAAAAAGGAACCACCGGAATGCCAACTAGATGTCTGAATCAGACTAAGGGCTGCTACACAATGACATGCAGGAAGAGGGACAAAGCAAGGACTTTTAGCATTACTTGTAGGAAAACCTGAGAATGACAGATTCTGCACTGGATCCAAGACAGAGGGAAATCAAGAATTGTCTCTAAGGAAGGAGGACGTTTCCATATATTCCTAAATCAACTACAAGTCATTAAGGAAAAACTTGGAACACGTTATCTCTCTGCTAGGCTCATGGAAACACATAACACAACACTGTTCTTGGGAGAGGGGGACATGAGTACTTTTCAGAAACAAAAGGGACAAAATTATTAGATACAAACAGACTGAGCTGCTGACATTTATAAGGTTTCTCAAACACGAACCCAGACTTCACAGTGAGGTGTTATCCCTGATGACACAAGCAGGGCAATCATAGCCTCTGGAAAAGGATTTTTCGAAATTCTAAACCATGTGGTGCCCTGTCCTACGCTGGGCACTCAGAGTCCTGGTTCTGCCACACTGCTGGGCTTTCTCCTGCAGACAGCCCTCAGCCTGCTCATCCCTCTGAGGAGCATCAGTCCCCCTGGGAACGCTGGTGGCTGAAGAACTGCAAACGAAAAGCAGGGGGAGAATTTGCTGGTTTGGGCAGAGGAATGTGGTTCAGCAAAGCTAGCAGAAGTGACTGTGACTTTTATTTAAACAATCCCAGGTGAGAAGAAAAATGGCTAAAAATGAGGAGACAGAAAAAGATGGCTTTTGAAAGAGATTATTGTATTTTCTCTGCAATTACTAAGCATTAGAATCAGAGCTACACTACTTAGTTGCAATGTGTTTACTGTTCAGGGTTGCAAATTTTTACATATCTAATGCAATTTAAATACTTTTATCTTTTATAACAGGACTTGGTTTAGACCAAAATAATCACTGTATTAACTTTTGTCTTTCTTAGCCACTGAAAGAAGTTCAGTTTGTTACTGCAGAAACACTAAGCTTCCCCAGTCCATCATTAACTCCCACTGTTTTAATTTTCAAAGGTATGAACAGACTTAATTAAGAACAGTTTTGTACAATGGCTTTGGGATCTCAAACCGAAGCATGAGACAAGTGCTACAACATAGAAACTGCACATCCATATTTCAAAAAATGGAATATTTAAAGTTTAGCACATGCATATTTGGCACTTCAGAGATAATAAGTTTGCCTGTCAATTAGGAAACTTAGGAAGCTTAAGGTGATGTGGATGAATGCCCTGTACACATATATCTGACTGTGAAAAGCTGTAGCTTTTTTTTTTTAATTTTCAGAATCAGTGACATAAACTGTGATATTTCACATTTCAAAGTGATGGGAATTAGGCAAAAAAAGCTAAAATGAGAAAAAAAAATCTAAATGTAAACCACAACATTACAGTGAAACCAAACAATTCCTCCAGGCTGAGATTTTGATGAATACTGTTCTGGTTTTGAATCTTGTAAGAGGTAACATGAATGACCACAGTTAACATGCAAGCCCACAAGGTAAAGATGCAAAATGAAAGGATTTTGGTGTCTATTCCTAATCCACCCAGAAACTTTCCATCTGAGAGCTACACCTGACTCAAATTAATTTGTTCCCAACCACTAAGTCTTCCAATGCTGGAAAATAGATGTCATTAAACAGATAAGAAACTCTAGGGATCATGTTAATGGTCAAAGTTTCCTGCTTACTCATAACTATTTTAAAAGAGTAGCAACAGAAGCAAAGAGGACAACAATTTATTAGCATTCATGCTAATAATAAATTAGAGCAAAATCAATTCACAAGTTAAAGCAAAACCAGGACCAGAGAAATAGATGCTTCTATTAAAAGAAATATTTTTCCCCCCCACTATCCCTTTTACAACTAATGACTGCTTACACCAGGACATTTTATTTGTTCACATCCTGATTACATTATTCTCAGTTCAACTACTGAAAGATCTAACAGGCATATTATTAGTTATAAGACAGTCTTCTTCAGGAGACAGAAAGGAAAAAGCTTCTTGCATGTATCTTTGCTGATTAGCTGATTCTACCAGTAATATCTGGAGCAACAGTGACCATTCCCAATAACTCACTGAGTAATTTTTTCCATACACATACACACAAAAAAGCAAATATGAAATGTTTACTGTGATAGAGAAAATTTCTTGAGAATCTGACCTGTCATCAATGAAAACTTTTCAACTTCCATGGCCTTTGAGTTAAAGTAAGTAAAGTGAGACAGACAGAGAGCTGCTGAGAGGAAGCATAATATACCTTCACACTGACCTTCAAATACTACATAATTATCAGGTTCAGCTTCGACAGATCAATATTTGAAAATAAAAATCCTCAAATTCTGCATGACTGCTTGATACTTGCTGGCAAGGTCACAGAGGATTTTACCTCAGGACTTTACCCCTTATAAAAAGCATCAAGCCTGACTGTACCTCCAGTGACGAAAAGCATTAGTGGGAATTGCTGTGTGAGGGAACAAGCAGCTTCTCTGCTTTTGATATCTGTCCTGGCTCTCCAAACTGCATTTGGACTGTCCATACTCTATCCCTTTGGCAAACACTCCAGGAAGATGGGTGTCAAGAAACTTAAATCCCTACTGGACAGGTGCCAGAGCTCCAGACATCGATCATGTCTGCCAGTTACCTCTGTGGTACCACAGTTTCTTTGGCTCCAATTGCCCAATTAGACCTCAAGCCACTTCTGCTTCTACCTAAAGCCCAACTAGAGATCACTAACAGACTGAAGATGCATAAATAAGCACCTCAGAGTAGCCTGGTCGGAATATACCTGGATCTATGAGGAAGGACAAGAGAAAGCATGTCATGAAATGGGTGTTTTCTAACAAAAAAAAAAAAATTCCTACAGAAACATGAACTCTGCTGTGGGTGACCACTGCCTGGCTGAAGCTTTACCCTCCATCTCTTATCCTCTATTCCAGTTCTCTGTAGTTACACTATGGTCAAGAGGCTGATTAGCCCCAGCTCCCAGACTCAAAGGGAAGACATGTGACTGCAATTCCAGCACAGATATAAGACCAATTAAAATCATGGAACAAAATCCAGTCCCTACTGGACAGAAAACAAAATTCTGTAGCCCAGGCTTTCTTTCTTACTTTGTATTTAGCATCTCAGGGCTCATGATCAATTTTGAGCAACATGAAGAATACTGGGTGGGTGTATTTTTGTGTTCCCTCTTCCCCTTTTTCCTCTCCCCTCCTTTTCTGGTTTTGAGCTGCCATTCACAAATGAATATGGAAACAGAGAATTTCAAAGCTGAGCAAGTCAGCAGGAAAGGTAACATACCAGGAATTACTTATTCATCTCAAACAGCCTCCTCCTTTCCCCTTGCCCCGGTTCTGAGTAGGACCATGGTAATGGCCACTGTTTAGTGGGGAGGGGTCCTCAGGAGCCCCATGAGCTTTCTTAGCATGACTGGAAGAATTCATCACTTTAATATATAGGCAAACAAAAAGAGTTACCAGTTCTCAAAGGGCTTGAGAGACCCACACAAGATTCTCTGTACCATTCCTTTGCTTAAGTTATTTGCTGTCTGACTGGCAGAAGAATGCCATCGATGTTTGCTAGCCACTTATAAAACATTTCTCCACAGGGAAAAAGCACGATCCCTTCACCTCTACCCTGTCACCTCACACCCCAAGCAGAATTCAGCATTCCTGCCTGCTCTCCTTTTTCCTGCCCCTCTGTCTGCCTCTCTTTCACTGTTTTTAAAATCCCCTTTAATGTGTTTCCTTAATGCACTGTCACACATTTTAATGCTAGTTCTTAGTCTGTCAACAATGAACTCTGCCAGCTAACAGAGATGAAACTGCTTGTAGTTGGCAGCAAAGATCTATTGAAGTGGGGAGTAACATTTTTTTCAGTAGCAGCCTTTTATGTAAAATACTAAACTGTAGTGCAGTCTTTCTACTGTAGGCTGTGATTAATCTGTAATTCCCTGATAGACTTATAACCATCATTTCCTACCAGGTGGCCTGGGAAATTATTTCAGTACTTCACCCAACAGAGCTGTTATTCAGATGGCACACGCACAAGAACGCACGTTCGATTTCACTGCCTGTGTTTGGAAGGCAGGAATGCACCGTGGCTCCAGCTGGGGGCAGGTTTCCACGGTAGATGGCAGCACACAGGAGTTCTGAAGCTTTCCAGCCAGTCAAGCTATTCCAAAGGCTCTCTGCTTCTGCAGTCTTATTTAATTTCCACACATTACCCACAATGGGGATGTCCTCCTCCTTCCCTTCCCTTGGCTGCTGTAATCTCAGCTTTCCTTTCAGAAGCCTTTCTTTATGCCCCCCTGTTTCAGAGCAGGTTAGCTTCTTCTGCTAAGGAGAGTGAGAACCGGCCCCTTGCTAACTCCTATTTGACAGATTTATTTCATCCCATAAAAAAGAAAACAATATGACATTCTTCAAAGCACAAAACTTTGTGCTTCACTTGCAGCATCTGTGGAGTGACAACAGAGGCACAGTAACAGGTAATGGGAACACAGCTTACAGACCAAAGGAAATGAGACATGGAGAAGCAATGAGCTCCAAGCAGCCATTTTTGCCTTTGTAAACTGACAGTAGATCATATGTTGTCTTTATTATTTTCCCCAGTCTGGCAGAGAGGAATCCCACTACTCATGCGCAGCAGGAACTAGGGCATGTTTCCCTCTGGATCAGCTCTGTGTCTTTTCACAGAATCACAGAATGCTTTGGATTGGAAGGGACTTTAAATACCATCTCATTCCAGTAAGGGGACTGTCCACGGGCATGGACACCTTCCACTAGACCAGGTTGCTCAGAGCCCCATCCAACCCAGCCTTGAACACTTTCAGGGATGGGGCATCCACAACTTCTCTGGGCAGCCTGTGCCAGGGCCTCAGCACCCTCACAGGGAGGAATTTTTTCTTCATATCTCATCTAAACCTACTCTCTGTCAGTGTGAAGCCATTCCCCCTTGTTCTGTCACTCCAGGCCCTTGTAAATAGTTTCTCTCCACGTTTCTCCATTCATGTAATGGAAGCCCACGATCAGGTCGCTCTGAAGCCTTCTCTTCCCCATGCTGAAAAATCCCAATTCTCTTAGCCTTTCCTCCTGGCTGTGGCTTCAGTGTGCCTTCAGTGACTTGTTACATCTGTATGATTCACACAAACGTTCTCAGACTTCTCTCAAGTCTGAGGAACAATAACCACTACCTTCCTAAACTGTTCCAGCCACCTTGGCTCATTCAGTCTGAAACCAGCGTAAGCAATGGAGAGAGCCCCACAGGGAGCGGCCTCTTCAGACAGCACAAGCTCAGCTGAAGGGGACTGTGTCCCCCAATGCCCCCACCTTGGCTGGCCGGCCGAGGAGAAGAACAACTGCTCCAGATACTGCATGTCCACCACCTTCTACAGAAACACCATGGGTGCTCCGCTACACTCTCTGCAAACGGCAGTAGTACAAGGGATCATCACACTCCCCCAAAACACCAATTGTATGTCTTTGATATGGAGTACTGAGGTCGTCAGAAATAGAAAGCAATAGAAGAAAACTCTGCAGAAGACAAAGATGAGCTCGCTCTTGTAATGACAGAGAAATGACAAGGTGTGTTGCTGTACAGCGATTGTTGGATGCCTCTGCACAAGGCACAACGAAGCATGGCATAGCTAACAATAGCTACTGTGTGAGACAGACCTAATTTTAACCAAAGAATAAAAAGAACCAAATGTGCAATTAAAAAAATTCATACTTGTTTATCCTCTACTTTTCCTGGTACTGCCTTTTCAAACCTCATTTCCTTAGCTCCTGCTGATTTGGCAGCAACTGTATTAAGGAGATCTGCAGTGGCCCTGATACGTGTGTGGAGCAACACAGGGTGTTTTCTTTTTCCTCCAGATTTTTCTGGCAGTGTAATGCACTTGAGGAGAGCATAGTAAGATAAATATGAATGGAGAGGGTTCATACTACCTCTAGTACTGTCTTGCGATCATATTTCAGTGTGTATAAGTTTATTTCTTAGTACAAATGCAGAAGCCATTGCTTCTTCAAAATAAAAAAACCCACAAACAATGGGATCGTTTTCCCATTGTGCATATTATGATTTCATTTTAGGCCTTATTTTTTTGTGGGGTACATTTCTAAGTCTCATTTTAAAGTGCCCAGACCTTTCTGTTTTGACTTCTGCATTCAGAGGTGGTATGGTACAGCCCGAGGACAGGGAAGAAAGGGAAAGGAGCATTGTTTGCTGTGGCTTTCATCCTGCTCCATTCCCTTTCCCAGATGAATGCAATAATTTTCACTGCCACTTTGTTGGCAAGACAGAAATATGCAGCATCAAACATACCATGTTAAAGTGCTGTCTGGGATATGAGCTGAGGGAGCTTGAGCCTTCGCTTGTGTCAACAGCATCTTTCACATCTCACAGGCACAGTGAGATGAAGGTCATTGAGGAAGAGCACTTGAATCAACACAAACCCAACTGACAGTGTTAAACTTGAAGGAAAAATTGCTCCTGATTTCTTTTTCTCATTTTTGACCACAAAGAATAGGAAGAAAGTATCTATTTTAAAGTCTCATACTGCTAACAGCCACTCATCCCCAGGCCACCTGCACCTTTAAGATCATCACTATGCCTCCCCAGCACCTCAGCAATGTTAACCCTCCTGACACACTGGACATTTCAGGCTTTGTGCAGGACTGAGTTCTGGGCCTGGAACTTGCTTTTCCCTCTCTTTAAAGCCACCTTGCCAGCCAGACATTTGTTGCCACTGTGAAATGTCCCTCTATGAAATATCAAATGGATCAGCGTGGCAGAGGTAGAAAGAAATGCACATACAAGTCCGATCCATGCGCCACAACAACAGCGAGGGGCAATCTGAGTGAACTGTAAATCGAACTCTAGCCATTTTTCTTTCTTCCCTGCAAGGAACTGAGTTTTGCTCTGAGATGAGGCTCCAAATACATCTCATTTTAACACAGACAGCAGACAATTTAATCTGGCAACAATACTATACTCCTATATTGTCTTCCACAAATGAGTTCAGAGAAAATGAAAAAACCTACCTAATGAATCATTTTCATTATGCTTATTTATTAATTAGGTTAAGACTTCCACTTCCACTGCACAGGGGGGAATATGAAACACAGGGGAACTAGGAGGCCTGAAAAAGGTGGGACAGAAAGTCCACGGGTTAATCAGAAATGCTACTTCCAATCTTGTGATGAAGGCTGTCTGAAGACATCCCACACTACTCTCTACTCGTGATACAGCTTAATGTTAACAACATCAAATCAACAGCAGGAATATCAGTCTTCTAAAGGACTGGACATTTAGTCCCCTCCCTTCAAACAATCAACACAACAGCTACTTGAATGTAGCTGCAGGCCCATTCAAAAGATGACAAATCATACCACACTATTTCAGGAGACGGCAAGATCAAGGCTAATAAAGAAACAACCCAGGACATTGATTTTTCAGGTTTACAAGATGTTTCAGACAGAGCTGGCTCTGTGGCATTTGACACCTTGTAAGAGTTTAGCAAGGAAATAATATACAGCCTCTGCCATATACTGAACTTCAGCATCCATGGTAAATGTTTATGATGTGAGTGGGATTTGCATGTTTTTTCCATTACGAAATTCCTCAGAAATAATAAACTCTGTACAATACTGCCCACAATTTTGACAATTTTCTTTTTGTCCTACACTACACTCTCCTGTAAGATCTGTGCTGACTGAGATTCCTATGCTGGAGAAGGCATCTGAACTGGATAGACAGCCATGGAACCCCAACCAGAATCAAAGTAATTCCTGTAAAACTAGACAGAGGTTGAATATTAAAGCTCAACAGCAATTCCAGTCCCAGTGGGTTCTCACTCCCTTTTCCACAGAAATATATGCTAAAGTATAGTTAATCTTACTTTTCCCTTTTGTGTTCCTTAGCTAAGCAGTAGCTGGAAACAGGAATATAGAAAAGAAATACACTGCCAAGACAGTTTCACCATCAGGGCTGTGTCCCCACACTATTTATGCCACACTATTACTCTTGTTCTCTGCTCTAGATGAAAGGAGTGCTCATGCAGCATCCAGACATAAAGTCATAGTCCTTTGTACATTCTCACCTGAAGGAAAATTCCCACTGCAAAGAAATTTGCAAACACGAGTTGCAAAATAGCGGGAGTTTGGAAAATACTCAATTCAGGTAGTAGGAACGTGTAGTGTACATTTGAGGACAATGTTGAACAGCAGTCAGCAATACACCACTGTAGTCATGAAGACTAGTACCATAATGAGCTGTATGAGCAAGAAATAGCCAGCAGCTTAGGAGAAGAGATTATTCCCCTCTATTTATTTGGAATTGCATATGAAACCTCATGTGTCTCCACACAGCACAAGAGAGAGTTCAACAGATCAGAGAGAGCCCAGCAGAGGACTGCTAAAATGATTAGGGAAATGGACTAGATAAAATACAGAATGAGGCTGAGGAAATGGGGGTTTGTTTACCCTGGAGGTGGTCGGTGTGGGAATCTAACTGCACACTTCTGCTACCAAGCGGGCAGCCACAGAGGCAAGACACCAGTGTCCTGAGGCAACACGTAGAAGTTGCAAGACAGGGAATTTCCATTGGGTGGAAGAAAGAGGTTGTTTCCATTTCTGTGTTTGCTGCCTTCCCCTTGCAGATTGCCTTACTGGTGAGATGAAAGGGGCTGAAATGTTTAATACAGTCACTTAATCCCATTTTCTTATCAACAGAATGTCCCTCCAAAAATGAGAGGGGGAAAAAAAAATAAAAAGAGAAACATCCAGAGCATGGCCCTCTAGTGTGTGACTAATGTGGAGTGAGGAAAAAGTCTGGGCCTGGCTGTGCATATTTGTCCCCATAGTCCGTGTGAAGCAGCGTGGTATGGTGCTGTCAACCTGCAGAAGACCCTTGAAGAGGAATTCAAGACCCCTGAAGAGGGATTCTTCTCACCTGCAGGGCTACCTAGTTTTAACAAGTGTATCAGGTGATTTAAAAGAAAGTATTACCTATACCTCTCCAAATGCTTCTCTTTGTAATTTGAGCCATCATGGATATTTCCTTTGTGGTACCACTGGCCATCCTGGCTGCCAAACCAGGAGGTTGAGAACTACCATGGACAAAATACATGAAGGCTTCTTTATGCTCAAACCAACCCTGGTATTCTCTGTTTACTCACCAGCTGCCATTAAAAGAGAACATCATCCTTAAGCTGAAACAACAATCTGACTTTGAAATCACTTGACTTACAGAAAGAGAACTATGCAATGCCCAAGTAATTCCAAGTGAGGAAACTGCAGATGAATAATAGCTTCTGACACAAAGGAGCATTAGTCCATGGGAACCTCTAAAAGTATCAGCTTATCAGTTTTTTCTGTGAACCAAGTATCTACTTTCTCCTTCTGTGTAGCATGTTACTACTGAAAATGAACATGAGGATTACATTTAAATTAGTAAATAGTAATGAAATACTTCACAGAGAGAACCTGTTAGAAAGCTGGACCTGCCAGACAGTTTCTTGAGTGGTCAAATTATGGCTTATTCCAAGAAAATGTGAACTCTGCAGTGCACTTCAGCTTTCTGCCTCCAAGGAAGGATATGTCTTTGAAACACGAATACTCTGAAAATATGTGGGGACCTTCAAAAAGCAACATCAAATGAAGATTCTGTAGCAACAATTTCAGACTTTGCTGTTCACAAATCCAGCTTCAGACAGTAAAGGTTTATTTTCTTTTCCTGGGAACCCTGCCCTGCAGAAGAAATTACCTGTACAAGCTTCAAGGCTGAGTCATATGCAAGAGGATGAGCGACTGCAGAAGTGTGTATTTCTTCCAATCTTTCCATCAATAAATAAAACCCCAACATTACATCAAGGCAGGTTTAGCAGCCCTTGAGAAAGATTTTATAAAACTTGTACAAAGAATTGCATTCTTGTTATAAGTCAGCGTTGATGTGCAACACAATGGCCTTCACTCAGCAGGAGCTGAGCATCAGTAGTCTTCCTGTGAGAGGTAACAATGGTGTCTCCCAGCACTAAAAGGAGTTAAATAGATAAAATATTGTAGTTGAAAGAGAAAATACCTGCTTGCAATGACATATGAATAGTTTTATGCCCTGCATTTCATGTGCAGCTGCAATGTAGCACTGAGGTCTTCTAAGAAACTTGTTCAGAGCTTGAGAAGGGAAACGCTGTGTCTGGAGCTTCTTTGACTTCATAAGCTCATCTCAACTGAGGCTGAGGCTACCAAGTCAGAAAACAGCAACTGTGACTGCAGGCAGGTTTTCCTTTTGCCTCTCTGCCACTGGGGTCCCTACAGCTTCGGGGGTATAAAGGAAGAGACATTTGACAAGGTCTTGATTTCACCTTCTATTTTTGAACAATTTAAGTTTTATTCTGTTTCTACTTCCAAAAATCCCTCAGTTTGCAGAATCAGAAAAGGGAGAGGATGAGATCATCAGGCCTTTATCACAATTACATTCTGGGGGAGAAAACAGCTTTTTTAGCTGATATCACCCTGTATAAACTTTCAATAAAAATGCAGTAATGCCTTTCAATAGCATTGTATAGGGTATGCTTGTCCCTTTCCTAGGAAGAATTTGGCCTATCAACCGGCTCCCTGAACAACTGACTAACCTCAAACAGGTTTTGTGTTTTCTTCTACAAATCTGAGTAATTTAAGTAACTAGTCCTGCAAAGCTACAGTATAGAACAGCATTTTCCCCTCCTCTCTCTTCCTAATTCTTATACTCTGGTCCCATGCATCTGATCTTTGCAAACACCCACAGAATTACTTGCCTAGTCAAGGGTTTGAATTAACTGCATAAATGTATTTTAGGAACTGAAGTGATGCACAGTGAACGAGAGACTTTTTAAAGAGAGACAAATTCTATTTAGCTACACATATAAAATATACAGAAAATAACAAACATGCACAGAAACACACACAGCCCTCCCAGAGGACAAAATTCAGAAGTAAAAACCAGGAATAACAGGCAAAAAAATAGCATTGCTGAAAAACATTCAGCTTTAGAAGTAAAGATCAAATGTTTGCCTCTGAGAATAGACAAAAAAAAAAAATGACAACGGGATCAGAGTACACCCTGTTGTGCATGGAATTCCTGCCATGATATAGAGTGGGGAGAAGTTGTTCAAATAATAAGGTTATTTTGACAATAAGACATATTGTGCTTGTAGGTGTTTCGTATGAAAAGCAGAAAGTACTCCCCAAATAACAATAACAACCTCAGGTGTCTAGTTGCTAGCACTGGCATTTCCTAGGTGTGAAAGAGCATACGGATGTCTGCATTTATGGTTATTTGTTGGACAGAAGGGGTATCTGTGATATTATGGATAAAAATGTATCCTGTAAGAAGTTATTGTTATACACCAAATGACTAGAAAGGTCAATGATATTTACTGACCGATTAAAATGAGATTTATTAAAAAGAATCGGTCGAATAGCTTGTAAATATAAAATACTGCGAACAACAGATAATGCAGCTGTGGATTTATCACTAAAACCTATTTGATTTTCTAAGCCTTGGGTAATTTAGAACCTGCAAGTGTTCACCTCTAGTAAAAAACAAAACAAACAGAACCCCAAAACAAAACAGAAAAGGAAACAGGAAAAACCTGCAACCCTTAAGGTAGCAGAGCTCTGTGCTTCACAACTTCATGTACTGCATTGTCAACCACACTGGCAGAGAGGAGAAGGCTGACAGATCTCCAGAGGACCCTGCTGAAGCTGCTGTGCAGAAGCGTGGAACAGCACAGAGCTGGTTCTGCATGTAATGAGGAGAGCTGGAAGGTAAAGGCTCTCCTCAGCTGCAGGGAGGGAGCAGACAGACTGTCTTCTGAGCCTCACGTGTGCCCCTCCATGCGTGCGAACACATACCCAGGCATGGGCCCCCCTCCCACCTGGCTCTGCTCAGGGGAGCAATCCTGCTGGCAGGTGGAACTGAAAAGTCAGGGCTCTGATTGCCATAAAGGCACTGGAAAAAATCACTCAATTACATCACCTTAAAAAACCCCCAACTTGTGCTCAAAGTGCATTACTCATGAATCCAGAGAATAGACAGTGAAATCAAGGGAATACTGACATATCTGTGCTCCTCTTTTATGCCTCAGGTTAAGCTCGCTGGAAAATCCTCATTAACTGGTGACAATTTTAGCTAAAGTTCTTGTGCATCAGACTGGGTGAGAATATTAAGCCTCATTAAATTAAAAACAAAACAAAACAAAACAAAACAAAATTTAAAAGGAACAAACATAGCTGCTGTAACACTCCATTCAGTTTGTCTAATTCTGCTTTAATTGGTCTCCATAGAAGAGATCTCTTGCATTCTTTGTGGAACCATACCAGACACACATACTTCACATAACTGAACACACTAAACACAATCAATGCTTGATTTTTCTCCTGCCAATGCTGTCCCAAAAAGGCCTTGAAGGAACTTAGAGACTTTCATGATCTCCCAGCCTGCGAGGCAATCCAAAAAATGTGGCTGTTGAGGCAACACTGATTGAAGAATCTCTCTTATGAGGAAAGACTGAGGGAGTTGGGCCTGTTAGCCTTGAGAAGAGATGACTGAGAGGGGACCTCATCAATGTCTATGATATCTGCAGGGAGGTGTCAGAGGATGGTCCAGGCTCTGCTTGGTGATGCTGAGCAACAGGATGAGAGGTAATGGGCAGGAACTGATGCACAGGAAGTTCCACCTGAACATGAGGAAGAATTCTTTACTGTGGGGGTGACTGAGCACAAGAACAGACTCCCCAGAGAGGGTGTGGAGACTCCCTCACTGGAGATGTTCCAGAACTGTCTGGACACAATTCTGTGACATGTGCCCTGGGATGACCCTGCTTGAGCAGGGAGGTTGGACCAGATGATCCACTGTGATTCCCTCCAATCTGATCCATCCTGTGAGCTTGGAAAGTGCACAGCTCAGTGTCAGATGCCAGAAGAGTGGTGGCTCATCAGTAGCTAATAACATACCCTGATCATTGGATGAGAGACTGTGCCAGTACTTCCCCATTTACTACAAATTCACCCCTGCCTAGAATGAACACTTAATCCCCAGCAACATTATGTGGCTTCTCTTATTGAATGTTTTTACGTGATTACCATAATGAGATGAGCTCTCAGCAAGCTCAGACTCTTTCTGATATGTATTTAAAACAGATATCCTGCCTCTATACACCATTTACTGTGAAAACCCAGAGCAAATCCACTGAAAATGTTGAGGGCAGAACTCCCGGAAAGCTACAGAGATGGCAAGGCTGAGGCTGACAGCTGTGTGTTGGCTGCCTGTGGCAAGAGCTATCCTGTCATATCATCACATCACACATGATGTAATAGGATGAAGGCTCAACAAAAGAGATTGCAGAGGACAACTGCCACCCTAATGCAATGCAGATGTCACATCATTCCTGCTTCAATACAGCATTCTATGTCACCAGTGCTATGCTGGTGAAAAAAATCAATAAAGTGAATGAGTTTCCAACTTTCATGGTCCCTTTTGGCAACAATGCAGAAAAGGCTGTTTTGCAGGATGGTTGTACCCCCTGCACATATACGGCATTAATGAACAGACAGCTGTATATTAATACAAATATGTAGGTATCTGTACAGACCAAGAGAGCACCGACATGAGACAGCAGGAACACACAGTTTATTCTTTGCATAATATTCACAGATGTGATTCTGGGTTGTGTCTACTCTGACGTCATCTCTCCAGTGACACTGCAAAATAGTGATATGAAAGCACCACTTGAAGGCACATGAAATCCTTTGGAAAGGCATTTGTGACAGTGAGAAGTCTGAGAAGTCAGCATGGAATGGAGGTGTTACTGGTTTGCAGATTTTTAAAGGAAAATATCTCATTTGCATTCCTGTGTGTCCTGTGTGTGCATACCTCAATGAAAATCAGTAACTGTGCAACATTAAGAAAGAATAGAAATACCAACAGAAAAAAAGGATGATTTTATGGCCTCATGCTTGTCTTGAGTAGGATATATGGGAGGATTATGATAATTCTGACAAAATTAATAGGTATTACCATGCTGTAATTTGCGAAAAGACAATGTACCACTCAATTATAATGCACGTGACACTAACAGACTACGCTGGCATCTTTTGACAACAGAAAGGAAGATTATGGCCAGGTCTCCACTTCTCCATCAAAACCCCCTATTTGTGCTGCAGGACAGTCACACTGCAGTCCTCCAATTCCTGCAATCCTGCAATCTCTGGGAACCTGCACAGCTTTATACACTGTGTGATGTGACTCTCCCTTCTCCACTCCTCCATATTCAGGCATGCACACACAGACACACATCCAAGCATTCCCAGCGGTTCATTGCTACAGTTTAGGCTGATGAAATGAGCAGCTTTATGGAAAATCCCTTTGAGATCAACTCTACATTCTGCAAAATGGCCTCTACAGCAAGTAAATAAATAAATAGTGTGATCCTTGATTTTGATTTAGACAGTAGGTTCCTTTTTAGTAACTATCGGCTTTCACAGCATACTCACCGACTCGACAGTATGCAAGAGAACTTCACAAAACATTGAGTTGGAAGGGACTCACTAGGATCATCAAGTCCAACTCTTAACTGAATGCCCCATATGGTGATTGAATGCACAACCTTAGTGTTATTAGAGGACTTCAGTTATGAATTAAACCACAGACTTCTTCCTCTCTTTGTTCTTTACTTCCTCTAACACTTTAGTAAGTGACTGTATTCAAATTCCTCTTCAAACAGATCTCTTGCTTCAACTTTTTACATTAGGGAATAGGGCTATTCTCTTCCTGCCTGACTACTGCTTTCCTTACAGCATCAGATTTAAAAATAAACCAAGCCAAACAGAACAAAGAAACACAGGCACCAAATAAACATTGTCCGAGATGACTCAATATTCCTTCACCTTGCTACATACAGAATATTTGGTTGAAATAAATAGAAACACATCTCACAGTTACCCCAGTCCATTTAAATGGCAAAACACATTTGACTTTGTAATGAACTACAGAGCTGTTTATATAACCTCCATGTTTTAGAATTAAGCAATAGGCCCCATGAAATCACTCATTACCAACAAGTTTGCTGATTAGAGCCTCAGGCAAGTATAAAGCAGTCAATTTTCTAACACCACAATTTCCAAGTCCAGTAATGACTTCTTCCCAGGTCTTTCTTCTATTAGATGCACTGTTTCTTGCACCACAAAATTTTTACAGAGTGCTTTAAAATTTACATCTCTGACAATTTTTTAATAAACGTTAAAAGTAAATACATGGAGTAAAGTTACTGGGAGAAGACTGCATCCTAAAAGGGCCAAACAGAACAATCTTCATTTAGAGTCACAGTCTCTAGGTCAGTAACAACAACAATCCTGAGGAAGGAGAAAAGCTGTGACAGAGAACCAGCTATGACACATTCCAATTTGGCAAGCCAAGTCAAGAACAGTGATGCCCTCAGACCACTGCCAATGAGAATCAGCTAGGCAGGATGAGTAGCCAGTCAAATCTTTCAGCTTTCTCCTCTCACAGGGTTATCAACAGCTGACACAGAAAGTGAAGAAATTCCCAGGTCTTTCAGCTCCTCTGCATTGCTCACATGTGTCTTAGTGCAAGGGGAGAACTAAGATATCTATGTTGACCAAGAAATAAATCCCTCTCCTTTTAAATTTAGAAAACAGAACTTTGATTAGGAAAAAAAATATATATATATATGAAAAGGATAATAGTTCTTAACCACAATACATATATATGTATATCCAGAAAGGACCAAACACCAACAGCTTGTAATAAACCTACCCCCAAACGACAAGGCAAACAGTTAAAAGGTGTTTTGGCTGCCCCAAAAAAAGGACTGCAATGGTATCTAAGGACAGCAGGAGGTGATGTCGCGCCCCAGCCGCTGGTCCCTCTCTCCCTCCGGGGATGGCAGGAGCGCAGTCACCAGGGCAGCTGCAGTGATGTCGGTGACGAGAGCAGCAGCAGGAGCCCTATCTCCGCAGTACAGGAGACAGGCGTGCTCTCTCTCCTCTCCACAGCAGCTCCCAAAATGCTGGGCTCCCCACAACCCTCAATTTCAGTCGGTCATTGAGAGGACTGAAAAACTGTATCCTGGTGGGGCAGGATATACTAAATGTGCACCTGCCTATGTTTATTAATATATCTGACTGTCCTGTGAATACAATACCTCAACGTTAGGAAAGGGGCGGTAATGTGCTGCACTGGAAAGGAGAAGGGGACAGGACAGAGACTGATCACTTAATTGTAAAACAAACCTCTGCACTAGAGATTTACAAGATTACCTTCACAGAAGGGTCACAGGCTACTTAACATGGCTCTAAGCACTGAATACATTCAATAAATCATTTTGGTCATTTTATGCTTAGTTTGCAAGTATATATATAATCGCATGTAAATATTTGAGTATTTATATACTACAGATTTTTTGTTTAGAAATCTGCTACAAAACCAGCCCAGCTTAAGTTTATTTAAACCAAGACGACTGACTTATTTTTTTACATATTACAAATTATTCTTCTATTAATATAATGTCTGAATAACTTGGATGGTGAATACAACAGCTGTCAAACTCTGAAGACTCTGGTTCTGTGCCTGCAACTACCAAGCTGCTAACATCATGGCTCAAACCAAGTCTATTTTCAGTTTTTCTGGTATATAGCCAGAATCAACCATATTTCATGCAGAACTGACACTAGTGTTCAGACTTCTTATTAACTGGAAGTTTAGTATCACACAATAACATCACTGTGTGCTGTCAGTGGAGTCAAACTATGAATTCATTGCTAGACAGCAGTGGGATTTATTTTCATCCTCTCTAACAACAGACAAGAATAGAAATATGTACCTGCAGGACAAGAAGGGAGGGAGGGAAGTGAGCTTTTTAAAGGTACAATGAGAAATTATTCACCCAGAACCTTTCCATTATATAAGTATATATTATATATTGTAAAAGCATACCGATGCACTTAAATGCTTTAGAGTGAAAAATATATACATAATTGATTAAAACAGTATCTTCATTGTACTAGCATGTTCAAACTTTTCTACTAGGAAATGAAGCTGAGGTAGTGAGAAGTCGAAAAATTGCCTATTCTTTACTACTGACAGGGAGAAGAACATCTGAGAGCAGATGCACACATATGCATTTTAAGGCAGAGACAGAAACAAAATTCCTCAAAGATCTTTTTGGTACATCGCAGCTCCAAGAAGTCACTGATATTAACTGATGCTCATGTTTTTTTCCCAGTTTGAAGAACAGGTTGCCTGTCACTCGAACGCTGTTGATCTGGCAGCCAAGCCTGATAAAAGAACAACAGTTCCTTTTGGTTCCACGTGGGCTGGGCTCAAGTGTCAAGAGAGCATTACGCTATTACTGTAAATTACTCTGACAGCAGAGGGCTGCTGGGGTTATGCGGGATAAGCAACACTGCACACCCACCAGTAGCAGAAGTAATTAGCTGCTGTAATGAAGAGCGAGGGAAGGAGAAGAGCGCTGGATGGCAGAGTGCTGTACTGTCAGCATTATCATTCTCCAAGGCTTCAGCAGAACAACGCACTGCTGAGCTTCTGGTAATCTCTATACATGGCTACCCATGAAGAGAGTAATTAAGAAATGTCATTGCCTCCTTGGGAAAATACCGTGGTGTCTCAAAAGGATGATGAAAATCTCGATAACAGTCCTGTTCTCTCTCTCTCTTTCTCTTTGTTTTGGTGGGGAGTAAAAATTCGTGACAGTGCACTCTAAGCCAAATGTGCTTTTGTGTTACACATCAACTCAAAAAAAGCACTGTTCACTGAGCCAAAACAAAGCTGGATTTAGAAGCAAGTGCATGCACTCCCAAAGTCGGTACTACCAGGCAAAGTCAGATCTGTGTTGGGCATCCCTTCCAAAGGAGTATTTGAAATTCAAGTGCCTGGTACAAGATGGGCAAAATCTGTCAGGTTTGCATAGAGCAAGGCTTTTACAGAAGCTTCTGGATCCAACAAGCGTCAAATGATTTGGTGAGAGAGGCACTGCTACAGCTCTCTTCCAAGGGCCAGGGAAGCCAAAGTAGGACTGCTGCTTCAGGTCTGACTTCACCTGAAGAACAGCATTCCTGCAGAGGTGTGCAGTTGCATCAGCTGGAAGAAAGATCTACATTTCCATGACAAGGTGAACAAGACAACTGCTATTTGTCCATTACCGGGCCAGACTTGTGTTATCTTTCATGAGGTGATCTTTGTATCATACTCATTCTTTGTGTGACATAAAAGCCTGGCCCTGTTAATTGACACCATGCCTGAAAACATATATCTAAAACTGACCTTAAGGGTTGCGACCCACAGATTTCTAATAAAGATTTTTCAGAGAGCTCTGTACTGCTAGGGAGCAAAGCAATATCTACCATCAGGGGGCAATGCAACAGCCACTGACAGGAGTCACTGAGGAAACCAGAAACAACTCTGCCATCCTTCCTCTTTCTGCCTACTAGATGTCTATCACTGGAAATGCAGGAAAGCCTAAGATATCTCATTTGTCACAGCTGTAATTCTATAAATACCAGAAATCCCCTTAGACAAAGTGTGATTAATTACACAGCAAGGATTTCTGAGAAAAAGGGTTATTGCAGCAGTCAGCTAATGAGGCTGATGAATTCAAATACTTACTGCCTTCCCCAAAATTTCATTCCAGGCTGCCTGCTCTGCTCTCTGAAATTAAGCATTTGTGTCTACACAGCTAACACACCTTTGATTCTCCAATTCACCACACATTTGCGTTGTACCGCAGGTAAATATTTGCAGCTGGAGAATAGACAGCTGAGAATTTAAACATAACTAGTACCATTTCTGTTTATTCCAGACTGTTTCTCTGCCAAAATGGAAAGCATGAGAAACTTTAATCTGAAAGGTGTAAAGGCCCAGGCTACTCACTCAGGGTTTTCAGAATTATAGTCAACTTATAGTCACTATGACATGTTTTATTCTGGAAACCTTTAGGCAGAAACACAGCACACGTTCATGTGTTCTGAGACTCTGAAGAGTTTTTTCTTCAGTCACAATTATAAACAATATTGATGCCAGGAGGGGAAAACTTATTTAAAAAAAAAAAAAAACAAAAAACCAAAAAACCCAAAAAAACAAAACAACCAAAAAACCCAAACCAAAACAAAAACAAAGAACCAACCTCCCCCAAAAAACAAACTGAAAAAAACAAACCAAAATCCTCCACCATATTTTCCAGCCTCCACTGATTAAGGTGACTGTCATTGTCCAAAGGAGTCTGATGGGTCCCTGTTAACTATCTCTGACTGCCCAATTTCAAGATACTTTCAAGTGACACTGTTGGTTTTACTCTGGCATTCCCCCTCAGGATACAACTGAAACCAATCAGGTAAGTAATTAGGCAAATGATGATCACAGTGAGGTTAAAAATATAATGGAAAAATAAATATTTAAAAAGAGCTGAATACAGAGTTTGGAGAAAATGGAAGTGATGGAAAATGACAACTCTTCATGGGCAGAAAGAAGGGGTGGAAAAAAAGTAAGGCTTTTTAATGGCTTTTGGAAGAAGGGCCAAGTACGTTTAATTTTGACACTGAACTACTGCAAGAATAATAAAAAAAAATTATTAAAATCTGTTAAAAGTCCAAATGGAGGATTACCTCTGGAGGAGACACATAACCTTCCTTGCCTGACTGAGTTGCAATCCCTGCAAATGCTGTAGTAAGAGTTTTGACTTCCTCTGTATCTTTTCTTTGCCTCTTTCTACAGCAAATGACACTTTTCTCCAGCTAGGGATTGGTGGGTTTGTGCAAATACAAAGGGCATTTTCTACATGTGTCCTGAAAATTCAGTAATTGTATCCCTGAATCTTTTATTTTGAGAGAAAGTTGCAGAAAAATATACGTATGGCAGGGACATATGTAACTGACACAGCCTGAAAAAGCTACAAGAATACTAAATCTCCTTTTGATTTCATGCAAAATATCAATTCTGAAGCAGTGGGCTATGCCCTTCCTGCCCATTTATATTATTCTTGTGAACCAGGTGTTGGCAATGAGGTCACATAATTTGGATTAATACTTACCAAGAATGTCTGATCAATGCTCTTCATAATACACAAAATGAGTTAACATTGCTATGGTTAACCTCCCATATTACTTTTATTTAGCTAAAACAAATCCCCATATATGCTTTGACTCCAATGGATTTGCAACCAGAGGGAATTTTCTCACCTGTTTTCAAAGGGATTTAAAAAAAAGGCAAAGCTTTGAGTCTGTACTATTTTAACTAAATACATAACTGAAGGAGAAGATACAATTTCTTTCGCATCTGAAAAGCCACTCCATGTTCTAAGGTGGCTCCCAGGAAGAAAGTACCACAGACTTTTGAAGCACTGGAGAAACACTTGGCTGAGCCCTTTAGGTCCCAATAAAACAGACTTAGTTTTTGGGCTATTTTGCTATGAAGCCGTAAAATGGAAAAGGAGAGAAGGGTAAAAAATGAGTGTGGGGGAGGAGGGAGGGTGGCAATTACCTTTAACAGAGCTATAAAATTTTGCCTGTCTCAGATCAAATGCTTTTGTCATTGCTGTCAGGCAAAATTATGACAGATTAGTATTAATAGTGCATTCTTTTGAATCTGTAGTCCTGCTTTTCATATTGATTTGTGGCAATGGGTCAATATAGAATCCTTAAGAAAGCTTGTATAGATGTGCATATATGAGTGGTAGCCAGCAATGCCAAATTTGTGTGTGCATGCATGTGCACATTCTATTTAATTTTTCTCCCACTTGCCACATAAACATTTTTTCAAACACATTCGTTATTGTGACCAACAGATTGAATCTGCAATTCACCACGTGCCTAAACAACGTTAACTTCACGCAACCTCATATTATTGATAGTCTTTTTCTAACATTTAAAATCCTCCTAGTATAAGCTGGGGGAACAACCCTTGCACTTAGCATCATCTGTTCTATTCTATGCACAAACACCCTTCTCCCAGTGCACTTTGAAACTTGCATTTGAGACAGATTTTACTTACTGAAATACATCAGACTCTTTAAGGCAGAACTAGTGTGTTAGCAACTGCTTTGTACCACTGGACAGATTTCAGACACCCCCTACACTCCCCCAAACTCCTGCTTTTCAGCACTTGCAGCTTCTGGATGACACTGCTGGGCTGCTGAACTACATCACCGAATTCCCTCTTCTCCACTTCTAGAGACACGAGTACAAGAATTGCCAACCACTTTAAATACCACAATGCTGTTCCTAAAGAATCTTTTCAAAGGACTGCAAGTACTTCTGGGTGTTGTTTCCACTGGAAAATAGACCCAAGTTTCTCTAGTGGGAGCATTAACACAGGTTGCGCTTGCAACATAGGCACTTCAAGGCATCCAGCACTCACTTTCTGACAGCAAAAGTATGGAATAAAAGTGTGCAAATTCAGTGAATACTAACTGTATCACACACATACCCTACCATTCTTATGGGAGCTCAAAGCCTTCCCATACACCCAAATCTAACCCTCCTGACAGAAAGCTGACTATGCATATGTTTATAGCATGTGCACAGCTGAATAAAGGATCAGCTCTATTACTTTTAAAAAATGTCTTAGAGTATTTTAAAACAAAATCCAATTCAATTCAAAAACTCTTTCCTGAAAGCACCTCACAGTTTAATAACTCAGGTTACAGCATCACGGCATTACTTTTCTAGAGAAGGAGGTACCGCTATCTGCTATTGGTCACATATTCCCAACTCATATTCTCAATGTAATTTGGGTACTGTCTCAAACATGACCACAGAAGACACAAGATAACAAGCTCATTAACCACTTCCTGGTTCATTTCACAGTTTCACTCTTGAGACTGCCAACAGGAAACTGAAGCAGTCTTTCTGAGATTTTTGCAGATTCTGAAATTAATATTCCTGCAATATTAAAGACATTTTTATATAAAACATAAACGTTTAAATTGCTGCTTTCCTAGTGGCTGTAACTGGCATTGTCTGTCAGCTAGATAACTCATCATACTTTAATCCAGAAAGGAGAAATCTAGGATTGCTTTCAAAAGCATTTTGAAAGACAGTACTTACCTATTTTTCGTATTTCAGGGAAGAGCATGCTGTTCCTTGGCTTTCTACAAACATACAGCCTTTAACTTCTTATTTTTCCTCTCCTTATAGACCACACTGCTCCATGCTGTTACCCCTCTGCTCAGTTCTACACAGACCTTTCCACTGTCATTACCAATATTCATTAGGAAAATATTTTCATATATACTGTACAATTCACTTCCATCGTCCACTACCACTCTGTCCTGAACATTCAGAAATTAAGTTGGCAGTGACTAGTCTCTCCTCCCAATAACTTTGAAATCTAACTTTTTAGCAAGGATTTTTTTGGCAGTGATGAGGTGTGAGCCCAGTTGCTGTCATTCTATCATTTTTCCCCCCCCTGTATACTTGCATTGGCACAAGATGAACTGGTATGGAGTTCAGATAAAAGGTAGCAACTAGAACCAAGCCTGCAAACATTCTTGGATCTCTGGGAGGTTGGATCTGCATTTGAAGTCTTAAATTTCTGCTTCTCTCTGGTCATAACTGAGGATAAGTCTTTCTGCACTCGATGTAAATCATCAGACCTTCAGCAGCAAGTGCTGTGTTGGGAATGTGGGGTCCCAGTCCTGAAAAGCCTGAATGGCACATCTGAGGATTTAGATGCCAATGATGGCAAAGATGTGTTGCTTTGAAAATAAACATCTTTGTTTTGTTTCTGCATGCTTGTTTGCTCTAAATGCTTTAGCTATGCCTCAATAGCGATATTTCACTGGGAGAACATTATCTCTTGACAATTATGCAATTCTATTAACATCGTTGCCTTTATAATCTATGAAAGGTTACATTAAACAGAAAGAAGACACACAGGAGACTACAGAAAGTACCTACCCTTTCAAGGTTTTTAAAAAAAAAAGATTATTCAAATGATCATCCTGACATTTATTTTTTATGAAGGAAAATAGAACAAGAAACACAATAGAGTGTTTTGGTGACCTGAATACCAACAGGGAGTACATTAAAACTCCAAAAATAAATGCAAATGACAGGACAGATTCTTCCCTCAGATACGTTTATAAGGGTAGGGTAAATAAGATGGAAATGGCTATTTTGTGGACTGGTCTGCAGTAGCCATTGACAAAGCAGATGAAAGACGATGATCTAAGGTAGGACACTTGTTGTAGATTCTTTGCTACCTAAAGAGTCTAGGAAAACCAAAAGCAACCACTGTTTCAGAAACATTAGCAATGTAACAGCCTTCACTGAAAAAAATGGAAAACTTCTACCAACTGGCATTTATGCTCTGCCCAACAGTGGATGAAAATTTTCCATTTTCCCTCACCACGTGTACAGGCCCAGGAACGTGCATTCAGAACACACACCCCCAAGTGAGCTTCCTGGAGCGGAGCGGTGCTGCAGGCTTTCTCTGTATGTGGAGCTGGAGCACCACAGTATCAATGAAAACATCACAGGCAGATAGAATTTGCTTATTTTTCTTAATACACAAAGCTGGGGAAAAAAAGCCCCTAGTCAATCTAATAGGTTGCACATTTTGAATAATGTGCTCAGTTCTACCCAGAAGGCTCCCTCCTAATCTTGACTATGATTCAAATTTGTCTCAGTGTCCAAACGTATCACTGCTTTAGTTCCTTCTAAAGCACCACCTTTCAGCTGGGGTCACAAGCCAGCAGCATATGAACCTCTGGACGCTGGGAAATGCTTCTCTGACTTCCTGAATACTTGTGGGAATGTGGGTTTTAATTAACTCTGGGAGAAGGGTGGGAAGATACATGGGAAAGAATTGTGCATTCTTCTTTCCAAAGCTGAAATAAATGTGCATACATGTTTTTCATCAAGAATAGGCAACAGACAATTGAGACAGCAGAGAATTTACTAATGCTTAGAACACTGCAATTGACTGACTTCCCTATCTTACAGATCCCATTAATTAGGAGAATTCAGAAAAATCTGTTTATAGCCAGTGTCTCTTCAAATACATTTGGAAGGGCTTATGACCTCTACTTAGCTGGCTCTTTGCATCACTGAAGTACTCTTTATCTTCCCTTTCCAATTCTCTGCTGCCTTTTGTATACAGTGTAGGAGGGGTTTAAAATCACAACCCAGAAAGTACACAGAACATATGCTCTGTAAGTACTTGAGAGGTTGTACAGTAAATGGAGGGGGTACCTGAAGCAGAAGGGAAACATGAGGGCATCTTGCTTGAGAGCTGATGCTGTGTTTTGCAAAAATTGAACAGTGGCAAAATTGCTACAGAATTCTAGAAATTGCACCTCTATTTGACATTATGGCAAAACCACTAAGAGCCAGGGTATGACATGCTGCATGTGCATGAGTAAAGGTATTATGACCTGGTTCTTGGAATTCAAACTTCACCAGGGAAATCACATTTCCTTTGAAAATGTGTGTATCCAGCCTCTAGATTTTTCAGTGTTCTTCACTTGTTCTTTTCTTAATTTTCATTTTGAGACTTGTGCTCTGCACATCGCTGCTGTCAGACAAAAGCGAAGAAATATTAGCAGTTCAGTGTGCAGAGCTACTGCAAGGCATGAAAGTGCAGAAATGCTTTTTGCACTTCACTTCATAGCTAGGATAATGTGTACTTCTAATGGTGCTCCTCCTTGGACTATCTCCTGTCCTCTACTAAGCAGTCACAATTGCTCAGTCTGGAACCACACTTTCTTACCGGTCTTTACTTCACCTCAAACGATTGATTAGAACACTGTATTCTTAATAGAAGTAAGGGATAATGTGTGCTACAAGCCAGAATCTACAAGGACCTAACACTCAGAAAGAGCCTGTACACAATCTTATTTTGTTTGATACTGGGCAGAACTTGGGCTTAGAATACAGCAATAAGACAACTGATAAGCTTATAGCAGCCAACATTTTCTCTGTGAAAAGCTGTGAACAGACATGGAAATGTTAGTTAGATGGAGATCACTAGTCCAACCTTGTTCTCAAAGCGAGACCATCACCAATGCTGATTCTACTTCATCAAGTATTTTTAAAGCAAACTAGTAATATGGAAACATTGTGTTTTCAAACAAGTAATTTCTTCATAGTCAAGGAGTAAAAGAGAGAAAATAAAATCGTCCCTGAAGATAAAAGGAGATCGCACATTTCTCTCTAGCTATGAGAAGCCCTTTCACTGGATCTGTGAGGTGATGTGGTGGTTTAGTTTTGTTGGGTTTGGTCTGGGCCTTTCCTGGTAACAGGGTTATAACTAAGAAAGTATTCCACACCATTCCTTCACGTAATCAGGTGAATATAAAGACGAAGGAGGGAGATTCTCTCTCTCTTCCTTTCAGGTGCTTGGAGGACAGCAGGTCTCAGTGTGTCAGCTGAGCTCTTATCTATATGAGCTGAGGTCCATTTGAGAGCTGTTGTCCCAGCCACGTGGAGGTGGAGGAACTGCTGCTCTTGAGGGAAGTTTGGTGAGAATTTATTTTGGTAGTTACTTTATCGAGCTGCTGAGTTTTCGAGTGTGTGTATCTGTTTTGTTTTATTTTTACCCATTTTTGTCCCTCTTCCCTTTTTCCCTTTCCCCCTTCTCCCTTTTGGCGCTGTTTGGTATTCTTGTTCTGTATATTCATAGTGTTTAATTGTATATAACTGTAATATATGTGAATATATATATATATATTTTTACTACAATTTTCTTTCGGTACTTTTTTTTCTCTGTCTCTTGAGGGGGGAATCTGTGTGGCCAACAGCTGGGTTTGGCAGGGAGCCAACCCAAACCTCCACAGGTGACCAGTTGTTACTACTACTTTTACTTACACTGAGCTCAAACCATAAAACAGCCTCCTTAGTCGCAGGGAAGGCTGGTCATGGCACACAACTGTGCTCACAGTCCTGCATTTCTCCGTGAAGAAAGACAAGGCTACACCACTGAGAGTGTTGTGTGTTCTGCTCAGTCTCCACTAAGCAGATCCCCAGTAGATGGCTGAAGACACAGTGGGCCTGTTTCTAAGAACTTAAGAACTATTTCTCTGAAAAACAACACCACTCGCAGTCAGTCATGTTATTCCTTCCAAAGTCTGCTTGACATAAAACCGAGCTCTGAAAAAACTGGTTGGATAAAGAAGACAGGGCAACGTTTAAGATCAGAACACCACATTTGCTGTTAGTCCAGGCTGAGGTTTTTACAAAAGTCTAAGCTATTAAGGCACTAAAGTTCTGCTTATGTTCCAACACTTGTGTTAGAGAAGTGTCACTCACTCACTAGCACCACCTGCACATGCCAACAGCCAATAATGACACATTTGGACAATACTAATATAGCCAGTTACTGCAGAAAACATAAATTAGTTCCCGGGGGGAGGGGGGAAGCGGGTATTATGGGCTGTAATTTCAGTTCAAGCTTCTATGACAATACAAGCCAAGAGACTGAAATCTGAACCACACTGAATCTAATGAGACATGGCAGCTTTGGAAAGCCATCTATAGCTTTCCTTGTAAATGGCATGCTGTCCTAATAAATGAAATGATTTTACATGCTTTTCACCATTTTCCACTAAGGCCAGGTCTAGTTCAGAACTTATTCTTTAATTGTGATGTTACCTGAGAAGTCTTTCCAAATGCCAAGGTAAATGAGCATCAACAAGGTGATGGATGAAAAAAAGGAATGTGCTTTGTAGGCAGACATCAGTATATAGAGACCAATTCAAATAAATAACATTTACCTGGGCTCTTATGTTCCAGTCCTGCTGTTAAATCACCATGCTTAAGCCCAGGCACTTTCAAAAGATTTTAGCTGGCCAGGAAAATCTGATTCCTGGAATGGAAAAAGCTTTGGATACATAAATGTTCAGATTTCTTCTGACTGCTAACTACAGTGAAGTGCCATCCAACTCCATATGGTACCCAAGTACTCCAGCACCCTTGAGGTGGGATTACCTGACTCATTACACAGCGTAGCGAGAAATGTGGCTCTTCTGGAGACTGCTGATGTTCAAAATGAAGGGCCGACTTTCCACTTGGTTTTTTGCTTTCTTTCTAAAGAATCAAAAGAAGTACTTAGCAATAAGCCAGGGATTCTGTTTTGGAAACTGTACAGAAGACACCTACGGAGATGTTTTTTCTGTTATTGAACCTACTGACTATTAGAAGAGTCACAAAAAGTGTGTTACAGATCTACTGAAGTTAAAATACCTGCTGTTCCTAACAATCTGCAATTAGCTGCTGTGCTCAAAATGCCCATTAGCTGTCTCTTCAGGGCAATGACAGATTATCAATTATAAAAAGCAGACCGCTTATGAGTCTCTGCTATCCATTTCTGATTAGTTTTGGCTTCATAAACCAAAAATGGGCCATAAATGACGTGATGTCTGTGTCAACTGAATTTGGAAAGCCAAAGATTTAAATTAGATGGTGCAAATCCACAGACATATATTTGTGTTTCTAATAATTCTTACTCACAGTATGTGTGAATATTTTAACTGGCTCAAACACTTTTGACTTTACCAAGATGTGTTCTTCCTCATATGAATAGAGAGAATTTTTTAAAATGGTTTAGATGGAAATAAAAGTATTTCCATGTAATTTGAGAAAATGAGATACGTGGCATATCCAACACAAAGTTTTCATCCTGACTGTTACGTGTATTCCACATTTATTTGAGAGGTATTATCACATCTCAGACTTAGCACCTGCCAGCTCTGACTTGATGAAAGCTTGTATGTGCATGCTACAACTCCCTGTGAATGCATAGCAAAACTAGTTAACATAAAAAACCTTCATCTAAAAAATTTACTTAAAAGGGACCTCACATAACCACACTGTTGTGCAAGCAAAGAAAGCTGTAACATACAGCTGGTTACTGTATGTCAGCTGAATTTATCAAGGTCTGCCAATGCACATACTGTCAGGTAGCCACCAAGGGGAACGCTGTGCCCGTAAACTGGAATCTATTGCACTTGTCTTCAGCTTAATGTAAATAAACTTCTGATAGGTCTGGCATACATGATCTTATGAAATTCTCTTAATTAGAAGCAACCGAGCAATAACACTGGGCATGTGTACAGTGCCTTTCTTCAGAGGACTTTCAAAGGCTTTATTTCCTTAAGGGCTGCATTTTCACTGAAAAGAGCTCAATTGATTTGTCAAGGACTCATTTAAAAAAAATGAAATAAAAAAATCCTATGAAACAGCCAGGAATAGAATCCAACCCTTTCTATCCTCACATCTTGTCTTTTACCATAGAAACAGAGACTCCCATTTGAGTCATTGCCTTTTGAACTGAGTGCAGATGCCACTGAAGAAGGCACATTAGGAACTGGTTTGAGTAGGTTTGTGATAAAGAATCAATTTTGCCATCTACTGCTTTAAAATGTAAATGATCTTTTCTTCACCTTAATTTGTTCTGGGGCAAACATTCAAGATTCAGCGATGTGCCTCTTCTAACTGCATGCAGCCTGGGTGGAGTGAAAGGCCATCATTCATGAAAACAGTGAGGAAGTAGAACACAGCTCCTGACAGGTTCTGCACACAAACTGACCGTGAAATGACAAATTGTCTTTAGTGCAAGTGCCAGGTGACTTCACATAGTTTATTCTTCAGTTGCAAGCCCCTACTCATGATGCTTTAGCATACTTCCTACACTGCATCAGCAGGAGACACACACTTGGCACTTATGCAAAATTCTCTGCAATGCACATGCTTTCCTGCTTCTCATATTGCGGATTTCCAGTTTAGATATATTCATCATAGCAAGGAAGACAACATTGGACCTTACCAAGAAAAGAAATTCAAGAATGTCATGTAGAGTTTGTTTGCTGGGCAAAACACCAAGAGGCCTAGCACTTTGCTGCCAAATACAGAAATATGCATGTATGTGAACATAAAATGCAAAAGAAAAAGGTAAATGAATGCACCAGTGTCATGGGTTTCTCTGAGTAGGTTTTTTTTTTTGTAAGAGGAAGATTGGCTTCTGTTGGAAGCATGTTCATGTCAGGCTCACTGGATTTACCATGTATGTCTCCAGAGCACACTTGCTTGTATTTTTGTCCTGAAAATCCTGATGGACACATGGGAGTGCCAGTGCTTTAGAATGCTTGGGGCATTCCAGAATCTATTTTGATGCCACTTGTCTTCATATCCTTTTATAAGATGATGATGGTGAAGAAATAACGGGTCTTGAGACCCCCAACTCAAATTTAAGGAGGTGTCCCAAGGGGCAGACCTGAGGGAGGTCCTGAGGGTGGCACCAAGGTGGCACGAGGGTGGACGGTCCTTGGGTTGGATGTAACCTTTATTTATGGTAATCAGATAGTGTTATAAAATTGGTAGGCACCCCTATGCAGTGCGTGTGTCTCTATACCCGATGCACCTACATACACAGTGCACATCTCTACATATACTAAAGGTGCTTGCTGGCACACATCTATACACTGTCTGCACCCACAGACACCATGTGCCTATTTACACCATGCACCAGAAAATATTCATTAAAGAAATGCTCTCTACTTTACCTGTACTAATGTTGTCTTGAAAAGCTTTTTTCCCCCTCCGTTTTAGGCAACAGTAGTATCAGTTTCTCTTGGATAAAATTTTACAATATTAACAAGGATTAAAAGCAGCTACTACTAAATAAAACTGACACCAGTTATTTCTTTGTTAAAGGAATCTCCTTGTCTGTGTTGCAATGAAATAGGCACTAATAAGGAGCCTTTGAAAAGCTTTTAAGTGATAGTTTTTTATTATTATATATAATGTAGCATTATATATTACATTCTGTCAGAAACAGGCACATTATCATATGATCAACTTGACATTCCATAGTATACCTTCCGGGAAATAAAGTAAAAATTATGAGATGAATGGATTTCAAATGAACTCGATTGGGTTCATTTCTAGTTGAAATATGCCAAGTGCATTTCTTCAGCTTCATTTGGAAATTTTGTTCGCTATTCAAATGTTAAAATTCTGATCAGTGGCCAGCTCTGTCAGGTAAAAGAGGCTTCCTCATATATTTTTCATCAGTTCATTAGTCCCACTCACGAAGCAGCCACAGAAAAGACTGGATAACAAGCTGAAACCCACTCCAAAGAAGATCAAACAACATGCAAACCATGCTTCAGATTTTTACAAAAACACAAATCACCAGCTGAATTGGGCAAAGCCACAACTTACTTATAAATGCTCCAAACCTTAGCCATGATTCTGTTCCTCAGAGGAAGCCTTTCTAACTCATGTGTAAGAGACAGAGAAGACAAAAAAATGGGCATGGTGTAGGACTGTACAGAGAAAGAGGCAAAAGTCTGCTTACTTTACAGATGACTTTATTATTTTCTGTGATTTAATCCTAAAATAAGTGGGCTTCATGAAATCCCTGGCTGATGATCACTTAATTTCCCCACGGTCCCTGAGGAAGCACAGTATAAACCAAAGCCAGCTTTTTCAGTCACAGAGGAGCAGCTCACAGCCTTGTCCCAACAATGCAGGTCCTAGGGCTCCCCCTAAGAAACATGTCAGTTGGAGCCAAGGGACCACAGAACCTTGGAAAAGTTCACGACTATGTCAAAGATGGACAGGACTTGATTAAGAGGAGTGGGTTATTTTGCTTTGTTTATCGTAGTGATGATTACAAATGCCTTCCCAATGTTCTGTGAACAAAACTCCAAAAATTATGCTTACCCTGGTTCAGAGGGCAAAGCTAAAAAAATCCCACAACACAATACCAATATAGAGCTGTCAAGTACATTTTTTTCTACTATCTCTATGATTAAATTTCCTTTCTGACATTCATGGTTTGAAAGTGAAATGTAAAAAGAATTATTATTAGACGTACACTTTGAGATACACAGAACTGCACAGAGCATAGCATCATTATTAAGATTTTAGTCTTAAAAAGACAACAGCATATGTGAAAAAAGTCAAGCAAGAGCAAAACTGGAAAGATTACAGAGGAGGAGGTAAGAAGCTGTACTCGTACAAAACAGAGTAGAAAAGAATTCCTAACTAATGTGAGGGACGCAACAGTGACAGACAAAATGAGACATTATTCTGTGAATACTGGTAGTTCAAAAAGATGTGTAAGTCTTAATATTTCACCAGAAATGATATGGAGAGTTAGAAGGCAAGATAGGAAAACAGTGGGAAAACACAGAATAAATTCCCTCTTCAATAAAATATTGTCCAGATGTGTAAGCTCTGAACTATGATGAAGTATTTTTAAACATAGCCAAAATCAGACTCTGAACTGCCAGTTTTGCAGAAGAAATATTGTGAGTCTTTAGTCTCCGACACAAACTAGAACGCTTATGTTTCAGTGCAATAAAGTCTTCATTAAATAATTCCATTATGTGGTTTTTTCCACCTACTGTACACATACTATGAATTACTGATAGCAAACTGCAGACATAGGCAAGGGATAAAAAGAGAGATGAAGTGAAAGCTTCATTTTCTTTCTTAGGGTGAAGTGGGCTGAACTACAAGATTGATTCTGATCTGTTTACTCACAAGAACAGCATCAGCGCTGCATGAATACGCTGGCTGATTTCAGTGAAAACGCAGAGTGATGCATTATTCAATTCAGCAAATGGAATGAGAATCTGATTTAATTTGAATTAAGAATGATTAAGGTGAGCGAGTAAGAAACAGAAAAATAAGAAACAATTCAAAGTGCAAGACACAACTCGATCTCTATCTGCCGAAGCTCCAAATTTCAGACCTGGGGTGTCTCCCAGCAAATCACGGGACACATTCTTTCATTATTTATTCTTGTCCTGTTACTACTCAGCTTCAAAACAGGTAACTAAAAGCAACCCTGTCATCAGATTCTGGCCTTTGAAAGCAACTGTGCCATTCAGCCCAAATTTGCCTCATAAACTTATCAAGCTCCATCTTAGGAGTCGTTAATTATTTTGCCTCCATTATTTATAAGGTTTGAGAACCTTACCACTTATAGTGCCTAATAACCTTCTTCTAATCTCTGCTCCGACTTTATTCATAGGCAGTTAAGACTCATTCATCCTCATGCCACTGCTGTCCTTTACCTCACATACTTGTTTTCCTCTTGGGGATTTAACCACTCTAAATTTATACCTAACACTCAGCATACAAAACTTCATTTAGTTCGACTGAATACACTCAAACATTTAATCTCTATTATGATGAACCTTGCATACCCTAAAACCACTACAGCTTTTACAATTTGACTTCATTTTTTCAGTACAATTGGATGCTTTTCACTGTTACCTAGAGGAGGTAAAATCAGAGCTTCATATAGTGATGACAACACAACATGTCTACATCAAAAGTGACCTGGTTGTGTATTTTAGTCTTATTCCTATCTTTATGTGAGACTACAAAGTTTGTATTTAAGTCCAAAAATGTGAAGTAGAAAACCCCAACAAAAAATAATTGCAGAAAGAGTAATTTTCCAATTCAGAAACACCAAATCCTCTATTTGTCTTGTATATATAAATAGCATTTGTGCTTTGTGGAAATAAAAGATTGTTCAAAGGGTAGGAAATAACCCAAAATTTTGGAAAATAAAGTAATCTACTCCGGCCTCAGAGCCATGACATATCACCTGGCATTTTGACTCTGCAGTTCCTCAGCTACTTAGGACAATGATATTCCCCTGCTTAGCACGACTGCTGAGTGTGAAGACACTAACATTCTGAGGGTGCTCAAGTACCACAGGGGAGTGCAGGAATCATAACACAAAGCACAGGATGAGATTATTCCAAATTAAGAAACTTGAAATGCACCATTCATGACACAGGAGACATTGCTGCAGGCAAATCCCTGTGTAAAGGAATTCACAATGCAAGTAATTCAAGTCGAGCCTAAACACAAACCAAATTCTATTACAGTGTAGCTTTTTAGTTACATACACAAATTCCTAGAAAATATTGGTTAAAACAATGTTTGTGGGCAAATAAAGTTGCTGTCTCTAAAACTGACTTGGGTTATATATGTGAAACAACCTGACAAAACACAATTTTGAAAAAGCAGAACAAGAATGTTTATGAAAGCTGCATATTTTTGTCTTAAAACGATTTCTTTTAAAATTATTTTTTAAGAAGGTAATATAAATCCAAAGTCTTTTCAAAGGTCTTGGAAAAAAATATTTATTTGGAAAACTCAGAACTGTTCAGAACTGTTTCAGCTCAGGGCAACGCATTCTTTTAATGCTTGGTATTTTTCCTGGGATATATAACCCAAGCTTATTTCTCCTCTAATCAGAAGATATTAATGTGTTGCAGGAGTTGGAAAATGAGCCTCATTCCTAACAGGGACAGTTAGTAAATAACAATAGAAGCAGCCAGGATTTTAATCTGTCCCACAGACAAGGGGAAAGTTTAAGGAAGCACTAAGGTCACAGGACAAAGAAAGAAAACATAACCAGAGTGAGAATTGCTGGACACGGATAGCTAATTCGCACAAACAGGCCAGACAGAAACAGATGGGATGCGGGAAAATGGGATAATAGTGACTGATGACACCTGACTGCCAAATGACCCTGCAGGTTTGAGGTCTGGCACGACTTCGGAAATGGTGCCAGCAGCAACGTGGAACTGCCCTCTCCCCTCTCAGGGTATATGAAGCAGACTCACTTTGCTCTTCTGCATCACGCAGAAGTACCTGCGGAGATCACAGAGTACCCCCAGGGAGTGTACTGCTTCCCGCACACTGTCCCGTCACCCGCGCTTCAGGAAGGAGATGTGCAAGTGGCTGCTGCTCCCCGCTGTGGGTGTATTGGCTGCTGTGTCCCAGGGGAACACGGCTTCAGGGCATTTTCTGTCACCTGTACTGTTCTGGTAATTATGTAAAACTTGACTTCGGGATGGAAGGAATGTATCGGCACAGTACCAGGATGTAAGGTGTTATCTTCATTTATGGCCTGAGATAGACCTCAGAAAGGTTTCTTAAAAGGATATCAAATTACTGCTGGCTTTGTACCTTTTTTTATGGGCCCCTGATACAGCTCCCCATGCTAGGACAGGGAGACAGCAGGCTTCCCTCTACTGCTGCTCCTGGCTCCCACTTGGACAGAGCAGCAATTATATATGGAGAGTTGACAGTGTTGGGTTTTTTTAAAGATAGATGTGGATTTGGGACATGGTCAGTAGATCTTCTGTTAACAGATGTTTGCTAGGTTTGATATCATACTTATGGACCATATTCCTCATCTGGAACAGTGTCTGTTCAGCATCTGCTTTCTCTCTCAATAGCTCAGTTCTTCCTTATACCACTGCATTGCACAGGAAAACTTGAAGGTCTGGCTGGTTGGGAAATCGAAGCCCTGTTCAAATGTGAGGACATTCTTTAGAGCCCCAGAACCTTTTGCAAATGGCCTTGCAGAGTTTCCTGAAGACTTATGTGAGTTTAAAAGTAGGTTTTTGTGGGGCACAAACATCCTGTGGTATTCAGCAAAAATGTGGCACATCCTAACTTTAAAAATCAGTGCTTTGGCCCTTCTTTTTTTTGTAGTTACCCAAGCAGGATAATTTATGTTATAAAATACAATGTTGAAAGAAAGGTGCTCGCTAGTGAAAAATGCATTTTAATTTATGAGTATAGAGAGAAAGAAATCTATCTTTTGTTTCTGAACTTCAGCAACTTAAAAATAGCCAAATACATATATTTCTGGAATAATAGTAAAAAAAAAATGCTTTGGGCTGAGACATTTTATGCTAAGTCACAGTCCTGCAGAATTTTTTGGTCAAGTTATAAACCTCAAAAATATGTGCTTATAATGGAAATCCTGACAGACCCTAGTAGGTGCTCCTATAATACCTTGAATTTTATTTAGGAGCGGTTTTCAATAACACTTTCCCAAGCCAGTTGGGCACTGCTAGGAAAAACCTAATGTTGTGTGTGTCCCATGTTCCCCGGTGCAGCTCACTGTGTTTGATGAGAATGATGGTGCGTTGAAGCAAAGGTGGAGCCTTCTGTAGCCTGTGGCTGTCAGGTCCCCAGTATCAGACCCTATAAATGTGAAGGCTAAGTACACCTTTCATTTAACAAAGCAATAAATTGTTTACCTCTGTGCAATAAATTGCTCATTTCTCTGCCTTCACAAGGGCTGATGTGATTTGTAAATGACTGAAAACTCTGCTTTTTTCCTTAACATCCATGAACCACAGAACTGCTTTTGGGTACACTGGATTTTTTGGGAGAAGGGAAGAGAAAGCCTAAGTAGGGAGTCAAATTAAGACTGGAGGAGGAACACTTACTACCTACTATAAACCCCTTCCAGTCACTGCCAAGCTGAATTAACATCCCTGCTCCCAGTACCTCAGGCAGAACAAAGGGCACAGATCACTAAGAGCATGTGCCTCACGGTGCAGGAATGAAATCCAACCATACCTGTGTTAGTAGTTCTGGCCTTAACTTAGCCCTCCAGCTTTGTTCCAGATTTCTTTTCTGTCCTTGTCATCACCTGCACCCTTCACATTTATCCCCCTGCAAACTAAGCTGTCAGAGCTTCAAGGTTACCCTATGCTTGTCTTTACATCAGTGGAGAGAGGTAGTCACCTTCAAAGGTTGAGTCATTCCACCCAGCTCTAACGCTAATGACCAAATATATATAACACACACACTGAAGACCATAAAGGGCTCAAATACTATCACACTGAGGTTATTAAAGCATGCAAAATAGCCTTAGAGAATCAGAGGTCAGAGCACAAAGGTGGGAGTAAGGTATCTCTGTAATTTTTATATAAACCAGCCTTACATTTTTCTTCCCGTGGTTCTGATGCAGTCTTCCAGACTTAATATCCCTCTCCTGCAAACTAGAACAGCACATGGGGTTCATGCAGTCATCAGTTAGATGGTATTAAAACCCTCAAACCCAAGTGTGTTATTATGAGAGAAATGAAACTAAGGTCCTTTCCAAACCCTGCAGCAAGACATGACAACAGAAGAACTCAGATGGGTTGCAAGCATGATGGTCCTGTGTTCCTTCAGATCAAAGAGCAAGTACCATCTAGAGGGAGCCAAGCATCCTGGGAATGAGAGTGAAGGAGAAAGAGCAACAGGAAACAGAGGTTGACACAAAGCACTGCAAAAGTAGGGGAAAGACAGAAGCAAACAAAGTGAAAGACAAAATTACAGAGAAAGAATGACTGTGAATTTGGTGAGTGAATAGTAAGTCTGAGGTGAAAGAAAAAAGAGAGAAATGAAAAAAACTTGTTCAGCATTTAAGTTGAACTTTATTGTGCGTTCCTTCATTTTAATGCTTTTCACGTGAAACTACTGAGTTTGGTAGAAAAGATAAAGAAGTTACTAAACCAGCTCAATGCTCCGAATGAAATGTCTGGTGAAGAAAAGGGGAGGAAACTGCATGAAATTCCCTATCAGTATGTACACAACTGTGCAGGAAAACATGGAATACTGCACCCACCAAGGAAACGTGCAGAGTGCAGAGATGCCACAATTATTTTCAATAGGATCCAATTCCCATATTTATTTGGAGCATTATTTCCAACCACCACAACTAATGGTCAACAGAAGAGTCTCCAGGCCCTGATGCTGTCTCAGCCTACTGGCAGTGGCTGCACTCCATGTGCCCACACCAATGTGAGCATGGCAGATCAGACACGATGACCAAAGTCCTAAGATTTACTTCCTGTCCTGCCTTCAATGAAAAAAAATTCTTAATATCTTAGAGCATCAAAAGAAATGTCTTCAGCATTTCACAAAACCCAAGACAGTCCAGTTCATCACAGTAAGGAAGAAATTTGCCCCCTTTCACCACCTAGAAATTAAAAGCTAGGGTGAAGAACTGTGTATAAGCCACCTGAATTTTGCTGTGATGGTTTCTCAAGCTTTTATGAATATCTGAAACCCAGGGAGCTGCCCAGCAGGGTACTAAAAAAGCCCCTGGGCCTGGGCAAGGTGAGGTAATTTCCCTCTGAGAATTGACATAATTTTTTTCAGTGAGAGCTCTCCAACAACACCAGAAAAAGGGCCCCTCCTTTCAATCTGTGGATATCCAAGCTTTCCAGCAGAGTGAAAAAAGTAATCATGATGAATAGGAAAAGGAAATTGCAGAGGGATTCAAGAGAGGAAAATTGCACTTTCCACACCTATTTTGATTTTGTTCCTCCACACAATTAAAGCATTGTTTCAATATGGCTTTAGTTCATGGCCATTGGTTTAGATCTTACTCTTCTCTACACTGCCCTTCCTCACAGAGCAGCCCCATTAGTAAACTACATTTATGCTAATGGACTTGCTTGCAGTGATGATTATCATAGCCCTTAGCCCTGGTCCTTGCCAGTGTGAGCATGTCAGGAAGAGTTGGTATAGCATTATAATTATACAATTAGCCTTGTCATGGCAAGGAGCTCTGGGAATAGAGACATCTTGAAGCTTAAAATGTGGACAGCTGATAGATGACTGTCATTAAGCTCCTTTGTTCACTCCATGACAGAACAGTTACTGAGCTGTAAGTTAGGCTTCTTTAATGAAAAAGAAAGACCCTGAACCACAGACACTGTCCTCCACCTCTTCCCAACCTGTCCAGTTACCTCTGATTCCTCTCATTTCACACAGCTTCTCTCCCATCCCATCTGTAGCAGAGTAACAAAAGCTGTCTCCATCAAGTCATTCCTAATCCATCAAGAGCCTCGCCTACTCCAGACATGAGGTGTGCAGGCTGAAACTCAAGGAATTTAGGATGTGAGGTAAGTGCTGTACCAGCTTCTGGATCAGCTCCTCAGTTACGTAAATCAACATCAATCCTTTGAATTTCTGTGGAGGTTTAGTTTTCTTGGGTTTGGTCTGGGCCTTCCCTGGTAACAGGGTCATAACTAAGGAAGTATTCCACCCCATTCCTTTCCATAATCAGGTGTGTATAAGATGAGGAGGGGAGGTTCTTCTCGCTCTCCCTGTCGGGTGCTTGGAGGACAGCAGGTCTCAGTGTGTTCACCTCTCTCTTATCTGTGTGAGCTGAGACCTCTCTGAGAAACTGTTGTCTGAAGCTGCGCCGAGGTGAAAGAACTGATTTATTGAGGGAAGTTGGGGAGATTTTATTTTGTTAGTTATTTTGTTGAGCTACTCCCTGAGTTTTTGAGTGTATATATCTGTTTTGTTTTATTTTTACCCATTTTTGTCCTTTTTCCTCTTTTCCCTTTTGGAGTTGTTTGGGATTCTTGTTCTGTATATTCATAGTGTTTAATGTATATAACTGTAATATATGTGAATATAGATATTTTTAGTACAAATTTTCTTTTGGTACTTTTTTCTTCTCTTTCAGGAGGAGGGCAATCTGTGTGACCAACAACTGGGTTTGACAGGGAGCCTACCCAAACGTCCACACCATTTCACATAGCCTGTGAGTTTACATCCAGTTGAGAAGTGCTGCCCTGTGCAGTATTAAATACACTTTTCCAAAAAGCCTGGCATGGAGAGAGGCTTCAGCAGCAGGCAGCAGACAAGCTCTGCTTTGCCAAGAGAACTGCAGAAGGGCACAGAGCCCTGAAGCCTTAATGAGCTGAACAGGACAGGCAACAGGGTGGCAGAAAGAAGCAGCAAGGAGGCTTTGCAAGAGCCTTTAGCTTGATAGTTCCTGGGGGCTTCCAGCTGCAGACCTGTACTTCTGGCAGGGAATCCTTAGAAAGAGCGAAGACTCCAAGTGAGCTGGAATAATACTCAGCAGACTTGAAGACATGTATCTGCTTCATTAAAATTCAATCCCCAAGTTCCCCTCTCTTTTTCTTTCCTAGAATGTTTTCAACATTGTTTTCCTGCATAGCCGGATAACTGATGCTGTGCAGGGCTTTAGTTAAGGTAATTTGAGAATTATTTTATATTGAAAAGGTATAAAAAGTAATCCTCTGAAGTACTTGATTTTCATTCCATGACATTCCACTGCATGAACCTACTTCTGCTTTACCTTGTTAGTATTCTGAGGGGTTGCCAAAGAATTATTATAGTTCAGAACACAAAAAAAACAGGTCTGGCAGCCCTTGGGGAATACAGGGCAGAATAGAATGGAATACCAGCTTAGACCCAAGGAAGCTGAACTCTCCTCCACAGGCCAGATAATGGTAGACAAGCTGCTTTGTTTTGGGAAGACTGCTTTTCCTCTGTCTTGACTTCTTTGAGGCAGGAAAAGTTCCTCTGCATTTGACCACTGCTCAGCAGAACTGGCACAGATGTAAGACAAGTCAACAGCAGCGGAATGAAAGCATAATTGTAGTAGAAAAATCCCCAGCAAAACTAGATATGACTGCCCAGGAATATGTTGAAGTTTCAAGTATTGTATGCAACAGTACAGAAACAAAACTGCATTTCTGGATGCTTTTGAAAGAGACAGAGAGCATTTGGCACAGCACAAAGGCACACAATAATAATTCCATAGAACTCAGGCTTATTTCCCACTAGAGTAACAGAGAGAGGACACAGGCTCAAATAAAAGTGCCTTAGTTAAGTTCACCCAGTGGCAGAGTGCAGTCAGACGTTTCTTCCCTTCTTCAACACACTTTTGTAAGAATGCCCTCACACCCTGTTATAGTTTCATAATCTTGTTATGGAATTCTTCCTCCTACCAACACAGAGCTTGAAGCTAATGTCCAACCTCCTATTGTTAGCCAACAAAAGGATGGCTGGGCACCTGCATTCCATCGCAATGGCTGGGGGAAGGGAGGGAGGTTTTTCTTTATTTTCCTTTCTTCTGGCAGTGTGCTTAGGGAAGAGCAGTTCGGTTCTTCTTCCTCTCCCGGCTGCTGCTGGAGGTGGAGGCATCTTGGGGGAAGCCTCTCTCTTTTCAGTTTGACTCCTTTTCCTTTATTCAGCCCTTAGGTCTTGGCACTCTGAGCCTCGGATTTACTACAAGCCCTTTTTTCCGACGGGGTGGACATTGGTGGAGGTGCTGCTGCTGCCCCCTCTGCCCTGTCCGGCTCAGCTCCACTTCTCTCGAACAAAGGACGGGAGCGCGCCTACTCTACAGTGCGGAGGAGATTCTGCACCTGTGCCCCCGGTGACCCCACACCAGTCCGCTCGGCACTGCCACAGCTGCATCCTCGGCACTCACGGCTGCCTTCGCCCGCATCCCTGGGACTCGCCCGCATCCCTGGGACTCGCCCGCATCCCTGGGACTCGCCCGCATCCCTGGGACTCGCCCGCATCCCTGCGAAAGCCGACCCCGCCGCCGGCTGAGGCGCGACATCGCCACCTGCCGCCCCTAAAGATAATTGCACGCAAAGGGGACACACCTTTTCATTCGCAAACATTGATTACAGACTGTTTGGTTCCTTTTTCCCTGGAGATCTATATATAGATAGATATAGATATATTGTAATTAAGAACTGTTATCCTTTTCTATACATTTTCCTAATTAAAGTTCTTAATTTAAGGGAGTTGGGTGGTTATTTTTGAGGAAGAAGGCCCCTTGTTCTCCTGATCAACATAGACATCTCAGTCTCCTCTAAACTAAAACACGCCCACACCTCCGAGCTATGCGGGTGGGTGTGTTTAGGCAGCCCTTGCTGAGAGAAATTGAACACACTGAAATAGCAATGCACACAGTACCTTCTGTTGGTTCAGTCTTTGTGATTTACATGTATCTGTCATACACTGGCCGAGAGAGAGTAAATTCACCTACTGAGAATTCACTTCTGGGCTTGTGCCATCCTTACAGAATTTGATTGTCAGTAGTCAGCGCTAGGGATGTTCATTAAATGTTATTCCACCCTTCCATACCCTCAGGTCACTGAGCTTGTCACTTACGCTCCTACTCCACAAAGTATTTTGATATGTGAGCACAGTTTACTCCTTTGCTGGACATCAAACTCCACATAAAACTGCTGTGCTGATCTCAGAGCTAAAAGGTTAAACTTTCAGCTGCTAAGCAAGACAGTTCACAGTGAAGTGAGACACAAGGAAATGCCTTGTTTGTCTGCAAAGCAGAAGGGAAAAAGCCCCTTAGACACAGCTGCTGTCTAACAACCATGTTTATGCAGAATGCTTGGGGGCTACTCTATTTTTAAGTTTTCATGCATAAAATAAGAAACTAAAGCTTCTAGAAAGAGAACACAATTATACAACATCAGAATAAATTCAACACAATCTGTATGAGAAAAAAAAAAGGAGCACCCAAGCTTTTTCCAATTGTCAGTACATAAAAACTGCCCTGTTGTCAACCTTCAGAAGTGATCTCCAGAGCCATATGCAGGTTGGTAACCAGGAATAGCACCTAACTAGTTTCTGTATATAATTGTACAGAATTAGAGACATATGGAAATAAACAGCCTGGCAGAACAAGTGAACTCTGAAGCAATGACTTTGATAAATAAATGCCTGCACATTGGCAGATGGAGAAAAGTGCAGTAAGGGAGAAACTGTACTGCAGCAGCAACTTGATTTTAAACAAGTTGTAAAAATCAGCCTGAACTTCAGATTTGAAGTATTTCCTTCAGTCCTCTTCTTGTTGGGGAAAATTTTCACCATAAAAGCAGGGAAGGTGAAGGTAGAATGACGTTTCTAAAAACAGATAGCAGAAGTTGCTTCATGGAGGAGAGAACAGGCATGGGAAGTCACTGATCATTTTTGCTTTTTATTACATTGCTAATCATTTTTTTGGTATCTTTCAGAAAGACACAACCAGTCATTCCCAAAAGAAAAGCAAGATGTGGAAAGACATCCTCAAGCTGCATGGTGGAGCCTGAAACGTGAGCACCTGGAATACACAGACCTCTCTGGCAGTGAATGGGAACGTGTGCTTGACGTAACAGTCGCCTTCTGCATTCATTCCTCTGCAGACCAGTGTATTTCTAGGCAAACAATCTTCCCTGTTTACAAGCTGCAGACTGATTCCTAGTCACCGTTAAATGGGACAGATGAATGGAAAACAAGTATTACTTTTATTCCACCTTTTGGGTTGAGTCTCCCTGTCTGGAGATCTCAAAGATTATTTTTCCTACCAGCTCTGAAACATTTTCTTGTGTACGTCTTCTCACTCCAATGAAGATTATAGTCTGTCAGATAGCGAGGGAACAGGTATTCACATATCCCACTACAAAGCACAACGCAGTGCCAGAAATTGTGTGCAGAATTTGCATTACTCTTACACATTATGTGGTGTGCACAGTCTCTCATGTCCCCCTCTTCAGTCTTTTCACTGACATATTGATTGTTATTTGGGAGACTATCTTTATGCATGGATGTAACCTGACAGCAAATATTTTCAATGCACAAGGACTCCAAAGACAAGAAGAAAATAAGACTTAAAGGTACATTTTTATCCTTTACAGTCTGCTTCTACAACAGGATTGCATCATACTAGCATGGCATGGAAGCACTATCTGTGGTGACCTTCCCAACCAGAACAAGCCATCCCCTAATAAACACTGAGGAGAAAATACACCAGACAAACTGGCGTGGCCCAGAGCTAATGAGTCAGCTGTATGGACCAAGTACTGCACTTTGTCAGAAAAACAATCCCTTGCTGCTGTTCCCTTTATGAGTAGCCAGGTGGATGAGCTTCATGCTGCAAACTGAGGTCAAGGCAAAATTAGCCCCAAGATTACTGTGATGCAGAAGATGAAATTCATTAAATTTCAATAAACTAACTAAACTTCACCAAACCCCCTCAATAATAGGCCACCTTTTATGGCAAGGAAATGCCCTTTCTTTTCCTGAGACTTCATCAGTTAATATTGCATGTATGATCTCACTTCTTTGCCCTGCTTAGTTACTCACCACCTCAGAACTCAGATATCCGTAATACTTAATCTCCTCCTCCCACATCACAGGGTGATCAAGAAAACCATCAGGAAATGATTTTCCAAGGACTGTACCTAAATCCAATCTCGGCATTAAAGTGAAACCATTTACAACAGAAATCACTTTTGAACCTGTTTTACTTTGATAAGAATCACCACGGGAAAGCCATGACCTGCCTTCCACAGACCTTCCCGTGGATCTGGGAGCTCTGTAAGTCTCCACTATGGATTAGGCTATTGCTTCACTAAATCTGTTGCCCACATGAGGTTCATAGCAAAGCAAATACAGCCACTAAGCCAAGGAGTCAGTGGCCATACACAGGCATAAAGTGAAAATGTTGGTAGATTACCTTTGCCTGGATGCCACTGTGTAAATGTTTTGTAATAAATAATAACAGCCACTATCAATCAAGAGAGTGGAGAACAGATGGGAAGAAGGTGGTATCGAGAGGAAGGACTCAAACAGGAATATGTATTTTCTCTCCTGCTTTCCTTGGTCTGGTAACAGCCCTAAATAAACTTTTGCAAATCTTCAGATACAGTGTGTTCCAATACTCCAGGCAATTTTGGCTGCTTTACCACCATAGCATGAATCGTTAACATGTCTACAAAATGCTGCAACATCAAATTGTGAGGTTTGGATTCCCCCCACCGCTTTTATGGACCAACTCCTCTACTCAGCATTAGTTGCTTCATCTACTGTCACCTTCAGGAAGGTTTGGCAACAGATCTGATCCTGGATAGAAAACAGTCCCTATTAATGATGCACCTCAAACTCCTCCTCTCCTTGAACAAAAACACAGGGCTAGCTGAATTTCTAAATTTTCTTACTTTTGTAAGAATGTGTTTCGTATTCAGTTTTTTAAAAGATGCGAATGTTTACTTGATGCCTGATATTCAGTCTAGCAAAATTGCTGAATCTCCAAGTTTCTCTTCACTGCTAAAAGATTAACATTACAACTCGAATTAAGATTTTGTAATAGATGTTGTAGAAAATTCACTTAAGGATGCAGATTTAATGTAAGATGGTATTATATTTGTAACAAGCATTTTCACCAAAGTAATCTAAAACTTCAAATAGCTTCCAAATAACTCCAAGTAAAAAGCAGGCTCCAGATTCTCATTCATAGTAACATCATTGTAAACAACTCTGGTTGCACAAAAGTGCCTTTAAAATTGATAAAACCTATGGCCTTCTACACTTTTCGACCTTGTTACTCTTTGATACCAATTATCAATAACTTGCTCTTAGTAAAACACTGAATACCTAAACATACCTAAAAACACAGCTAAAACATTGTGCAATGATAGGGTTATGTTTGTGATCCAAACATGTTTGGGCTCTGTCCCACCTCAACTGAAGTGCAGCCTGCATCTGAATGATAAAGGCTTCACTCTTGCTCCTAAAAATCCAAGGAAAGGCAGAGAGTGTTATACCATGGCAAGAAAAGTGGGATCCAGCCCCTGAGACTTCCCATTATGCAGAGAGTAGCAGTATTACTGTCTAGCCTCAGCTGTTGTGATAGTCTTAAACACAGCAGAACCACAATGGTTCCCCAAGGACTGACATGAAGTGAATATTTATCTTCCTGGCAGTCTGGGGGCAGACAATTGACAGCGTATCAAAATTTAAATGGCAATGCAGATTCAGAAAGGTTGAAAACTACCATCAGGTTAAATCATTATGTGTGAAGAGTGAATAACAAAAGAGGCTGAAAAATCACCCTGTGTTCAGCCCCAAATGTCACATGGGAGCCTTCTTCCCTCACCACCCGGAAAGACGCCTTCCTGTCATGGGTTTCTCTGACTAGGTTTTTTGATAAGAGGAAGGGTGACTTCTGTTAGAAGCTGCTAGAAGTTTTCCCCTACCCTACACAGCCAATGATAGTCAGCTCCGAGGAAAACTTCCTGCTTAAAGATACGCCCCTGCGTGAGAAGATATTTAAGAATTGAGGAGTTGTTACACAGTTGAAATTTGCAGCCATGGATTAACAACACAGATATCAAGGTCAGTGCAGGGGGAGAAGGAGGAATCCCACGGGAGAAGGGAAAGGACTCAAAGCTATGATTCCCTGATGACCGTGGTGCAGACCATGGTGCTACAAGTTGTCCCGTTGAAGCCCATGGGAGACCACTGGGGTGCGAAGACCCCCTAATGGAGAAGGGGGATGCACAAAGGAGGCTGTTACCTCGTGGGAGGCCCCAAAATGGAGTGGAGTCCTGCAAGAGATTTGTGGCTGTGGCCCATGGAGAGAGAAACCTATGCTAAGCAGGTACAGCCAGATTATCCATAAGAGATTGCATCCCATGGAATGACCCACAGGAGAGCAGAGGATCTCTCTCGTGGGGGGGACCCCACGGAAAGCAGGGGAAGGACTCAGAGTTATGATTCCCCTGTGACCATGCTGACGACTGTGGTGAGGCAAGATTTGGAAGAACTGCTGCACAAAAGAGGGTCTTGAACTTTCTTGTTAGAAGTGGCTAAAGCAACAACTGACTCTGGGGAGTGACTGGAAAAGTGTTTCTAAACTGTTTTTATTTCTTATTTCTAGTTCTTAGCTTGTTAGGAATAAATTTAAGCATTATTCTGAGTTCGCCCGTAGTTATTAATCAAAGCTTCTCTCCTGGCTGTTATCTCTAATTGTAAATTCCTAGCTAGCTGGTTTTTTTCCTTTCCTTCTGAAGGCGAAAGGAGGGGGCAGGAGGCCTTGGGCAGTTTGGCTGGACACTGGACATTCAGGCAGGCTTAAACCACCACAGTTTTTGGTGCCATGACTCAGATTCAGCTCAACCACCACAGTTTTTGGTGCCATGACTTGGATCGGCTCAAACCAACACACCTCCTATTAACACCAAGTGGGAAAGACAGTCAAGGTAAACATTTTGGTTTACATATTGACAAGTAATCTATAATACTGTAAGCAGCCAAAATAGTGTGTTTCAAGAACTACCCACCCTTGCTGAAAACAAAACCAGCCCTGAACAAAACCCAACACAAACAAAAACAGAAGTCATGTTTTAAAGTTAGTTATGAAAATGACAAAAAGAAAAGAACAGCATGAACTACCTACCTTAGCTATTTGGACACACCAGTTCAGCAGAAGCTGGGAACCAATATTATCCTTGTGTTCGTGAACATAATCCAGCAGGCAACCGTGAGGCATCAGCTGAGTGACCAGCTGAATGGTCGGGCTCAAGCAGACACCTAGGAGTCTCACCAGGTGTGGGTGATCCATGCTGGCCATGATAAGAGCTTCCTGTAATAATAAAAGTGACCCCGTTACTCCATAACTTAAGCCTCTATGCATAAGACATCTCCCGTTGAGCATCTAAAGAAGATCAGGATCCCCTAAGAACCATGAATTCCTGTGTTGTCTACCCAATGCTAGGCATACCTGGGAACATCCAGTCTGATGTAATGTACACTTGATGTACCGAGTCCAAAAAACAGAATCAGACTATCGGCACAGATCCAGTCATGGCTCAGATCTAAAATTCTGCACTTCCCTACATTTCCTGTCCTGTTACAACCACAGGAACAAAGATGCAAGTGTGACACACTTGACTTTGCTTAAAAGTGTCTTTGGGCTTGTTTTATTTCCCATAATTTTGCTTCTTGAATACTTGTCAATCCATTAGGCATCAGCTTGATATTGAGCAAGCAAACTATGCCTCTCGCATATAGCAAGATGGTCAGTTAAGCCTTATTTCACAAAATATTTGATGAAACTGTGCCAAAATGATCTACTGGATCAGAAAATGTATGCTCCGTGTTTATAGACTTAAGCATGTAACATTTATATGTTGATTGATGCTTTTCCAAAGTTCAACCTGCAAAGGTCTAAGAATCAGGAGGTTTAGTGTGGGCTTTTCATATGTCTGATGCTCTGAAGTCCTACTGAAAGTCAGCAGATTCATTAAGCCATTAGGATATGACCATGTTACCATCTCAGTGACTGCTGCACAACAATAGCCTAAACCAGGGCTTGTGACAGTGCAGTGGCAGCCCAGGTGCAGTAGCACTCCTCTCTGTCTCCTGATCTACCAGTAAATCACTACAGGAAGCAGCAGCTTTCTAAACCTGAGCCTCTAAGCTCAGCTCCTGTTTCAACACATCTCGGATGAGTAATTTTGGTTTTTTCCACACTTCAGCTTTGCACACAGCAAACAGGAAATAATGTATCTTTCTTCTAGACTTTGCAGACCATAAGTTTGCAGGTATCAAGATGGGTTGTCCATACAGAGTTAATCTTGGCTATGCCTTTCAACAGAATGGGAGGAGGGGAGGGAAGGGAAGGGTTAAAGTTGTCATCTGAGGAACATAGCATACTCTCAATTGATAAAAGTTGGACTTTTTTCCCCCTTCCCTATATTAAGGCAAAAAAAAAAAAAGGGGTTCTGGCAAGCATTCTGAGTTTGTGTTAAAGGAAATTGCTTATCATAGTACAAAGAATATTTGAAACCAAATTGCAGAGTATTTGTATAATAGTTCTCTCTCTTTCTGTCCCTCTCTTTTTTTGGTAAAACAAAAAGATGAACAAGACACTAATTGTAGGGGGTTTTCCCTCCCAATGAGAAAAGAGCAGATGGCCTCCATTGAGGGGAGTGACTCCTTCCTTTTTCTTCCTAAATGTGTGCAAAGAATAAATAAATGAATAAATGGGGGCTATTTGATGGGGTGAAGGAGGAGCAGATCTGAGAAAGATTCTGATGCAACAAATTAGAAAAGGGATCTGACTGTAAGTAGATTTGCTCCATTCCAATTAATGTCATTCCCACTCACTCAACTCTTAAGTATGGGATCTCCTTGAAACAATTTTAGCCCTCTTCTGCTGTCCCTGAAGGCCACCAAAATAAATACTGCTCAACAGGTACACTATCCAGTTTCAGAGCACAGAATTCCTCTACCTCCTTTTTCCTTTTTACCCCATTCATTTTTCTCCTGTGATGCCTAAAGATTTTAATGTGTATTTTGTGTATTTTCATGGAGTTATATAAGTTGAAAGTTTTCCTAAATTTGTCACATTTTAGATGGTATTTAGAAGTTATTGAACACTTTCTCACACATTCCTGAAATTCTGTTAGACACACATTACCAAGGACACGCTGTTTTGAAGAACATCTCCAAGAACTCCAAGACAATAAGATAGCTTGTAGTCAAAACAGGAAAGTCAGCTCAGAGCCCTTGGAGGGGCTCCAAGGGGCAGTTCTGAGGAGTTCAGAGGGTGGGCACCAGGGGAAAATGGTACCACGGGTTGGTTATCATTATCAAATATGTTAATTACTGAAAGTTATAAAAACTGTAACATCTGGCTGACACGTGTGGACATACTTTTAGTGTGTACCTTAGAAGCTTCTAATAAAGGAATGAATCTGTCTATCTATCTATCTCCACTAATGTTGTTTTGAAAGCCTTTTGCAGGGTTTAGGCATGACCTGCAGATGCATAAGGGGATAGTACTTGTTGTCCACTCCTCCTCTAACTAAAGGTAAGTTTTCCCAGAACATGGAGCTGGAGTACTTTTCTTTATAACGAGGACTGATTAGAACAGAGACAAGATATTCTTTTTGCCTACCAAGGACCCAGACAAAGCTTTGAAGCATGTGCTCCATTAGTCTCCAGCAACTCACCATTTCCAAGTCTATCCAAGTCCAAAAGAAAGGCAGTAGTACAATAGTAAAGGCAAACAGTGCCATTCTGATGCTATGAGAAACCACACACTTTTGGGGAACAGTTCCAGAAAAAAAAAATGTTGTTAATAAAATATTATGAGCTGCTCTGGAATGAATTCAGACACACAACAAAGAGCAAGAAAACTTTCATTATAGATCTAAGCCACTAATGGATACTAATTTAGCATGAATCCTAGTTTCACATAGTTTTCCTCATAGTAAAACTATTGTTATTTTTGTGGAACTTGCATCTACAGGAGAACTAAACTCAGGGCTATGTCAATCCAGCACAGCACAAACTCAAAGAGATTGCAATTGTTTTGCTAGAGCCTAATTAGACAAAACAGACAAACAAAACAACAAAAACATTATGACTTAGAAGCATTTTAAAAATCTGTCAAGAAAATAAGGAATACAAGTCCCCATTTAAAAATCTGTTTGGACATGAAAGACCCTAGAGCTACAGTCTCCATGGCACTTAGGCACTCTGCTGTGTGGTTCCCAATTCAATTTTCTAGAACGTTTGATCAAATAAGTCACCTAAGCTCCCAAACTTGGCTGGGTGGCACTGAGATCTTTCAAAACCAACCTCTGCAATTTTCTTTTGGTAGCCACGTATCTCTACACTCAACTGGCACAATTACATGAATGAGTTTGAAATTGTGCCTATTCTAATTTAATGGAGAGGAAACTGAGATACAGAAAAGCACAACCTACTATCCATAGTCACATGGGAAGTCTGAAGCAGAAGTAGGAACAGCGCCCCAGACCACTGTACCTTTGTTTCCTGAAAAATTTCTTTGACGGTTGAAATACAAAAAGGATGGAGGGGAGAGAAATGATTAAGATACAGTACTTCATCTTTCCCCTAGGAGTCAGAGGCTTTGTAACACTGGCATCTCAGAAATGACAGGAATAGTGACAGTTTTGAAAGGCTCCTGTTGGACATCAGGCACCCTTCTTCATCTGTCTGCAGGAGAAGTAAGTTTATCAGAGGAGTGACTCTCCAGCCAAAGCAAATCTCCTTCTGGAGTTTCTGTATGCTGTTGCTGCTCAGGTATTACTGCAGCAGTGCATGGCTGTCATCCACGGCACAGCCATAAGCCAGCCAGCTCAAATACAGGGAGGAAGACTTTTGGCTGGCAAAGAAAGACCTTATTATAGAAGGCAGCTAATCCTGCAGAGAGCTTGGCAGGGCCATTGTTGTGTTCCCCCAGCCTCACCATGGGTGACTTCAGCTGAGCCTTCCATGTTCAACTCAGCATTATACTTCTCAAATATGCTATTTGTATAAAGAAATCATGTAATATTCATCATTCCTCTCTTCTGCCCCTTTTGAATGTGGTTGTATTATTGCTCCGTTAAGCTCAACTCCCATGATTTATATACACAAGCCTACATTAAACAACTAAATTAAACCATGACATGTTATTTTAATGGTTCACACAGATCTGCCTCCTGTATGCATTAAGTTACAAGAAAGCATCCCAAAGAAGGGTGAGTTTGTAGGTCCCAGTGACCAGCACTTTGACTCTGCTTTCTGTCAGCAGAGCTATGTCAACAGGCCCCCAAGGAGGTGCAATTGCAATTGGAAAATCCCATCCAAAACTGTTTCCTGATCTATCCATACTCTGCAGTCATGTTCAAAATGTTTTTAATTTCTGAAAAGTAACTCAAAATCCAACTAAAGTAGGATTTTTATTTTGGCCTTTCAGAGCGGGGAAGAAAAACTAATTCTCAAGACCGTGAAAAGAAAGAGTGCTCTGAGTAACACCTACAGCACATCTTATAAGACAGTATCTAACTTCCCTCTTCCCTACTATGATGTGTTACTGCTAACAATTACAACTGACAACTGAACATAAATATTACCCAGCATGATGGTTCCTGAAGAATATCCTTTGACACTGTTTTTGTTTCTCTGACCATTTAATTTTTAAACCTGTGGACTCACCAAGGTGCATCTAGTAAAATAATGCCATACTTATATACATGTTAAAAATTTATTCTCCACCCAGAGTGGCCCAGGACACAAATTCTCTTCAGCATATGTTTATTAACTAGTACAGAAGCCAAGTACATGATCAAGCATTCCTGACCACACTGTTCCTGAGATGCTGGAGATGGCATGCAGGCAGCTCCTGAGACCCCTGGGTCCTGGAATAGGGCAGAGCTGACAGTGAGCCATTGCCCTTCCAAGATCCAAAACCGTGGTCTAAAGGAAATCTGGACATCAGAATCAAAGACCTTCTCTCAACTGCTTACAGAGACTGTGAGACATGCTAACAGATTGTGTCATTCAGAGTCCTGCACTGTGTGGTGGATCCCAGCACCTTCTAATGCAACACTAATGTAATGTAACCTGATCTGTTTGAGGCCGAAGAATTACTCTAACAAGAGAATTAGCATTTGAAGCAGTATTGATTATTAGATTTAAATATCTGGCAGACAAGAAGAGAAATTCCTTCTGAAGGCTTATTCTTTAACACACGTGCTTCCTGAATATGTCCATACCACACAGAGCACTGGGAGATGCTCACTTAGAGGTAGCCAACGTCCCCTTCCAGTGATTCACATACACCTACTTCCCTCAGAGCCTGTGCAGGAGAAACATGCACCCTGTTCCAGAGAAGTATCACATATCTGCTGCTGAAATTTGGCATTCCCAGGGTAAATTTTACTGCTCTTCTTAAGCCAGATGAAACTATCCATCTGATAAAGAATTCAGTAAGCACAGACAGTCTGAAAAATCTCTGATTTCCTAACTTTCTGCTTCTAAATGTTCTTGCCATAAAATGCCCTCAAACAAAGCAAAACAAAAGAAGCCACAAAAGAACAACCCAGCTGCTTTTCCTAATCATTGTCAAGTAAACAAATGTACTTAAATGCTGACTTCATACTACACGATGCATTTTTCTGAAAGCACAGCTGTGCTGTGGTAACAGAGATACTACAGCGAACACACCGCTTTTTACATTAATTTTACAATTCTTTTAATGGCTGGGACAAACACCTGTCTGGAATGCAGGTCTGACCTGCTGCAGGGCAGATCCAATTACAGTCCAATATATAATTCAATGCTTTTTGTTTGTCTGCTAGGTCTTACAAATTTTTCAGATTATAGCTAACTTAGCCTATGCAGTCTGCACAACTACTTAAGCTAAGAGACAGCACAAATATATACTTAACAATATACATACCCACACTGATTGTATGATAATGACAGCCATTGCTGTATTTTCCCTATACTCCCTATGCAAGATGCTGTTTTCATGGCTTTAGAGCACTGCTATACTTCAACCCTTGGGCTGCAAATTTCACCACTTGGGCAGACACTCTCTGAAAAGCATCTGTGGAAACGTCTCAGCCACTTCTGAAAATAAAATGAGAGTTGCAGCTATAGGGACCAGCAAAGGATATTGGAGTCCCACAGTGGAACAGGAGCAGAGGCAGGACAGTAACAGCATAAACTGCCACAGCTGGTTTTCTTGGAATCCCTTTACATTCATTAGGAGCAGACACATTAACATAGCACTTTCAAGGAAAAATCTTATTTGGGACTTGGCAACAGCTTCTATAACCAATTTTACTGCTGTGTAATACAGTGAATACACTTGAATGCTGCAAGGGCAGAGTTAGCCCTGAGGTTACTGCTGCAGAACTGAGGTTGTGCAACTATGGCAGCACATCCCGTGTCCTGAGGAAACAGGTTTCTGTGACAGTACCTTTGTGTTAGACAGTGACAACCCCTAGGTTGTGTACGAAATTCTCTCAACTTCTCTCTGGAGAAGCAGGACTCAGGAACAAATGAACAAAAGTATTAAAAAAAAATAAAATCTTTCTATACATTCACATCCATACTCCAAGCATAAAGCAAGATGAATGTTTACAGTAAGCACAGGTTCATCAAAGACTGTCGCACTGAAGTGTTACAGTGCACATCCAGGTACAAATCCCATATTAGCACTCACATGGCCAATTGCTTTTTCTATGGGGAAACACGGAGTGTGGCTGGCACAGCAGGAAATAACTAGAGGTCTAAAGCAAGGCCCTGTCATTAAAGAAGTCTAATGAGCTATTAGCCAGAGTTTTGCACTAACTACCATCTCTGTGAAACTCCCTTCATGCTTGTTGTGCTTTAGGAAGCCACGTTAAGAAAGCTGTATGTGACCAAACAGAGAAGATAACACTATGAGCCGTGTTCACTTCTGTTTTCTCAGAGTCAGGATAAACTCCTATGATTAAAGAGGCTACAGGTTTAAAATGGGTGCTTTTGGACTTCATATGTTTTCGATGTAAGAGATTTGAACTTTTTTGAGTTTAGTTTTCAATGAGCAGCTTAAGCAGAGGTCTGTTGGGTAGTAAGTGGAGTCACACCTAGGCTGAAGTATAGGTGTTCTGTACCATTAAATGGTGAGATTAACTTATTTCTTCAGAAAGTTCTGGAAATCCGTCTCTCAGGTGTGTCACTACACCAAGAATTCTCTAGGATAAAAACTAAGAATGAAAAATAAAATAAAATTCCACATCAGGGACCATACCCTGTAGCCCACCATGCACAAACATGATGATGGTAAGTGCCACTCACTTGGCTCCTATCAAGCGAGTGCCATCAGGAGCAGGTGGCTCTGGACCAGTGTCCCAAACTGCATTCAGGCTGCAGCCTGGTGATGAGCAAGGCACAGTACAACCGGAGTACTGTGCAGGGCTGGTCTCTGGCTGTTCTCTCACTGCTGAATGGGTGTGCAGCCTTTCCTGGAGGTGGTCTGTATCTTTAACTATGCTGCATTCCTCAGAGCAGGCGAGCCCTCTGAGACTCCCCCGCCTGTCACAGCACTTCCACACAGTCGAGGGTACATAACCTGACTGACTCCATGCTGCAGAGCCACACCCTGCATTGTTGACACCAAATTCAAATGCAAGGGATTGCCCCATGCGATTTGAATGCATCAGAGAGATGCCCCACTTTCCTCCAAACACTTGAAACTAGCACAGCTCAGGGATTTGAAAGTTCTTCCTCTTGAAGGTGATGCTTACAGACTGCTGGGTCAGATCTTCTGTGCCCACCTTAGAGAAGCAGAAGGTCCTATTCATGCAGGAATGGACACCTTCATGCACTTACAGAAGCAAGTCTGGCTCACTATATATTTTGGAGCAACATAAAATAAATTAGAAAAAAAAGCAAAAAAAGCAGTCCTGTGATCCCTGGCCTGCAAACACTTGAGGGCACGGACCACCATGCTGACTCCAACAGGGATCAGGTGCTTAGAGGCAAATATATACTTAAACACTTGAAAATACAGGAGATACGTTTTGTAGAACCCAGACACCATATACTTCTTACTTCTCCCTGCTTTGTAGCAATTAAATTTCCCAATTCAACAGAGCCTGAGGCAGCAGAGGAGGAATCTCAGGTCTGAAGGAAGAGACTTCTAGTGCACAACAAACTAAGCAAAAATCTTCCATCAAACATTCAGTCGGGGGACAGCTCCCACCAGCTTTCTGTGAACCTTGCCCGAAAACACTGATTATGGTGATGAGAAAGTCCATTTTCAGTTCACTTTTATGCATAAGTAGCCAAGAGCTCAGGATCTCAGCAACCAGAAATGTTCCTATTGAAAGCTGTCAAGCAAAGTAACAGGGGGTTCAGGCTGGATTCCCCCTTGCAGATCAGGCCTAAGTAGTTTAACAGTGCACACACTACTTAGTGAAAATATTGTATCATTCTGACAGATGTTTTACTTACAGTTTGTGACACACATCATTCTTTCAGAACAGCCTGTCAGAAGTGATTTGTTTCTTACTATTTTGATGCAACTAGCAAAAATGTTTGATGTTTTAACCATACAATCTAACAAAGCCATCATTTCAGCAGTATTTGAATGGGACAGTGAACAGACCCAGTCCCTGACATCCTTATACACATTTTCAGCCTTGGTTGCAGATTCCTTTTAGAAGGAGGGAGTTATTGCTTTGATTTTTGATTTAAGGTCAGTGATAGTGACGTCTTAGGCATGAATGATAGAAAAAAAAAATCTATCAAGTTCTCACTCCTTTCTCAAGACTCTTTGGGCATTGCTTTGATATTTTCTGTTATCGCTAAAAAACTTGACTTTATAATCACACACTCAAAGCTCCTTTCTTCCTCAGGATCAATTTAAAGGGATAGCATCAGATTAAAGCCTGATTTCATCAAGTGTGTAATCAACATTAAGAATTGTTTTAATCAACGGTACATTTTGCCTGTAATGCAGGTATTTAATCTCTCACTACTGAGATTTCAAATCAGACTCATCTCCGCCTTTCCCTCATTTGCATTTAGCTGCACAAGAGCATCAAATTCACGACTCAAATACTGCAAAGGAATGATATTTAAACAAGTTTCATTGGACTATTTGCTTCACTGCTAATTTTTTTTTCTGACCAAACCATCATCAGTGAGCCACAAAGTCCTCCAAATCTGCCTCATGTTCCCTGTGTCACAGCACTTCCACATCACCCTGCCTGTGATTTTCTCCTCAGCTTCTACAGCTATTCCTCCCACATCTTCTTCCCTACCTTCATGCATAAAGTGTTTAATATTCCAATTTGGACTTGACAACATTCCTGTCTAATAAACACAGTCTGACTCTCGAAACAACTCAAACCAAAAGTTCACCAGAGTTCATTCAGAAAATGACAAGAACAGGTGCTTCAATCACTATTATATTTTAAAAAAAATAATCTTATAGCTTGGGAATTCCCTGGAACATAACTCCCATTGAAAAGCTTCAGCAGAAACTCTTCCTTTTAGTTTCAGCAAGGTAATAAGTGTCTTTTACTGTATTTGTTCAATATTTTGCCAAGAAAACAATTCAACAAGGAAACTAATTTTTGCTCCTCATTTCAAACACCGTTTTCCCCAAACATTTTTATTACTAAAATAACTTCTCAGAGGACTTGTGATTTTAGCAGGTGACTCTAGCCACTGACCTAAAACAACTAGACTTAATTTAAAAAAAACCCAAAAAATTACTGGCTTGGCTTCAGAAAACAAAGCACTACATTCTGCTTTTATGTACACAAATCATCCCACTGAACTCCATCAAAGGGCACTGCATTGACAGCAAAAGCTCCTTCAGCACCAGAGAATGTTTCCAAATAGATTCAATCTGGGGTTGCCTATCCACTGACATTAGTCAGTAAATCAAAGCCCAGAGAACTATCCATCACTAGACCATGTTTCACGTTCCTCTACTTCATCAAGGTCTTACATTTCCATCACAAACTGTTCCTTGACTGTACCTCAACTGTCTCCTACCTCTGCATTGACCCTGCTCCATAACACCGATTTTCCCTGTGCAAGCCCATCAAGGAAAGCTTTTGAAGCTTTTACTGAGCAAATGCAACAGAGCTGCAATTTGCCAACATAGCTCAAAAGTACTTAACTGTACTTTCTTAAACATTTCTGTATTATTTGTCATGTAAAGCATGAAGATAAAAACAGACCCTGGTCTATCAGAAATCTATGTAATTCTATTTTGTACTACGCATATTTTTCTCTTTAATTAAAAGCCTAATATTCCATATGAAGCAGGAACCTCCAAGACACACATGTAATCACCTTACAGGTAACTAAGAGCTATTCTCTCTCTCTTATTGCTAATACACAATTTGCCTTATGTATGAAACTTCATCCAATTTCTTTAAAATACCTGACCTAGGGGAAAGCAATGATAACAAAAGATGTTTGAAAAGAACATTTTAGACACATTCTCAGTGGATAAGTAGATAAAACAGCTTTGTCCAAAAAAACCCCTCATGTAGTATTTGCTTGTGTAAGTAAACATACCAAGGTAATTTAAAATCAGAACATAATTAAAAATTAATTAAATAAAATGAGTAATTTGCTTAGAGGTTAGAAGATCTGTGTTGCAATCCAGAGTCCTATCTATAAATTGTTGTAGTAATAATAATTCCTCTATCCTCTATCTGTTACGTCCATCTGGATGGAATGATTTTCAGAACACGGACAAGCTCACCGCATTTTCAACAAGTCCAAGAGATGCTGTATAGTACAACAAGAAGTAACACTGAAGTTAATATGGAAAACATTGCTCTGCAAAACCTTTTTGTTTTTGGAACTACAGTTTCAGTATTGCAGGACAAGGTATTTCAAATGAGCAATTGCTGCTCCATGGACTGCCATCCCCAGCATGACCTCAGCTCTATTTGTTTATCCCAGTTATTGCAGTGACATCTAAAAGGCACTGGCAGAATGTTACAAAGATTACCAGCAAGCCAGTCAGGTACCAGATTTCCCAGTCTTATTTTTCCATTACAATTATGGGAATAGCAGCAGTAGGGACAGCTGACTATCACTTGCAAATAATATGTAGAATATTCATGCAAACAGATGTTAATTATTTTAAAAATCTGTTACAGTTGCTCATGTATCAGAGGTGCCTGGATTGGTACTGAGACACGGAAAACACTTAATTGTTGAAGGGTTATCTGCAATAAAGCACTAAGGGAGAAGTATTCCAAACTACAGTATCTTGAAGGTAAAATACATTTCAACAGTGATACTTCAAGTTCAGCTCCTATAAGCCTGTGCTCCTGTACCCTTACATTCCTATTAAAAATGGTCACAGCATGAGTATTTGTATGTATAAAAGTCTTGGATTTTTTTTTTCTCACTACAACACAATAACCCTTGTTCTCCCTTTACTTTAAATTGACTTGGCACCTTGGCAGCATAAAACCAAGTATGACAAATACAATGCATTGATCCCCCAGGGCCCTTTGCCCTTGCTCACACTCTGCATTGTTGCTGGCTGTGAGTTGCAGCACATGCTGGAGCTCACCCAGCCCCATCACCCGGCCTTCATGAAAAATCTGATTTGGAATAGTCTGCCCATCTGGCATTGAGCTAAATCACAGACAAGTGTGCTTCAGAAATGATTAGCTAGCATATCTATGCAGTTTTACAGCCAGCTCCTCTGACAAATATCAAGACATTCCTTCTTCAGTCTTACACTCAAACCTCACTAGATTCACCTTTAACTTCAAACTAGTGATGGTTTGTTTGGGATGCACTACAGTTAAGCCTGTGGAAACAGCACCTTTCTTTTATTAACAGAGGTCTCATAAACCCCTGCATTTTTTTATCCACATGGCAGCATTCTGGCATACACGTTGCCCTTTAGTGGCATGTGCCTATTTTATATTGCTAATGTGAGCTGGAGGCACAAAGAAAGAATGCAAAGGAATAAGATCTTTTTTAAATACAGGGGTTTAGTTTCTTTTAGTGGTAAGTCAGCACCAGTCACCTGACAGCACCAAACACTGCTTTAAAACTGGGTATGTGTGTCAGCTTCTTCTCAGAACAGATCAAACACTGTTCAAGAATCTCATTTTCCATTTTACCAAGTTTTGTCAGTTTTATTTCTGCACTTTGCATCTGAATGTCAGACTGCGTGAAGCATTCCAGTATTCCCAGTCACTTTGCTGATGTTTAAGGAAGGCTGTTTCTCACATTGGTAATGACAAGTCTATCAGCTACAGCCTTCCACTCCAGCAAGACCTGTGCTTACAGAGGTACCTCTTCCCCTCTGCCTTAAATCACACCATTTGCTTGTTGGGCAGATGACAAGATCCACATCTGCAGGCACCATCCTCTTGGGAGGCGAGTTCCCAAAATTCAAGGCCTTACAGTAGCCAACAGAAATTTTTACTGAATTATTCTCCTAAAAGCCCACATCAGAGACAAGTATATAAGTCCTGGAAAAATATGAAGCTGAAGGAGAGTATTCTGGCCCAGGTCCAGATTTAACTCATAGTAAAGGGTGGCAACATACAGCATAACACCAAGAACAAGCCCTCACAGTACTGTATGCAATAGAAAGCTCATCATCAAAATACAAATCCCACAAGCTTCTGATTAATTAAACTACAATGTACCACATATAATACTCACCACTTCTCTGCCTTGATGTTTTTTTTAATATTCTCATCTTTTGCCTGTTCAGTTTATAAATACTTTTTCAAAAAAGTTCTCTTCTACAGTGTCCTCGTAAAATAGTGGCAACTACGGGATCCTGACCTTCATAAAATTAACATATACAGCCAAGCAAGTAACTCACTTCATGTTTCAGGAACCAAGCCCAAAAGTACACTTCAAAGCAACAAGTATCAATCCTGTTATTGGGGTGCCTTATACCTTTAAATAGAAAGTGTAATACAGGACATCAGTTCAAAATGTTTCCTCTGTACACACATACACACTTTACAGCCAAAACTAATTCTTGAATTTGATTAGAATTTTTAATAGTTTAACTGAATCCACAGCTGCATTTCTCAGTGAATAAACTAACACTCCAACCATATCTTCTCCCCAGTCACAGATTTATCCAACCTTATGCAGGATTTCCAAGTCATAAATCAATGCAAACTTGAAATAAGGAGTTCTACAATTCCCATAACAAAAAGCATCTGAATATACTTCCTAACTCATTTAGGAGTAACTAATAATGTCAGTCACTCACCAAAGCATGGGATTCTTCCTTAAACCTGTGGCAGATTTCTTAGAAGGATTATTTGGGAGGTGAGGTCCTGCTGAATTCACTGGCAAATTCACAGCTCTCATAGATTTCACTAGAGCTCAGATTTTCCCCACCACCAGTAGCTACCCAACTCACCTTCCCTCACTGTATTTTCCAGTTAGAGTGTTGTGCCAGTAGAATTGCTTCCAAACAGCCTGGCTTGTCTGTCTGTGCTTGCACTTCATCCTTTCTGCATATATACTTTGTCCATACCACCCACTTGCTCTCAAATATGGAAAATTAACATCCACCCCTGCACGCACACACACACGTTACACTCACATACTAAGGAAGAAAAAGCTAGTGAAATAAAAAATTACAGAGAAAATTATTACTTAAAATGGCAATAACAGAAATGTAGTCTTGAAACAGTTAATCTTCAGGTGCCTAAAAGCAGTTAACCTTCAGCAGCGATCAGATTTCCAGCTCCTGATCACTCCTGGGGCCTGTGCATGGTATGCAGCGTTCTCAAGGACAGCTTGATTTCTGGCACCTCTGGACAAGTCAGAAATTGTAATTGCAATCGCAGTGAGCTTCTGTGACTGGAACTGACAGGCAAACAGCTCCCCTCCTAAGTGGCTCTACTTATACTTAGAGTGTGTGTGAGTGGGAGGGAGTGGGGGGGCTGCACAAAAGGGAGTCTACAATCAGAGGAGTTAGGTCACCCCTTCGCCCCACCCCAGCAACGCGATGCAATGGAGGGAAAATCTGCTTGAATTGCAGTAGGAGCACAGTGCCAGGCAATTCTTACACACACCCCTTCCACCAGTTGGAAAGGAGGATGTCTGCATAAAGGACAGCGGAAAAGGGTAAGTAAAAATGTCTCACTGCTGCCACAAAGGATTTGATCCTACAGCTGCCTTTTAAACGGAGGTTCAAGATGAACTTGGCTGTATTCCCTAAGCAGCCAGGCAGTCAGCAGAATGACTGTGGGGTGCCTGGATCCAGCTACTGTTAGTACTAATGTCTTTTTAGTAGTAGTTAGTACTAATTAGTTAGTACTAATTAGTTAGTACTAATGAGACTTTCAGAAGCATCTACATGGTCTCTTGAAGACTCGAGTCAAACACTTGGCGAGGCAATAGTATGAGATGTGTACAAGGAATTAAAAATAATCAAGGGACAGACAAAAGTATTTCTCCAGTCACCTACATAGTCAAGTAAGGCAGCATCTTGCAAGGAGACTGAGTGCAAATGCATCTGTGTCAGCTGAAAAACTACATCACAGAGTGTGGCTGTAGCCTCAAGGATTCTGTGAATGCCACTACAAGCCAAGGACAAAAGCAAAAGTCTAATGCCAGTGGTGGAAACCAAGTAAAGACAAGTCTTCTCTCACCTTCCCCGCCTGACTAGCTAGCTATACCTTCAATGTACTTCCACAATGGCATCTAGACATACCTGAACAAAGTGTCTACACTTAGCCATCTCTCTGTGGGTTTTCAGTTGAACAGAAGATAAAACTCTTTTACTAGCCAGCTACATGTTTTTTTTTTTCCTCTTGAAACCTCTGACCTCAAGGTAGGTTTGATATTGATATCCTCAAGTCAAGGACTTGTCTTTACTATAAGACAGGCTTACAATTTAGAAAAACCCGTTTCTTTCTGCAGCACATCTGACTGCTTTATTTAGTTAATTAGGCTAGATATAAAGAAAAGATGTGGGTATCAGCTCCTTACATGCAGCTCTATTTTTTTGCTGTATGGCTGGTGGAGGTCATTGTCATGTATTACCTTTGCACTTCATGTGATAAATTGTCTTTTGCTCACCAAATGCTGCTCCTACAGACAGCAGGGAACTGCACTGAGTCCAGGCCAAGGCAAGAAGTCCCTAGATCTTAATTAAGAAACAATAGAAGAAATAACTACCTCTGCAGCTCTCTTACAAGGAAACAAATGAGAATGGGAAATTTATTTCTAACCATAAATCCCAAACCTTTCAGTTTAATTTTTCCCAAGTTAACTTTCTCACCTAGCTAGGCAGCACTGCCTGCTATTATTAGCTCCTGGCCCAATATCAGCTGACCACCATCAGTCAAACTGTCTTCATCTCAATGAGCTCAGGGACTCTCAAGGAACTCTGTGTATGCTGACTTGTGCTTGCAGCCTCTAATTATTTCCTAACAGATAATGGAGCATTTAAGTTCAGAGAGGCTAGATTAAACTTGTAAGTGGATCAAAACCCTGGACAGAATTGGAGCTCACAGGAATACTTGCTGGAAACACTCACCTTAGAGGGCTAGAGAGGGAAGGCCCTCAGCAACTGTCTGTTTCATCATGACAAGTTTATATTTTTAGCCTCAAAACCTGTTTTGCTATGCTCTCCAACTGCAGCATGACTTTAGAATCTATTGTGTTACCAGTCAAGTGTCTGGTTTGAGGTTAAACCATCTGATCAGGCCAATGGCTACTTGACTTAATCATAACAGTGAAATAAACTGAGGCTGAGGAGGGGAAATTGTTTACACAATTGAAATGATAAGTCCATCTCTCTCCTATGATGCAGCCTGATATTTCCCCTGAAAGCGGGTTGGTGGGAGGGATGAGGGTGGTCTGGGATATGTGTATTTTTTTTTTAAGCTATGTGTTATCATTAAATAAGCAAAGAATCTATGAAGTAGTGCTGCACCTCACCAAAGAAGAATGCTGTCCATGGTGCACATGAAGGAACTGTTTCAACCACTGCAATGGAGAGACTGAGTTCATGAACTGGAATCAGCCCATCTCTCCAGTCTGTCCAGATCCCTCTGCAGAGCCCTCCTGCCTTCCAGCAAGTTAACACTCTCTCCCAGCTTGGTGTCATCAGCAAATTTATTGATGACAGTGTCAATCCCCTCATCTAAATCATCAATAAAGATGTTAAACAGGACTGAGCCCAACACTGACCCCTGGGGGACACCACTTATGACCGGCCACCATCTGGATGCAGCACCATTCACCAGCACTCTCTGGACCCGGCCATCCAGCCAGCTCTTAACCCAGGAGAGAGTGCCCCTGTCCGAGCCATGGGCTGCCAGCTTTTCCAGGAGTATATTATGGGAGACAGCGTCAAAGGCTTTGCTGAAGTCTAGAGAGACTACATCCACAGCCTTCCCCTCATCCACTTGATCATAAAAGGCGATCAGGTTGGTCAGATAGGACCTGCCCCTCCTAAACCCGTGCTGGCTGGGTCTGATCCCTTTCCATCCTGTAGGTGCTGTGTGATTGCACTCAGGATGATCTGCTCCATAACCCTGCCAGGCACCGAGGTCAGGCTCACAGGCCTGTAGTTGCCAGGGTCAGCCTTGCAGCCCTTTTTGTGGATTGAGGTGACGCTGACCAACTTCCCATCATATGGGACCTCCCCAGTGAGCCAGGACTGTTGGAAGATGATGGAGAGCAGCTTGGCAAGCTCTTCTGCCAGCTCCCTCATTACCCTAGGATGGATCCCATAGACTTGTGAGGATCCAGGTGGCTCAGTAAGTCACTATTTCCTCATGGAATACAAGGGGGCTGTTTGGCTTCCCATCTCTGTCTACCAGCTCCAGAGGCCAGTTGTCCTGAGGGCCACCTGTCTTACTGGTAAAAACTGAGGCAAAGTAGGTGTTAAGTACCTCAGCCTTCTCCTCATCTCTGTTAACTATGTTTCCCTCCAAGTCCAACAGAGAATGGAGGTTTTCCTTGTCCTTCCTTTTGTTATTAATGTATTTATAGAAGGACTTTTTGTTATCCCTAACAGAAGTGGCCAAATTAAGTTCAAATTGCACTTTTGTTTCCCTGATTCAACACCTAAGGAGAAAATATTTTAGACTCTGAAATTATTCCAGAGATGATACATACTCAGAAACCTGTGGGAAAAAAAGTAAACCTACATTTTACAAAACTATAACAACATCCTCTGTGTGGTGAAAACAAATCCATAGAAGGCCACGTGTACATTCTGGTTCTGCCCTGGAGAAGGCAATCTGGGTTACTTTACAGACTCCAGGCTGCATTGTTGTAACAGACATGGACTACTGCAGTGATAAAAACTATGTAAGAATGCAGGGAGCAGAGTAAAAGAAAAGAGCTGGCTGGGAATGTGTGGAGAAAGCCTGGAAAACAGACTCTGCTGCAACTCCCCCCCAAGAAATTCCAAATAAGGGATGCAACTTTTTGATGATGGCCAATTCATCATCCCCTGATGGGAACAGGTGGAAGCTGTTTGGCTGTAGTAGGTGCTAACATCACGCATTATATCATTATAGTCATTACCAATCCATTAGTGGGTGTTCAGGGTGCTCAAATGACAGCCCAGTAGCCAAATTATTGTTCCTTACTCTTTCAGCATAACATTTAGCAGAATCTCAGGAGCTTGCAGAACACTTTTGGACTTACATTCTGCCAACATTAGAAGTTTTACCAGGAGCTATGGACAGTGCCACTAAATCTATACCAGCTATTTCTGTAGACACTCAAGTTTCCCAAGTGCTTCCTCTGTACACAAATCACTGTTTACCAAAGGCTTTCCATTTTCCAGAGCCTCTCTTAAAAGGAATGCTAACTTTTACTTGCAAGTACAAGGACATTCACAATCCAGGAAGAAGTAGTTGCTGACAAAAGCACACCTGTACTTGACAAGGACAAAAAATGAAAGTCAAGGGTGTGACTCATATAATGATACCTCCTTCCCACTAACCTCCTCTTCCCATTCACTGTCAAGATGTCACACCCTTACTTAAGAAAGGGTTAACCACCCTATGTTTCATAATTTAGCCATCTATGTACCTTTAAAACATTACCGAGTGCTTTTAACCAAAAATGACTATTCATAATGCTCTTTTTACTTAAGTACAACTGATGCATTTTGCTTTCATACATACACTTAAATGTTCTTCATAAAGTAAGATTAGTAAATGCTATCCTGTTTTATCAGAATAGCTGTACTGACCAAAGTCTTGGAGTGTGAATGAGCCAAATACATTTTTCTACTCTTACTCTCAGTGAAAGATATTTATCTCCTCATAATGGCTTATAATTTTTAAACATTAGAACTATGTCTTTTCTGGGACAGGGAGGAGTGATCACATTTCAACCATAAACAATTCCTAGCACTCTCTTTCAAAATGTAGCTTGTTTCCGGAAATAAATGACTGAGTTAGGAGGCAAGCATGGCAGGAACATCTGTATGATTGGACAATTATTTCAAAAGAATGAAATTAAATCATGTTCTTCCTCCATGAAGTACAGCAAAGGATTACAGACCACTGTACATATATCAAAAGCACCATTGATACAAAACATTATTATTTTTTCTTATTGTCACTTGTATCAGCTAATGATGAAGACCAGATCTCTTTTATTATGATTAAAAAACAACCTAAAGGTTATTTTTAACCTCAAAGACCTAAAACAACTAACTTTCTCTCACCTTGTTACCACTGGGTCAGAGGCTCATAAGGAATTGCTAATTTAAAGAGAGATCTTTTCTAGTTTAACTGTACCTTACAAATCTCTACAGTTCCCAAAAACCCTCCATCATTTCTGAGCCATTTATCAGATATTAGGATGCATACACTGGAGGAAACTGTGGTGTAGCAAACTAAGTCAGCTGAACAAGCTGAACTGTGAAACCTCAGATGAACAAATTTGCCTTTTAACCTTATGTTTTCTTTGTAGAGCACTTCAAGGTTAAACAATACTAGAGCAGGAGATATTACTATTACTTTTCTATCAGATCAGACTCAGCTGGTGCAAGTTGCCCAGTTCCACTAACTTTCATATAGTAATAACAATTCTCTCACCTTGAGGCTGGAACCTACATCGTTAACTGCTGATACTAATTATCCCTTCAGTGCAATTAATTCCTTTTAAACAGGGCTAAAACAGCCTTTTTTATTATTTGTGCATAATGATTACTGAATGTAATCAACTAAAATCCACAGTGCTTTGTAAAAAGCACAGGAAATCCCTTCCTCTACACAGCCTTCCTTCAACTGCCTAAGAAATCACACATGAAACAGCTGTCTGAAACAGCTAAATCTGTAACTGCACATTTCTGTTCAATTCTAGATGGAAGAATAGACTATATATCGGGAAAACATTCTCCTTGTGGATTACAGTCTCTTTAATGATAACCCAATTAGGCCTACACACTGAAAAGATCTGCAACACTTAAAAGTCCTACGTAATTTTGAAGTTCACAAGAGCGATTTACAAAAAAGGGCAAATGTCTGTGACTTGTCAAAAAGTTGTCACTGAATAGGATACAAACATTGATGGTGTCAATGAGGCTTCATCTTGACACAGCTAAAAACTGAGTACGTAGTCATGGTGATCATAGAATATTAATGGAAATTATGATCTTCACCTCTTATTAATGGTATTTCAGATTAGTAAAGCAAAAGGGCTTTTTAAATCCAGCATATTTTAGGCTTCCCCCTTGTCCTGTCCCACTCCCCCGGTTATGCTTTGCTGCTTCTCACAGCTCTCAGACTCTCGGTGCTTAGTTCTCAGAACAGTGAAGCAGAAGAGAGTTGAGCTAAATTTCTGTTCCTGTGAGTTTTGCACCAGTAGTTCCTGTGAGTCTTGCACTTGCATGCATGGCAAGATGCTCCCCTGCACCTCCTTCTTTCTCTGGTCTCTAGCTTTTCTGTTACAGGAACAAATAATAACTGGCACATGAGACAGAGGAGTTTCAGCCTTACACCGATGGGAAAACTACTTACAATAAAACTCCAAATATCTTAGGGTCCATGACATTTGGAGTGAAAAACCCAGCCTTAACGGGTCCTGTGTACAAGCCTCCTTCTGGTATTTAAGGAAAGAAAATTGGCAGGAATTCCTCTTTATAATCTCCACAGCCTACAGAAAGACACCATCCACCAACCCTAGCCAAACTGAAAGACACTGATCATGTCTTACTTACATCCATAAACTCCACATTGGCTTTTGGACCAGTGGTCTCATTAAGGATCTTAATGGCTACAGGAATCTTGACAGTCTCTCCCTCAGGGACCCAGATACCCTAGAAGAAGAAAAAAAAGGAGACAGAAGACTAATAAGACAACAATCATAGAAACGTCATTTAGAGTTACAATTCTTTTTGATGTATTCTGTCACATCATGCAGATCAGTTATGAACGTCAGAACTGAGAAAACACAGAGCTATAAAAATATTAAAAATCTCATACACCTACTTCTTACATCAAAAGTAAACCGTGATGTAAATTGAAACATGTTGGATCAGTGAACATCCTCATCAAGCTGCTTTGATTTTCCTGTTCACAACAGGGTTTCTAAAGAGTAGCAGCAGCATGTCAGTGACGTACTTTTTCCACTGATTATTGATTCAGATGAAACTGAACAAAAATCTGGATTTGTGTCTGGATTCTCATGCTCGACTCTGAAGCTATCAGGAAACCCTCAAAACTGATGATCACCAGGTCCTAACACCGTGCAGTACCAGGACACCCTAAAAACAATATATTTAGAGTGAAACATTTAGGGACTATTTCTCTAATTAATTGATACCTGACAATTAAAAGCTTAGATGGCTAAAAAGGAAAATTAAAATTCACAAATTGTGTATGTCTTAGCTACTTTTCCATCCTTCTTGACTATTGCTGTGTTCTTGTCAGCCTCAAGGAACCCATCTCTATTATCATCTGAGTATATTCAAACTGATTATTCATAAATCTATTCCCATGAGCTCATAGCTACAGTGGCTCAATTTGAGCTTCCTCTCTTTCCTCCCCAGTTTGAAGATAGATGAGTGTCTGTCCTCCTTCAGCACTCTGACCTACCACATTGATTTGGCAGGTTTGGGTTCCTCCCAAAGGGTTGGGTAGTTGGTTTGACTTGCCCATTAAACCCCACTTCATGCCTCTGAGATTTAGACACCACCAACGGATCTTAAAAAATAAACACATCTTTAACAGAAGTACTTTTCCCTTGTGGGTTCCATGCTCATATCCTGGTTAAAGGGTGCATTTAACTCACCTTTATATTTAAATGGAAGAAACAAGAAGTATTTCAGTGTAGCTAATTATATCATTTTACAAGGTATTACTACTATTAAAAGACATTTGTGAAACAAAAGACAAAGTGTAGTTTTCCAAAAGTCTACTGCAAAGCCATTATGTAAGAAAAGAATGACAAACTTTGATACTGCCCTTTAACAGCAAGACAGCCTAGCCTGTGCAGTCCTCTTACACATAAGAATGATTGTGGCTGACATGCCTCTGCTCACCAAGAAATAATATTTGCATGTCTGATTAAAACTGAAGTCAACATTTATGCCTGAAGATGTGCTCTTCCCACATAATTCCCAAGTATCCTTTCTGTCCCAGGTATGTAGAACTCATGAACCATCCATGGGATGGAGTGCTTCACTGCAATGTAAAACTTGATTGTTCCAAAGTTAAATGAGGGAACTCTTTGCTGTATAGTAACTGTATAGTATATATTACCTTGTATACAGTTCCAAAGGCTCCAGAGCCAAGAACCTTGACTCGCTTTAGCTCAGTTTCCTTCAGGATTCGAAGCTGTGCTTGGTTGGGTGCAGTGCCACTTGGAGTCAAGGGTTCCACAAGCTATCAAGGAAAATCCAACAGTCTTAAATATTTGTAAATGTGAAGACCCACCAGAAGTTTATAGTGAAAACAACAAATCCAAATAAATACTGAAACAGACAGTAGTGGGGGTCTATTGATCACTGACCTGCCAACTTGTGGAGGGGTTTCTCACCTTCAAAAGCAAATGAGCAATGCTACGAAACCAAGAGACCTCATAAAGCAAGCCCTCACTCAACATGTAATAATTTCTACCAGAAACTGCACAATGGAATTATGAACTGGAAATTGAATTGGTGTCACAATAACACACCCAAGGACTTTTGCTAATGGAGGCAGTATAAATATTTTCTACATGACAGAAATATAGCATTTATTATCAATGCACCACATCCTATTTTTTCCCCATTTTAATGTCTTTTAAGTTGACCAAATTTCTTTTTAACAGCCCTGACTTAATGGCTCATCACATTTTTATTCTGTTTTGGGTAAGGGACAATTTTTTTGAACTTCTGTTTTACCACACAGGAGAACAGCTTTAAGGAGAATATATCTTATAGGAGACTACTGATTTACAACAGCCACTAATTTACTGCAGTTAAACAATTTGCTCAAGAAGTCCCAAAAACCTTTGTAAATGAGTCATAATGGCACATTCAGATAAAAATGCTCTTAGATCTCAATGTTAAACCACCCCTGGCAGAAAAACAATGCTTCTTTAAAAATAAATTAAAATACATTAAAAGGACAATACTCTAAACAACGAAAAACAGCCTCTTCCTTTACAGGGAAAATAATTCAGGGCTACCACTACTCAAATTGGTCTGAAACCACTGCAAGCATAATCTGTGACATGCACTTGATTTTAGAGTGATTTCTCCTTCCTATTCCTTCCCACTTTAGATGTCCAGTACTCATACCACACAAGAAAGGCTTACTGTAAAAGAAAATTAAGCAGGTTGGCAGCATATTTCTGTATTTTCAATTTGTGAAGGATGAAAAGAGCTTCTGTGCCAGAGTCCACCGACACAGGTAGGGCAGAGAGAAGCTGAGGTGGGATCTAAAAAAGGTTTGCAGAGTTTCATGGAGAATGATACGTAAAGAATAGGTCTATTACAGCCTCCAGCCAGAAAGAAAGACTTCAGCTGAAGCTACATTGCTTTTGTTTATCTCAGGCTGCTCCTGATTTAATATTCAGTTTCTAAGCCAAGACAACAGCCTCCCCACATGTTCAGTAGGAGGCTTTGGTCCCCCAGGACTATTGTCAGCCACAGCGTTTATCTGACTAAATGTGGAATGATAGCTGGACTTTGAAGTCAATGCAACCTTGCTTAAAATTATTTATGCTGAAGTAAGGGCTGATACAATGGCAAGATATATGTATCTAAAGGCACTGAATATTGTTAAGCTTTTTACACAGCTCAACACTATTTAACAAGCAACACAAATTGTAGCCACACATAAAGATACTTGTGCAAACAGACTGGGGATGAATAAATCGTTTACTCCCAGGCTTTGCTGTGGAGATGAGTGGGAGCAGTACCCTTGGAACAGAACTGAAAACAGCATTGTTAATAAAGCCTTATCCAAGATGCACTAGTTAACACTATTCCCAAGCTGTATTATCTTACAAAGGGGGACTCTAATTTAAAAATATCATAATTTGCAAAGTGTCTCAAGTATAGGACTGAGGAGATGGTAGCAAACACCTTTGCTGTAGCTGATAACAATTTAATGTTATGTTTAAATATACTTCCTAGATTGGCCTTTCCACGACTGGTGTTTCAAAGAGCAGGATGAAGTGGGCACAGCACTCTGCTATAGCTCCACTACACATTTTTGCCAGTAGAACTGTGAACTTCAATTGATTTAGCTCTGGAAAGTATCTTGGCTTAATAAAATACATTATTATTACTGATCATGGCTACAGACTTTGAAAAAATCTCGACCACATAAGCGTTGTAGGCACTGGGAACAACAGTAAGTGATAATCTCCACATTTAAGTATTCCTGATGAGCTTAAGTTTGTACCAGATCTTGCTGAAGGAACTTAATTTAGTCTTAAAAGTTGACCTAAGTAGACACTGAATGGGAACGTCTAATATTTAAGCATGAGAGCTGCTAAATGTACTGATGAACTGGGATAGAAGTTCAGCTGAGAGCAGAATGGGAGTTTAGAAATGTGGTGGAACATGGCTTTGTGATCATGGGGAACTTTTTTTGTCTTCAGAAGCCATGAATCTATATAAGTACAGAAAACTAGAATCCTGAAATAGCTTCATTCTTTCCATCAGTTTGGTCTGCATAAGTTAGCAAAAGGATTTCTACAGATCTCTCTAGTAACTGAATTGAAGATGTGAACATCATTAATAAAAACGCAGGACAGCCCGTGTATCTTTTCAAATAATCTGTGAGAAGCAGCACACTCTCACCTCGGTCTCAAGGAATCTTCGCAGCGCTCTCTTCTTTTTAATGCTTTTGCGCCGAACATACACGGCAAACGCCAGGCCCACAATGACAATGATGAAGAGGCCACCGATAACTCCCGCAGCAATCAGAGGGGTTCTAGCAATCAGAATCAGAGATTTTATTTTTAGCTAGGGTGAAAGACCAAAGAATGACTGGGAACATAAAATACAATCACTTGGTAAGCTTATTAACTGCCTATTGACCAGAATTCCAGTCCAAATGGGAAGTCAGGGCAAACACATCAATATATGTGGTAGGACTGCTTGTTTTTAATCAATATTCCAATTCTACTTATTTTTCAAACCACCATGCACATGTGAGGAGTTGTGTGGACAAGGAAACACAACATGCATTTTGATGGCAAATGCAAATCTGCAATGGCAAAATGAGGATGCAGGTATCTGCATTTCCTGCAAGAGCTTTAACTATGCTGGCTCTTTGGCTCCATCTACATTAACTCACAGGCTTGTGAATTTAGGGGAAAACTAATGAAATATTCCCAACACCGATATAATGTACCTTCCTGAGTAGGGAAGAGGAGAGGAGGGAACTTCATAGACTAATATGGAGGCATTGTACTTGTACATCTTCCTCAGGTAGAGGATATTTATATTTGAAGAACATAATCCATACAAGAACCACGCACCCTCTTAGAACTTTTTGTTCAATCACTATTACATCATCTAGACCGGCAGTGGAGAAGTCAGTCCCTCCAAAGAAAAAGTCAAAGCAATACCTTAAAATAGGCATTTTCACAGCATACCAATCACTTAACAACAAAAACACACTCAGAGAATTTAACATCCCTCCAACAAAGACAGGACAGTTGCTGAAAGGATGGGTCGGAAGAGACAGCATGACAAGTGCAGAGTATGGACAATGCCAAAGGCACTGCCTCCTAAGTACAGGAAATAGGTTAACTGTTCTCAAGCTTGTGAGGATACCACTGCTATGCTTTAACAGCCTCCCTTGGTTGTATCTGAACGATGATGAAAGGTGCATTACGGCCTTGTTCCAGAGAGGAACAGGGGGGTCTGCCAGGCTGCTGAAACTGAAACTAGGACACTGCTGAAAGTTCAACCAAACAGGAACTTTATTATCAAAAGAGTGGCCAAGTGAAGAGGAAAGCAAGCCCCCGCCCCAGAGGGAGAGAGAGAGAAGAAGGGGAAAAAGCCCCCCCGGGTCTGACCCACCCCACTCCCCCAAGGGGTCTTCCCACAGGGTTGTCTCACCGACCCCAGATTGTCCCCCCGCCCCAGGGCAGTGGCTGCATCCTCAAGAGCAGTCCAGCTCCTCGCGAAGGCAGGCGTCCCCGCCAAAGGGCAGCGTTGTCCTAGTCACGTGAAGCGAGCAAAAAGTCTTGAGACACGAGCCATCTGCCTTTTATCTATTTGGCCAAATGAGGGTCACCTGAGCGACGTGGCCAGGGCCCCCAAGCAAAGGTATTTGGCACTGCCCCCCCTGTTACATAACTGATGCTCCTCTGCACCTGCGTGGGTCTCTGTGCACCTGTGCAGTCCATCTCAGGGGGTCTACTTCATCCTCCTCCTCCTCTCTTCCTCCTTCACGTGCCCTTGGAGGGCCATCGTCAATCATGAGAGACCAATCAATTTTAGTTTACACAGAAATGTCTCTCTCAAGGCCAGAGACCGTCTTTATCAGCCTGTTTTCCCATAACTTGGCAGGAGAAAACCCAGCTTCTCACAGGTGGCTGGGCCAAACACAGACCAAAAACACCCACATGGAATTCCACCCGAATACAGGCCTATTATTAAAAATGTACCACACAGCTACTGAAAATTTGAAGGAGTCTCCCACAGAAATAGTAAATTGATTTATCTGACCCTTTATTCTTTTTCCAACTTTCCACAAAGCAGAGCAGTGGGAAGCCATCTGGCCTGCTTTGGTATATGAAGGCATCCCTACATTACCACTGACAAAGCCTCATAATCCCACATCCAGGTATTCAAGCATCATATTTAAAGCACCATTATCACATTTTCCCAGGGAAAACACCTTAACAGTACACAACGCCAAGGCCTATTGTAGTTCACAGACTATATGATGCAAACTCTAAAGCCTGCAAATAAAGGAAGCTGAATATTGTCTGGCTGGGAAATTGTTTATGATGTTTGGGAAGCACAAGTCCAGTACCACCTACTCCCCAGGCAGAGACACTCCTCCTTCAGCATGTCTGGCCTTAAGACACATGGCCCTCTCTATCCTCACTGGCTACTCTGTGATTTTGAGTGCAGAACTCACATTAAAGGACCTGGCATATCCATCCAGAACAACACTCCTCTTCGTTCGCATGCCCTTCCATGTTGCTGATGCAAGAAACTCTTTAATAGGCAATTATGAAAAACCCTGGACATCAAAAGAGTTCTACTGAACTTGCAGTGACTAATGCTCTTGAGGAGAGGAATTTTTCTAATTCAGTTTTTCACTGTATGAACAATCATATAATTTTTAACAAACATCACCAAGCCACAGACTGACAAAACAGGCAGGAGAACTCGGCTTTAAAGTGCATATTAATAACTAGCATAATGGTTGTCAAAGTAAATAATTAATTTTATGGTTCTGTGTACACTAAAAATGGTCCAAATAATATTTACATGATAGACCATAATAAGGAAATGGTTCCAAAGGAGACATAATAACTAGTGAAGAAAAATAAAAGGTAGTTACACATTCTTTGCAGCCCTTTTATTTTTAGAGAGTACAAGGGGGGCTCAAAATGGATCTTTTTGATCCATCATGTCAACTCTCATTGACTTTCAAAGAATGACCTCATCATTTTTAGTAGGGAATTGAAAAAAGCAAATAATTGTCAATAACTTCACCAAACAGGCATTTTAGTCCTTAACGTGAAATATGCTGTAATTGAATATTACACCTGAATTTTCAGGAGGTGCCATTTAAACACACTATTAAACAAGTTTAAAACGGATGCGTGAAAGGAATAGTACAGTATGTGAAAAAACCCAAACATATTTAAATGCTAAACAAGTAATTCAAATACAGAAAAAGTTCTATTTTCCACTCAAATAGTGATCAGTTGCCTTCATTCCCAAACCCACTACCCTTGCATCAAAATGCTGTCAGACTCAAACATCCCAGGCCTGAATGAATGTGACTGCACAGTGAGCAGCCTCTCCTCCCTCTGCTGCTGAGCTGGGCCCCAGAGTAAACAACCCTGTGGGTTATTTGCTCCAGGACCAAATGCCAAGTCTGTGCCATCACAGCTCCCTGGTACCACCAGGGTGCATCACCTCTGTTTCCAACCACATGTAGATATTTACTAAGCCTGGTTTTCTAGGTGTCACCTACAGCATTTTTACTTATGTTTGTTAGGCTGTTTGCTTTTTCTCTCTCTTCTGCTGCTATGGTCAGTTCTCCTGCATCATTTCTCTACTATTTTCATGCTTGCTGTACCTTATAATTAACACCCTGATGAATTTCATTAACTAGCTGTTTACCTTTCTGCTAAGTAAGGTTGTTCAACATGGATCCCTGCATGGTGGCACTGATGAGAGATATTGCTGAACGCACAAAACTTTCTCCCATTTTCATTTTTAATCCAATTCTTTTTTTTGCATATGCACCTAACCAACAGTTCTGCTTCACATACAGCTGGACACACAAATCTCCTTACCTATTGTGGCATTATGGGTTTAATCCACTTGTATTTTTATTATTTTACTGTCTCACAACCACCTCGGTGTCTGCAATTCCCTGTCAAAAAACCCCATCCTGTTAAGAGTCATTTTTAGAAGTATGGAGGCCTAACAGGGCTCAGAAAAGCTAAATTCAAGCAAGGAGTGGTAGTTCCATGTCAGTCCTGCCTGTTCAGCATAATTAATGGACAGCCAAAGTTGACCCTAGCTCATATTTCTTACAACTCCACCACTAGACCACAAGAAACTCCTGATACAGCCAACTGCTTTCCTTTACACACTCAAAATCTGCTCCAGAGTACGGAAACGGTCTCTGCTAGGTGTTTCTGGATTTTTATGCTCATCAAAATAGACTTATCAGTCCAAGGAATATGGTCCCGAATCATAATTCAACCCCATATAGTTAATTTGCTGCCCCCCACAGCTCCCTCAGCTGAAGACAGAATAACCAATTAATAACTGGAAAAGGTGACAGCAGGAGAGACTCTGGGAGATTAAAAAAAAAATAAAAAATCACACCATGTAAAAATCCTGCCTCAAACTAGAAACTGTGTATCTGTGGCTGAAATTTGAAAGTAAGATTCAAGTATTCCCTTATGAGAAATGAATAATGTCTATTTCTTTTTCAATGTGTACTGTGTTTTCATATTTAGAAACATGGAACACCCACTTCCACACATCAAAACTAAAACTGAGTTCAAAAGTTAGTATTCCAAGACGGACAAGGATGCTCAACAGTGGGGCTTGTATCATTCCATTCACTCCAAAACACCAGAACATCTGCAATTCCCATGGTGCCGTGAGAGAGGTATTAAATCCTAATTACTGATTTAGATGAGTACATCATCTCACACTCTTGACTGGAGAGTGCACCAGAAGGAAATTGAGTTGTGGCCCATGGAGTAACGCTGACAAAGAACACCTGTTTCTCTGTCTTTGGCGTTAACCCACCTAGTATGATACTAAAGAAACTGAGCTTTGAAGCCAAGCTGTTGGAGGGCTTTAAGTTTCTGTCTCATCCTTCCCCTCCTTTTGAGTTTTTATCTACATATCCAAACAGGATTCATTGAAACTTTGAGTATTTGCTAAGTAGTTCCTTCTTGTAAATCTTTGTTGTCAGGGCATTATTTTTTCCTGATGGAGGATTCACACATTCTTCATTCCTCACCCCTTCCATCAGTGGGGGTTTGGCTGACTTTGAATCTGCCCTTTAAGAGATCTGATGGATTCTGCTAATCCTGGAGTCACAATCTGAGTATTTAAAACATACAAGATAAACAACCAGATGGGGAAGCGAATTTGTGTATATTTTAATAGCTTCTCTCTGCTGTGCAGCACTCCCTGGCAGAGCTCTATAACCACAACTTCCAGAGTGCCTGGTGTTTATGAAACGCAGCTCCCCAGGGTGGGAAGGATTCATCTAATGTTATTCACACCAAGACATGTTTTGCTTTCTATTTTTCTTTTTTCAAGAACAAGGCTCCCTTCCCCCTCTCTCCACCTCATCTGAGGGCATTTGAATACTGACAAATGCCACTATTTATGTACAGATTAGGAGCTTTTATCACCCATAAACACAAATTTTAACTCCCAGCTGACCTCACAGTTACACAATTACCACCAATTTATCTTTAATCCAGAGATGGGCAAACTGTCAACTAGCCACAAACTTTCAATATACAAAATTACCTCAGATTTGCAGTCTATGTCTGGGTCCACACAGCAGTTAAATATCACTAAACATCAAACACAGCTTTCATTTTGGGCAAGGCTAATGTGGACAAAATTGCTTTTTCCTTACCCACACTAGTTCCTATACCAAAGCCTTCCTCAAGCAACCGTTTCAAGGACATTTCTAGATCACTATAATCAAGTTACCTGTATGCTGAGAGATTTTTCACCGTTTTTGCCAAACAAGAACAACATGTACAGAACAGACAGTTGCAGTCTCTAAGTAACAGTGCACAGACCTTCCTCCTCTAGCATATCACCGGCCAAGATGTGCTGTTAGGACACATCAAAATGTTTCACGTACATTGACATCATTTACTGAAGGTTTACACATATTTTGTTCACACATTTTTGTTTACTGAAAGTTTAACACCACAAGACACAAACAAATATATTATGTGCATCTCCTAAAATGTAAAAATGTGTCCTATTCATGCCTCTTTTTTTTTTTTAAGATAGGAGTCTCCATTTCACTCAGCAAAATAAATGAGGATAAAGAAAAAATATTAAGTATAGCTTTAAAAATTAATACAATCTAGCATTCTAGACATTAATATGTATTGATTATAAATTTATGACATCTTTATCATCATTAAGCAGCACACAGTGCGCAATAGAATTCTTTAGAAACTAGTTTTAAATCTGAATGGCATAATTCAGAACAACCACTCTGTTAGTTTTCACTATAAATTGCCAAGAACTCTACATTTTAACTCCCTGTTAAGAGCTGGCTGGGAATGACTACTGAAATCTCTGGGATTACAGCATCAATATGGAGGCCTTTTATGGGCTTCTCTCCTGTCAAACTGGAAAGCCCAAATAACAACTCTTGCAGCCTCTGTTATTTTTAGGCTGAGATTTTTCTTTCCTGTCTCAATTCAAGCAACGGAATGCTATTCTTAGAACAGTGACTCCACTTTGAGGCTTGTGCTTTAAGCAAACAGATTAGCATTCTTTCAAAAATGCAAAGTCAGGCCCCATATGGATTGATTTATCTGTGACACAAAGCCAGTTGAACCCACTGGACTGGACTCACAGGTGTTAGAAATAGAGTTGGGGTTTTGCTGAAGCCAGTTGCATGGGTAAAGAGCAGAGGGGGAGGAAGGGATAGTTGAGTTTGTGGCAGTTGGAACTTGGGGTGGTTTGAACCTGGTTTTGGTGCCTTTTTGTGCGGGTGGGGGTCTGGGCAGGGAGGCAGATCGGGCCAGGCTGTGAGCTCCCTGGTACCTGACCTGCCAATGGGAAGGGCAGCAGGGACCCCCCCGGCCGGGACAGGGTATCAAAACCTCTGGTTCTTGCTGGCCTGGGTCTGTCTCCTAGGCCAGAGGGGACACGCCAATTCAGCTGAATTTGTTAAATAAAAGTTTAGTTTTGCTGCAATGACTTTGTCCCCTTCTGAATTTTATTGGTAAGTGTGAGCATTTCTCACACAGGGGAAGCCAGTTCAAGTAAAAGAGCAATCATCTTTACAAACGTGTCATATTTCCCAACTTCTTTTGGAAGAGTAATATTTTGCTTTTAACAAATGAAACTAGAGCTGTAATGATGACAGATGCTGACTGACTGCTCTGAAACCAAAACTATCAGTGTTAGCTCAAAGAGTTTCTCTCTGCGTAAAGACTTCTGGTTATAAGCAATCAACTCTGCCTGTTTCTCTGTAAACAGTGACAGTCAACTGGCTTATCATGTCTGTGCACACGAAATTATTAATCAAGAAAACATGCTTTCCTCAAATAGAAACATAAACTACTATGGTGGCACTGATTGCTATTCATTCACTGTTAGATCCAGAAGTACCACAGAGCATGTTACATCGGTTGAGAAATACATGGTACTGTCCATATTAAATCAATAGGTAGCCAAAACATGCAGTGGAAGCTGGATCAAACCATAAAGAATAGAGAATATGAAGGAATATTCAGGAGTTTTTTAAAAAAAAAAAAGAGGAGAAAAGCTGTTTGAATGTGGTGCTCTTCCTTCTGTTACATTTTTTCTAACACTTTTCTAATCCCACTGATGGAAAGTGCTGAAAGTTCACTTCAGTTTCAATTAAGTGTTTGCTGAATATCCAAACCCATATATGACTACACATGTAGACTGCGTAGGTCAATTGTCTGCCTTAAGGAGTTGCAAGAGGAAAAGTTCTCTACGTCATGCCCTTCATTTTTTACCTTATTTCACAAATCATCATCTTTCTTTTGCAAATGCATTGATCTCTCTTTTTATTCCTGCCTCTTTTGACTGCTTTTTTCGAATGCTAGTCTTTCCTGAGAGTAACTGTTCAGAAGATTTGTAGAGCACAGAGCAGATATTTTGTCTAAAGTGCTTGTGACCACTAGACTCTTTCCTGTTCCAGCTTTGAATCGTATGGGGCAACAAGCATGTGCTTTCACAAGCTCCAGGAGTATTTCACAATAGGGAACCTTCAAGGACTGTATTTGGGGACCAAGACCAACATTCTATTCTGGACTCCCTTCTCTGAAAATTTTATGACTTTATGTTTCTCCTTTATGAAAACAAATCCTGCACATTAAAGAGAGCCCCAGCCTCTGCTGCACCACCTGTCCAAGAAGAACAAGTTCCTGCACATGAGGGAGCAGTCAGACTAAGGTTCAGCACCAGACACTGACAAAGGGAAAAAACCTTAAATATCTAAACTGAAAGAGGGAAAATTTAGGTTAGATATATGAGAGAAGTTCTTTACTTTGAGGGGGGTGATCCCTGGCTCAGGGTGCCCAGAGAAGCTGTGGCTGCCCCATCCCTGGAAGGGTTCATGGCCAGGTTGGATGGAGCTCTGAGCAACCTGGTTTGTGGAAGGTGTCCCTGCTCATGGCAGGGGATTGGGACACGATGATCCTTAAGGTCACTTCCAACCCAAACCATTCTGGGATTCTATGAAAACAAACATGATAAACTGATGAGAACAGATCTGTCACACTATGTTCCCAATCTTGAAGTTTCCTGTCATATCCAATCGTTTGTTCTGTAATAAGAACTTATGTGGGTTTCACCTGAGTTTTTTTTAACAAGTGGTGGCATTAAAGCATTTTTTGGACCTATGTTTGAGATTAGAGAGCATAGAGGACTTACAGGGTGTGTTTGGAAAGACACATCTATATATCATTCATGTGTTACATACATTCATACATACACATGATTGAAAATCTTTCCTTCAAAGTGGAAATCAAAATAGTAACACTTCAACATAATAACACTTCATTCTGCACTGGCATAAATGTATATATAATTGTAGCATTTGAGACATTTATGAGAATGCTAGTAATGGCCATGGTGCTGTTAACTTCAATATACATTTTAGCTCCTCATCATTTGAGTTCTAAATATGCAGAAGTTATCTTTGTGGTTCATTCCAGGGAATAAATGCAGCCAGTTCTCATAAATATCGAGGAAAATCCAAGGCAGATAAAGAGAAGGGTATAACGAATTTCTTTGAGTACATCTGATGCTGCTTTTGGATTTATCAATATTATTTTATATAGAGAGAATACTGTCTAAATGTCGTACACAATTATATTGATCATTACAAAATCACATTTTATTATTGGGAAAAAATCCCTCACATAAAACTGATATTCTCTTTCTGACATAGGTTATATAGGATTATCTCCTATACAATAATATGCTGGAAAATTCTTCTATGTCCGTAATGTACCAATCATCTCCCAGTAGTTCTTATATTACCAAGTGAAGCAGAGAGAAACTCTGGAGTACCTTGCAACTCCTCTTAATTCAGTCATCATCCCACTGCACGCACTTCCCCCAGAGGCCATTCCAACAAGAAAAGTTCAGCTTAGAAGCTCCAAACTCACACACTTTCACTCCTCCATTTCCACAGCCACCCAAAGGAATCTCTTCCACTTCACTGTCTGTAAGGCAAGTCAAGGGAAACCAGCCTTTGTGAGTATCATCCTCATCAGCTGTTCTCAGCTCTGCTGATTTGTGTGTGTGTGTGTGTGTTTATGTACGCAGCAACTTCCTACCATCCTGATAGTCACAGATGTGACTTGATTGGAAAAGCAGCTTGTCTCCATGCTGAGGCTACTGCTCAGGGTAACCTATACCCTCCAACAGCTGTTTTATTATGATTATTTTGCAGTACAGTACAGGCCACATAAAGAAAAATGATAATTTCATAAAACAGCTCTTCCTTATCCCAAATTTCTGTATTATAGAACATTACAGAACTTATTGCAGATACTGCCTTATCTATGCAGCTTCCAAATGTTAAAAAAGTCATCTTTCAACAGCTGTTAAAATCCCAGAACAGAACAGGTCAAGCATCTGGGGAAACAGTGATCTGGCTTAAAATTTTTTTTTTCCTCTTTGATGCCTTAAGATCCATAGTGTATAGATTTGTAATATGGCTTTGAACACTTTGGAACAGCATCAGCCAATAACCCTTTGTAAAAAATTTTTGAGATATTGTTTAATATTCCTCATCACAGATTTCAATGGATAAAGATTTTGGCAAGGATATCTAGTTCGTATAGAATATACCTAGAAAAACATAACAGACATGTTTCTGAAGATATATTCTAGTCAAAACTATTCAAAAGGCCCAGAAGCCTTGAAATGGTTCCAAGCTGGACAGGAGATGTTGACGAAGAGGAAGACAAGATGAAGATAAATGGTCGTCAAGACCTCCGACTCAAATTCAGAAGGCATGTCAGGGGTGGGGCAGGGACTGACGGTTTTGCAGGTGGGTGTAACAGCATTGGGTAACGCTTTGAGTTGTTAATTAGGTAGCTAAATAAAAACACGAGGCTTTTGTAACTCTGTATGCATGCTTTTGAAGAAATCAGATTCTTGTACATCCGGTGTTGTAATAAAAGGAATGCTGCCTGCTAAAACTCACAAACTGAGTCTTAGTAGTTTTCTTTGAAGAGCCAATTTTAGGCATCATCTTTCAGCCACAAACCCCTTTCTTTCCCTGTGTCCCCAAACCTAAGTACCAATATTTTTGTTAAGACTGTAGACCCTGCTGACTTTTGTGTCTTTTAGGTCTCACAGCTTTTGAAACTCATTAGGGCTCAAGAAAACAAGGAGAGAGATGCCTCTGGCACCCTTTTTTTCCCCTGCCTCTGTTGTAAGGGAGAGAGGGATTGCTTCTCATTCCACTCAAAAAATACCTGTATTTGGAATATTTAAGTCATCAACAGCACAGAAAGGCTGCTGAAACCTTAAGAGAGCACACAAACATACTGCTAACAGCTATAGGTTTTGGCTTGCTTTCTTAAGGGTACCCTTTTTGTTACTGGAATTTTCCTGGAAATTGCTCCCTTATTTTAAAAATCCATTGATGAAAAGTTGACTCAAACATCACAAAGTTTGGAAACTGTAGTGTGGAAACTGTAGTGTGATCCACAGGTTGATCCAGGAAATCAAAGTACAGAGTTCACCCAAAGCTGAATTGGTAAGACAGCACTGAACTCAGCCTGCAACCAAGTTATTCTCATGCAGAGGATATCCCTGCCACAAGGGAGGGAAAAGCATAGCTACAGGAGATGGGGCTATTTTAAAGCAAGGATATTATCTCTTCGATCTGTTCTTTGTCTGTTATTCTGTTATCCTTACTGCCATGGGGACAATGCATATTAACAACTAGTGGTCCATTTTAATGTAGGAATACTTTTTACCTAGCTTTCCCCCCCCCCCCCCATCAGTCCATGGGGGGCAGGGAAAGATGTAATTTACTTCTGAAATTTACACAATTTCTTTGGGAAGGTTATTCAGTAAAGCAAAGCAATGCACACTGGTATAGAGCCCACTGACATGAGCTGAAAATATCCCGATGGCTGATTCAAGCCTACTGGGATGTTAGAAGAGACTGGTTTGGCCACTGCCACGTTGGTGAACTGCCTGAGTGGAATTAGTCCTCTTCCCTCCAGTCTACTAGGTCATTGCAGTTTCTTTGCTTCTGACCAACCAACCTGCAGGATCTGTATATCCTGGTCCATGCTCCCGGCATTATTTTCAGATGAATTTTCAGATGAATATGCTATATTATCAAAAGCAGGGATCACAGTGTCTTATCTTCTCTTCAGTATGACCTACAATGCCATCAAACCTACAGATTCTAATTTCACTGAACCTTAACAGCATTAACTGGAGCAAAAGAAATGGCAACAAATTGAAAACACATCCTCCGTTCTTTTGTTCGCTTCTACCCTTCCGCTGTCACCTCTTCTTTTTACTCATGTTAGGGTGCTTTACAGCTTCTGTTCCTTCTAAGTTTTTGTGCTACTTAATTTCAGGGATATATGCAAACATCTTTAGGTTTACTACAAGTAGACAACTATGAGTTAAAATGGAACAGCAAGTACAATAAGAACATGTAGCAAAAATCCAAGATAGCCTTTTAGGAGGCAAGCAAGACACCAGTGTTTTGCTTTGATATCCTGTGTTTCCTAAGGACACACTATGTCACAGGAAAAGTATGGGGAGTCTAAGACAAATCATTTGAGTAAACTGTTCACACTTCTTATTTAAAAGGTTGATTGCATTTCAGACAATTTTCCTTCATGTATTACAAGAAAAGCTTTGTATCACAGCCAAATCAGGGATTACATAATGACTGGATCATGTTTAACCAAAGCTTGGCCTTCGTCCTGATGGTGAGGTTGTATTTGTTCTCAGAGTTCTGTATAAACGCCACAACTCTTCAGTATGAGACTATCAGATCTGCTGAGAGATGAACCATGACAGGCAAATACAGTTACCTCCTCACAACTCTCTGCCAAAGAAAAGCTCAATCAGAAGTAGACATTTTTTCACAGTATCCCACAATCTTTCCTTGCCTGTTTCATCATTTGCGCAATCTCAGATAACTACAGAAATGAGCTTCTACATTATCTTCTATTGATTAAACAGCCAATATGTCTGCAAAAGAGCTTGTTCACCAGCATGTGAAGGTGGTGTCATTAAAAATTTACATCAGACTGAAAAAAGGCATGAAGTTTTCTGACAGAAGTACAGACAAGATCTGAATGAGTTTCTCATCTCTCACAGCAAAAGACTGCTAATGAACAAGAATATGTAGCAAAACAGAAATCTCGAGTAAAGTCATGTGGAACTCCCACCCTGTGCCTCACCACAGCTGACAGGACCCAAAGTCCAGGATTTGGCAGCTAGATTTGCTTGTTTGGAATCAAAATTCAAAGGAGGTCCTAATCTTAGAGCATGAGCCAAAAACTGATTGTAGCTGGAAACTATCATCGTGGACATGGAAGTCTTATTGTCACACTGTAAGCAATGACAGGAGGAACCAGGACAAGTCTCTGCCCCATGTGTCTATGGCACAGCCTCCAGGCTCAGCACAAACTCATCACGCTTGCAAGAAAAAGTCCCAGTCTTGATTTTACAAGTCTGATACTGGAGAAGAGAACATTAGCAGGAAAAATAATTCCAGAGATTATTAACCCTCATTGGAAAGGCATTGCCATTTTGCTGCTTTGAATGTTTTTCAGATTTCATTACCTCACAGTCACCAATCCTCCTTTTCAGTCTGCTAGACTAGTGGCATCCTTAACCAAACTTTTGCTCCTTACCTGGGTGCTTTTAGAGGATAATTTGGGTCTTTCAGCCAAAATAAGCTTTCACTGCTTGAATCCCCAAAATTCTTCATTCTAAGATGCAATGTACTATTCCTTCTAGCTCTCCTCTATAGCCTCCCTGACAGACAGTCTTGAGAAAACAGTCAGTCTCTCTGAAGGTACAGGGTCTACCTTCTTGTTCAACTCTGTCCACTACCACTGTAACAAGGTAGAAAAGAGACAAAACATCTCTACTTTACAGAAAAGAGATGTAAAGGAGGCTGAACTAACAGAGAGAGGGCATGGTACAGCAAATAAGGTTAGTATTAGTTCCCCTTTTCTACTAGAATCTGAATGTGGTTATTTGAAACTACTAGCCAAGAATACAGATAATTTATACGACATTTTCCCACCCTGTTATTTCACTTTACAGGATGGAAAAAAAAATATAGTAAGATTAAGTAATTTGGTCTGGTGGCTTGTTTTACTAATGCTCTCTCTTGCACGGTCGCTGGCATTTGTGACAACATTTCCACCTTTGGTAACTGCTGCAGTACAATTTTCCACAGGTAGCACCAAAGGACAGAAGCTTGTTAAGTCCTTCAGTCTATAGCTTGTTTAATTAGTTTGCAGACTACACACTGGTAAAATATCAAATTGAAAACTGGTATTTCCATTTCTGCAAAAAACAAATGAAAACAACTCACTGTAAACTATACTATCACCATTGACAACATATCCACTATTTTTGATCCAATGCTGGAAAAACTGCTGCAAATTAACTGAGAAGTAGAACATAAAGCTTTGTATGCAAACAAAAAAAAAAAGCTAACATCAATTGCAGACTTCAAACGTAAATTCTCATCTGCATCAAGGATTCTAGACGCCATCATTCTGGCAAATATTTAGCTGGTGTTAAACAGGCAATGAAAAGCACGCATGTGGGGAAGTTCTTGCAAGATTACTTTATAGATACCAGAAAGGAATAAATCTATCCCAAACTCAAATGTAGTCTGCACCTACATGTCTTGACACACTAACTTTGATCTGAAGAGATCTAATTAAGCAGATTGAGCTGTATAGGTGCTTACACCACCAGTAGAGTACTACAAACATACTGCTCTAAAGAAACCCGTCCAAGAGCTTCCTGTTTTATGCTTGAATTGGAGCTCCTTTATTACTTGACAGGCCATGGAGTAAGCCAGAATGCAGAGAATTGAGTCTGGGCTGGACTCTCCACTCAAACACATTTATCATGTAAATTTTCTACATACAAAAGAGCAACAAATTCTACACTACACAGGTAGATTGGAAGTAAGACTGTAAGGTTAATTCTAATTTATTATATGTTAAATATTAATGAATTATTAAGAAACCATTCCTGAGGTTTAAACAACTCTGTATCTTACATATTGCTAAAGCTCTACAAATGTATATTTAATAATAGATAATTAATTTATAACAATGTTAAATTCAAATTAAATCCTCATTTCCAGCTATGAAAGAAAGTCATTGGAGATATATATATACTCTTGCTTTGTAATAAGGTTGCTCCTTCATAGAACAGTTTTATTTCTGCATTGTATATTACAAGTGCAGCCAAACCAGCAAAGACACACAACACAAGGCCTATTTAGCCTGATGAGCAGTGACCTCTGCAATGGTGCTGTGTGTTGTTTTCCATTCTAACAAGACATTTTCAATTGAGATTTCCTAATGCTTCTTGTCTTTCCACAGTGACCTGTCATGTTTGGACTAATCACTTAATAATTTTACTGCCTACAGTTTCAAGAAAAATAACTTAGTTCATTTTCCAAAAGAAGAATTTTCTTATTTTAAATGTACTTGAAAATTCATTTTGCAACTTGTGGTAGCAAAGCAAAGCAAATACCACAAAATACCAAATCAAATAAAAGCTTTCATTGAGATGTCCCTGCAAATAATTTGGTTAGGACCTGACAAAACCCCATTCATGTTACCTTGTCTGATAAGCAGACCAAATACAAGTCCCTGCACATTTCTGCAAGAAATCTGCTTGCTTGCTCTGTAAGACTGGGTGCTGCACTCATGGTTTTTCAGATCTCAGCAGCTGAAGAAAGCATAAAGGCCAGGACACGTCTAGTGAGACAGTAAGGATTGCCACTCCTCTATCTGTAAGGCAGCCTCTGTAATCTCTGAGTGGCATTTCTCTGCTTGGCAGAGAACCACTATGCAATCATTAATATTACCCAAACCCATCAAACATGCAAAGCTGCTGAGAAATTGGGTCAGTGAGTATCAACAGGCACAAAATACTGCAAGTTTTTCACTCACGTTCCACTCTTTGTATAACAAACTAGCAGAAAACAAGAGATTTCTGGCCTTATTCTATCCTGTCCATTCAACAGGATCCTCAAACTACTGGACTCACAGAATAGATTTAAACAGCATTATATAAAATTGCTTTTAGTTCTTTCAGTCTCCCAACCGTAACAGATTACTTCTTTCCATAGTAGCAAATACTATGAGACCACACCAACCAACCCTGAGATGAAACAGAAACCCTCACTGATCACAAATTTTTTTGAATGTGGTATAGAAAAGAATCTTTAAAACGATGAGAGACTTACTACCTGTATTCAGATCTCAAGCTGAAAAAGGGAAATTTAGGTTAGATATATGGAAGTAATTATTTACTGTGAGAATGGTGAAGCACTGGAATAAGTTGCCCAGAGAAGCTGTGTCTGCCCCATCCCTAGAAGTGTTTAAGGCCAGGCTGGATGAGACACTGAACAACCCGATCTAATGGGAGATGTCCCTGCCCATGGCACGGGGGATGAAACTAGATGATCTTTAAGGTCCCTTCCAACCCAAACCATTCTGTGATTCTATGTGCTCAGCAGGAAAGAAGGAAAACCCACCTAACCCCTTTCCGAAAAAGACTTGTCTTACTAAGCGGAAGAAGAAAAAAGTGGGGGAGCTAACAAAATCACTGTAGTGACTTTCATTCATGTCACAGGGGTACTCCAAATGTATCCCTCCCAAAGCTCCAGGCAGGGAAATGCTGTTGCAACAATAAAAGTGCTCACAACAAAGGTCTGGCTTGAGAACCAGTTCAGGAAAAGTAAGTTCTGACCCAGAACTGGGATTTCTCTGTCAATCTGTCCTAAACAGATTACAGCTCTATCCAACCTACAGAGGCAGAATCAGAAACTGCCAGTTTTTCTAGTGTTGATTCTTTAAAAATAAATCTGTTTCTTCAACTGCTTCATTCTAATACAGTATTAGAAAGCTCCATCTTAAAAGTCTCTCAAGAGTACTGTTTTTTACTGATCAAGTAGCATAGCTTAGTTTGTACTCACAGATCTTATTTTCCCTTTTGTTTTATACATAGATCCTCTCCCCTTCCGTAACAACTATAATTATTTCAAAAAATAATGGGCATATGGAACACTTTCCTCCAAGCAATGGAACAGAACATCACAAAGGCAAATAACATAAGCAGTCTATTAGAAATGGTTTCCTTTCCCCAATAACTACTCAAAGCTGCTGTGAAATTCCATTGAAGTCATACTGTGCCAGGGTCCAAAACACCTATGAAAGAACTTGCCCACATTACAGAGGGTTTACTGTTAATTAGCTCTTGTACATTCACACAGTACATAGAACTAGATTATTTTGATTTTTTTTTAAATTTTTTTGTTTGTTTTTTGTTGAGGAAGTGATGACTTGTTCTCAGGATGTTCATTTTTGATACAAAGCTAGCATTAGGATTGTAATAGGAGTTAACTTCTACACATCATTCTATTTAATCACTTGACAATGGTGGGCCTGGCTAATTAGTTTCTGTTAGTTAAAAGTGAAATGTGAATGGCATTTTCTCGGGGGATAAACACAGATATCAGCTTACTCAGACCAGCAACATCAAGGTGCTGGTTCTTTCCTGTCATATTAAATCACATCCTTCTGATCACATCTTTAGATTTACAGTCTCTCCAGCACCAGAAAACAGAAACTTCACTCCTCCTTTGATGATCTCTTCTTTCTGATTATTAAGCTGAATGAATCATGGGAAAAACGAATTCACTTAAAATTAATACTTTAAGTAAAACTTTGTCTACAGCTTCACTTCAATAACTAATTTAGCCAAACTTCTCTGGTGGACTCGGGAGCAAAGCAGTGTAGGAGAGTCAGCATTTCCTGACTGCCTCGAGTATTTTCTTAACGAACAGCAAAGCATTATTTTTGCAGATTTTGAATCTTCCTTTTAGGCAAGGGGTAGCCCAGGCATAATCCTCTTTGCCCTTTGTTCCAGAGGATGCTGGAACATGCTACTATAACTTATTCCAAACCACTGACTGCAATTGCAGGAAGGTATCAAAAGGAGGCGTGTCATTGTAATAAAGGGGCAGGAAAGGAGGATGGATAACTCCTTTGGTCATCCTGGAAAATTCTAGCCTTCATCTGCTTTGCATCTTTGATTTGGTGATTTCTAGGAAAGAGCTGAAATGGAAGGCGGAATGAAAAACGGAATCATACAGTAATAATCTAGAGCTTACTCCTCTCCCTAAAGACAGAGAACAGGGAGCACTATGAAGAGCTGAGAAAGGCAGGACACCAGGCTCTTGTTTTCTCTCCGTTCCCTGGGCGGAGATGCTCAGCACATCAGGGAATGATGGAATGGGACAGAAAGGAGGGCAAAGAAGCAGTGAAGATAGTTACATGCCAGCCAAGGACTCCACCTTGCATGGAAAATTCTCTACTGGCAAGGCCTGTCCCATTCTTTCAGGCCCCTGTGTCACCTGAGCATCCCAAAGAGGTCAGACAGAAAACCTGCTCAGCAAACTGCCTTGGTGAACCACACAAACTACAGTCAGACAACCCCATGATAGGGATACTATGAATTAGACACGGTATAAACACAGGCAGAATGCCTCACAAATGTGGGGGAAGGCTTTTCCTGCCATGTGATTTGCCTAGAGTAAATCAAGAGCTATAATGACAGTAACCAGAATTTGTAACTAGCCGCAAGCAGAAGAGACACTAATTTCTCCCATGACTTCTTACTCACAGTTTGAACTTTTCCTGGCAGTTCCGAATACAATGAAAGCCTTTGTGAGGATAAACTAAACACAGTGAAAATAAATATGGATCCTCACAGCAGACAAAAAGGCACATCAGATCCAGCAAGTAACCTAACAGTCATTCGAAAAATCCAGCAAGTGCGTAGAGGAAAAGGGCTCAAATAGCCCCAGTGGGTGGCACTGAGCTGAACACAGGAAAAGACAGAGTTTCTTGCATCATTTTGGACAGAGCTCTATTAAATCTAAAGGTTTAAAAAACTCAAAAAAACCTACGCAGAAAGACATGCATTGCCAAAAGTAACATTTTTTCCCCAAAAAATCGAAGGGACCAAAGATAAGCAGGAAAACTGAAGTTTCACCAGTTTGGAAACAAGCCACGTGATGCACATCTGATTTATCTTTATTAAACACGACAGTAAGAATTCCTTTGCTATTCTACCAGACTCCTACAAAAGCCCTCAAGTCAATGGATCATGGCATAAAAAATTTGTAAACTGCAAAACTGGAAAAAAAGGCAACACTGCTATAAAAATGGAAATAGGAGAAGATGAGGAATATTTTGTTATTTGGGTTAAAGCCCCGCTCTCACTTTCAGCCACCTGAACAGCAGAGAAGTGCCTCCTTCAACTCACTGCTAATTCACATCATGCAACAAATTTAAGTTAATGGATAAGGGTCAAACTAATTGTTAATTAATTTAAGATCTATATGTCTCCAGAGGACAAACAGTTGTTAAAGGAACAGGAAGAAGGTTCTATCTAAAGTTAAATGCTTCTATTTTTGATTTACACCCATACCATAATAAGAAGTATCACTTTGCCAGTGCAGTTTTGCCTATTTTCAATCCAAACAAAATCATTTTCACAGACAAAAACAAAAGCATAATTTCATGAATGTAATATCGAGGTATGAAATTTCCTTCTTTGCCTTGAAACAATACATACTGACATTTAAACACAGTGCAGTAATTTTTCTAAAATAAATTCAGCAAGGTTGGAAGAAACAAAAAAAATCCATCAGATTTAAAGGAAACATTTGAGGGTCTTCTCCCTCAAACCGAATGGAGCAGGAAATTACTCAGCTGAGCGGAGTAAAACAATTGCTTTCATTTCCAAGCCCCTTTATACTTTGCTTTACTACCTTGACAATGGGATCAAAGAGACAAACCCTGCAATTTACGCAACACAAAACCCAAATTAAACATTGCCTGCTAAGGCACATCTTAAGCTTGGAAGCCTACGAGACAACGCTTTCTTTTCTGCCGTATCATCATGATCAAGGCTCTGCTCCCTTAATTGCACTTTTAAATCCAGGGCCCAATCTAACACCCACAGTGATTAACGGGAGTCTTTCCATCACGTTCAGTTGGTATTTGGCAGTACCTCCAGAGCCGTGTTTTACTGCTCCCTGAACATTCCCAATGCAGAGGTAACTTCTGGAGTTGTACCACTTGAATTAACAGTGAGCAAGGTCTGACTGGCTGTGGGGCTAATGCAGGAAGGCAGCGAGCAGCCTGTAATGCTGCAGGAGAGTTATGCCACAGCCCACAAGTCATTCTTCCTAGTATAAAGCCCTCGATCTTCTCTCAAAAAGTGATTAAAAATCCAATTGATGAAATATGTGGTATTTTTAAATTGGTTACTAAAGAACTTCATTGTTTGTACTTCGGTAAGGTCCTTAAACTTATGCAAATAACAAAACATCTTCTGTATTTGTGTTTTGAGTAAAGTTGATGAAATGGAGACCTTTAAAACTGATTTCTTGGTTTGGGCAACTCTGCCTGAATGAGTACATCTGAAAATGAGTCCCCACAGAAGTATCTCAAATGGGATATTCCAGTTCAGAAAGATTAAAACAAAATACAGAAATATTGAAAAAGTCATCTTTTGTTGCTTATTAATTGGTCCATGAATTAAGTTGGAGCTGATACTGATTTAATAAACCGGTACCATTTGATAGCATTTAGAGAGCACTACTTTTCATGTCGAAATACGTTCTCCCTCAACAGGCAGAATTAGGCAGACAACTAGGAAGGAAAGGCAATCTTAAAATCTTTTAAAAAGACAAGAAAAATCCCCAGAGTAAAATCCATAATGAGGTGAATTTGTTTGAAATTATATATTTTTCATCTAATCTTAGCTCAGGACAGTAATTCCCAACCCTGGAAGTCATACTAACCAGTTTGAATTGAAAAATAAACAATCTCAATGGCAATGAAGGGCTTTCATGAAAAAGAATGCGGAGTACAACTCACATTTGTTTTAATTATCATTATTGAAAAGTAGAATTGCTGCAAGGTTACAAAATGAAAAAAATAATAGTGTTATGTGAATTAAGGAAGAAAATCTGTTTTGCTAAAACATTTACTTTTTTCAAGGTAAGCTGTATGAAAGAAAAAGCTTCATTTGCTTTTAACCTCTGTCTCAAACAAAAAACCCCCAAAACAGAAAACAAGTAAATTCCAAGATAGTCATAGTCTTCATCATGTTTACTTCTAATTAATTTTTTCCTGAAACATGTATGTCTGCAGCAAATTTCAGAATTAAATCCTTATTGATTTAAGCTAAAAATAAAAACAGCAAAAAAGGCATTTTCTAATCAGCCTAAATGAGCAAAATATTTCATTGGCTGTCAAATGCAAGAGTAAATTTTGTTGTTGAGAGGTGTATCTTATTTCAGGACAAATTATAGTTCCCCTATAATCTGCTTTTCTGGACAAACTGGATAGTATAACATTCCTATGGCAACTGGGGCAGGACCTCGTGTAGAGAGAATGGAAAAGTGGTGGGTGTTACCTAGCATGCTGTGGTAAAGCGGACTGTCGCGTCCATGGATAGTAAATGCAGTCATGACTAGCGGGACCTCTACACCTGCAGGCAATTACAGAACACAAGATGTCATTTGCCATTCACAAGGACATGCACACCATGCGCCCTTGTCCACACACGGAGGATGGAGACACAAAGGGAACAACCGCGCAGCAAGTACCTATCCATCAGGCCGATGCAGTCCTCCACACGTGGCCCTATGCACCTGCAGCGGATTCAAAGTGAAAATGGAGAGAGAGAGAGAGAAATCTGTTATTTACGGATCCAAGGAGCAGGAATCCCCTTTGTGTTCTCAGTTATAACTCTCATGATAGACCCGAGTCACGGCAAGATTACAGCTTGTGACAAAACCAAGCTTGCAATAGGCACAATAATGGCAACAAGCACTCCAAGGTTGGCCATGTCTTGGCTCAGACAACACTTAAGGCAGGTTTCACCTGCATACCTGGGAGTCCCAGACAACAGAGTTGCTTCTTCAGGATGTTTTTCTGGATCATCAGACCAGTGATTACCACACAAAAGCTCCTAATTTGCAAGACCAGACCTTCAGGAGCACAATTCAGAGCTTGTTCTTCTTTCTGTAATGGATGCAATTGTTCATTCTGCTCTAAGCTCCTAGCCACGGCAGCCACAGAAATACTTTGGAAGCCGACTAACAGGGAAGCTCAAGGATCAACCTCCAGCAACAAAAACCAGAGCAAAATGGTGTCTGCTGGTCGAGACACTTTACTCTGCTTTCTTTAGATGCTGCCCGAAGTCCTCCATCCGCACAAAGAGCAGGTGCTCACCCCGGGCGGTGGAAATGCAGGGAACCACTACATGCAGCATCACTGACACGCAATCACATCTTGTTTGCAAAACACGCGTGTGTGTGGATTTCCCTTGCCCCCCTGAAAAGCAGGACTGGAGCGTTGTCCTAGGTCTGCTGCATTCAAATAGCAAGTCAATGAAACATTTACACAGCAGTTAGGATTCTCAGAGACCTAAAGTCAAGCTTTTGGAGGCTCAGACAAGCAGAGGCCCTTCAGTGCTGCATGCCCAGATAGGCATCCTGCAGCCATGGGGAGTATCCAGACCTCGGCATTTCAAGGAAACCAAACCACTTATTTCAACTCTTTAATAAAATCTCAGAGCCATTTTATTTCTTTTTTTGGTGGTATGCCTACTACAGGAGCAGGTGATCTGGCACATCAGTAGACTGAAACTCACTTCTGTTGAGGCATTTTAAATTTAAGGTATGATGCCCAACTCTTTTAAAGTCTGCTGCTTTCAGACCAGTTTTGATGGAGGGATATGCATGTCAAAAATCTGAGAGAGTTCAAATATGCTCTCAGGAGATGATCTTTCCACTTCACCGTCACTTGCCACTTATCAGCTTTTGCTGCATTTAAATTGGCTATCACTCTCCCATTATAAAATAAAGTCAGTGAATTCAATTTCCCCTTACCTGCTCATCAGGGAGAGCAGACCAAATGAACCTTGGCCTTTGTTTGTTTGCTTGAGTTTTTATTTTTACATATGAACTCTGACATGCAAACACAAACTGTAAGGATTTCCTCAATAATTGTTTTCTCCAGCAACTGTTCAGACATAAAAAGGATTCATTAAATTCCCAGGTGACCAGATAATGCATAAACATAAGATGATGATTGAAAAGCAGTTAAAAAGTTAACAGAGAGAACTCCTGATGTGACTTCTTGGAAATCTCAGCTGTCCTGGGCTTTAGGAATTCAGAATTCAGGACTGTCTGAATTCTAACCCATCTCAGACAAATCCAATCTTTCTTCCTTTCATGGCATTTTCAGCAATGTGCAGAAATGCAATTCAGTAATGAAGGAGGCTGAAAAAAAGTTGTTAAGATCTTCCATTTACTAGCAGGTCAAGAAAAGCTGAGCTCAGATGCTTGATATAAATGAAAAGAAAGGCATCTTCAAATTAAGGTCTGAGCCTCTGTTACTAGTTCAGATAACTGACAGACTAACATCAAGGGCCTGTTTTCTTGAAGTCACTTCACACCTGCACATTTATTCTCTCAGACTTTGGAGGACAAGACTTGAATCCCAGAAGAGAAAGCTATTTGGACCTCACCCAGTTCAAGTCAAAGCACCATTGATTTTTATTTAAACTTGTAATCTCCAGTGGATTTCCCATCCCCAAACAGAAAATTCTGTCCAGGTGCAATTTAAATTACTCCTACTTATGTTGAACAGCTTCCTGCTTCCTCCCTGACTGACTGTCCTGATTACATGCAGTGAAGTAAAACACTGTGTAAATCATGGCAATATCTGTTAACAAGGTATTTTGTACCACTAAGCCATCAGCTATTTTTCTTCTGGAAGAAAATTCCTTATTTTCAGGATTTTTGACAGAAGTACAGGCATGACACAATCATACATCACACTCGTACCCCATTCTCTCCCAGGGTTCCTTCTGCTTGGAGCCTGGATGATATTTTCATTTCCAAGTTCGCTCTGTAAAATGAACTGGTTAACTGATACATGCCAATCTAGTAATGATATATTCAGTACCTCACAACAGTTCAATACAACAGAAAGTGACTCCTGGAGTTCATCCTAGCTTTACAGGTAATCAGTGTCTGATAGAAAATGGTGAGTTAAAATGTCAAGCCTTGAAAATTGGAATGACAACTTTTTTTCCTGAAACAATCCTTTTTTCCTCTGCCAAATATTGTCTTTCATCAACTTTCCTTAAGACTGAAAGGTGGGGTCTGAGCTGTGCACAGATGTGGAGTAGCCAAAGCCATTTCTAGTGAGATGAATTCTCAAAAATCTTTACCATTGGAAACAAACAAAACTATTTTAAATGGCATAAATGTGCAGGAGAAAACTTTAGTTGTGATGGTCATCCAACTATTGCCATGGATAAAGCCAGCCAACTCAAAATCAAGGTCTGCGTAGCTTACAGGGAGTGTATGTTGATGGTGAGAGTAAAAAAAGTTGAACTGGGGCAGGAATAAATTTTGCAAAATAAAGAGCACATGAACTCCATCTTGCCTTTTCTCTTGGGACCTGTCATGACCATGTGAAGTTCCAAACTTTCACAGGACTCTTTGGTGGTAGCTATTTATATCTTTTATTCTAATCCCTTTTTTTACTCCTTCTCTCTTCTTCTCTCTCTCTCTTTACTCCTGTTTATTCTCTTAATATTTTCCTTTCTTCACTCCTTTTTTCCTTAAGATTTTGGGTAACAAAACTGAGGGGTTGTATTTTACTAGGAGCTGGTGTGTGCTGGGTACTTTGGTGAAATACTTTGTCTTGGTTGTATGTTATCCCTTTTAACCTTTTGCTAAAATGCCTATTTTCTCACTAAATTAAAAGAAATCTCTTGGGAAAGGAATGTGGCGTTTTCTCTTTATACAGTCTCAAGGCATTAAAGAACTAAAAGACTTTCCAAAATTTCAAATTATTTTAGAGCCTTAAATAAAAGTAATACTCCCAGTAAAGCTTGAGGCTTTGGGACTGGGGTCTTAAAATTGTTTCATCTGGAATTCATAATGCCTTCCTAAAAATACACCTAAGCTTTAGGGGCAAAACAGTGCTTGTGCCTTCAAATCCCTTCTGGACCACACTTGTGTTATTAAGGTTCCCCTGACTTTTCTAGTCTTGGTTTAGAAGAAGAAGAATGTTTTGGTGAAGAGCAATGCGCCTCCTTCAAAAAGCTGTGTGACAAAATGCATTTCTATGGTCAGGGGAGGTGTCCAGTGATATCTCCTGTCTGGTGTCCTGCCAAGCAAGAAAGCAGACTGTCACATGCTATTACGTAATTAGTATTTTATTCCTGTGGAAGTGTTCCATTTTGGCTAGCTCTGCAAGAGGAGATGCCAAATGCTTCCCAACTCTCCTGAGTTAAGTGGGATAGCTGTCCTACATGCTTCAGATCTGCTCCAAACTGGCTTCAAGTAGCTGATAGTTATCACGGGGATGCAAGGCCAAGAGCATAGTTGTTGCATCCAAGGAAGTCACTGTTTGACAGTTCTTTCGGTCAATGCAAGATCATTATCAGGGCTGGATAATGACACACCTATTAACAGAAGCAGTCATTACACTTGAATAAGGGAGGAGAACAGTGCTATCAAATCTCACCCTCCAGGCTGTAAAGCAATCCTCTTAAAGTGCCATGATGGGATTGTGTCAGAAGGCTCACAGGGAACACAGCTGGGACAAGTGGGGGTGACGAGAAACAATGGATGAGAACAACCCATTTTGTCATGCAGCCTGACTCACAGAGACCAGCACTGAACAAATGAGATAACACTGCACTGGGAGCACTGCTCTGCAGCAGCTCAACACTTTTTGAGGGGTATCCAAGCAGTACTGAGAGGGCACTTGGTACATTCCAGGACTAGATCTGGAGAACAGGCACAATAGATCAACTAGAATTACAGTTTCTCTGTACTGTTCATGAGCCAACTATCAAGATATGTTCCCATCACAACCTGTTTCACTGAAGAATCATGACTGAGGGGAATTTAAATATTAATTTCTGATGGCAGGGTAGGAAATCATTGAAGGACAAAACAAGAGAGATGAATTGATTTCCCTTTTCTCTGTGGGCATACGTTGACAAGAAGATGGACAACCTATAAACCCCAAACATCTTGGACAGTCATTAACGGCTTCATTAACATTATCATTAACATGCCACAAAGTCTTTAGGAACAGAAAAGAGGAATAGCCATGCTTACCCAGACTTGGGGGGGGGCAAGGTGTTGTTTTTATGAGGGGTAATAAAATACCAAGGACTAGACATATTTTTAATAGGCAGGATGAGGATTGCTTTGAGGAGTAGTATTAAAAATATGGAAAAGGATAGCTTCTCATTTGGGAGATGACCACACCTTGGCATATGTAACCCAGGAGAGACCTTTGGCCCTTTTACTTGTCCTTTCTCTGGGGATTGGCACTCAATGCTAAATGAGGCATTCTTTCACCTAATCAGCAGGGGAAAATAAAAAGAAGAGAAAACTGAAAATCCAGTGTTTAAATGACAACATAACTTAGCATAAAGGAGCCCTGTGTCACCAAGGCTTGTCAATGGATACTGGAAAGGTCAGTTACAACTGCCTAAAGGCCTTCCTATTTGTTTATGAATTAGAATGTCAGATTTTCAGCACAAGGCATAAAAACCTCCCTTCTTGACCCTGTTCTATCCAGGGAGATAAAAACAACCACTTGCAAAATACAGATGCATACAGAGAAGTGAAAAGGCATGGAAAACATTCTCCTCTCTTTCTCATCTAGGAGAACCACACTTGTGCCACAAACACTAGAAATAGTTGAGTCAGTCAGAACTCACCAGAAAACAGGCAGGAATGGGAAGAAGTGTTGCTTCCTGGAGGCCAGCAAAGCTGCAAGGCCCTTCCTATGCTATGCAGACAGTGAATCCATCATACTTAGCTGGGCTTGAAGGATTAGATCAGAATTGGCATTTCTTCCATCTGTGAAAGCCAGGACCAGAGCTCCTGAAGTGAGCTCATCTTTTCATATCACTCTTACACTCTTCTTCCACAGTAGCAGCATTTTTTTTATTGCACAACTGATTTAAGGGGTCTGAAGGGAAGGGAAGACAAATTTTAACAGATTCTGGCTGTATCTCTGCGATCTCCCTTTCATTTCCCTAATGGTTCTATTGTAATTAGATTTGCAAAACCAGCAAAAGGTCTCATTTTGAACAGCAACAGCTGTTGACATCAAGATTACATTGAATAATTTACTGGTTTAATTTTAGCTGCTAAACAATAAGAGCCTCTTGTCAAAGATTATTTCACTGAATGATTTTTTTTCCCCTATTTTCCCCTGGCTGCCTCTCCCTTTCATTGTATGCTGGACACCACCAATGTCCCAGGGAAAAGGCATTCATAACTTACATGGCTGGCGCAAAATTGTAGGTGTGCATGTAACTACTGTTCTTTTGTTGCACAAATTCCTAATTCCGACTTAGATACAGGGGCTGTATAATTCCAAATGTAACAAATTATTCTGAGCACATAGACAGGACTCGAGAAATTCATACTCAAACTCCTGAACGAAGACTGGTTTCAGACAAACCCTTTGCACCAGCTCCTGTAGGAAAAAGAGAGCAGCAACACCTGTTTCACAGTAGCGCTGTTGGCTTAGTTCACCAATGCCAAGGAGCAGAGATTCTGTCAACAAGCAAATAATAAAGTCATTTTACAGGCCTACATTAAGTGAAATAGCAGCATTTGCTACAAACTAGTAGCTAGAAGGAAGGCTAAGGGCATTGCTCTGAAAAGTTGTTCTCTGTGGTTTTCAGAAGGGATGTAAGATTTTTTGTGATAAACGGCTGGGCATTCCCGACTAGAACCTGAATGCCAAGAGAGAGCTGAAAATGAAGGTTAAATTGCTGCTGCACACTGTTTTCAGAAGTGGGACAAGTGCTTTACTAAGCCAAACTGTATGTAAACCATCACATGCTATGAACAGTAAACAGGATGGCTCACTGCACAGAATTTGCACTTACCCTTGGGTGCAGTTTGGATGACACGGATGGCACTCACGATCCTCATCAGCGTACTTGAAAATGAAGCTGTTGGCCCCCTGTAAGCCATCAGGACATTTCTCCACACAGTTTGGACCATCCTTAAAATGGAAACACTTTGTGCAGTGGTCAGGTCCCTGGAGAGCACAGAAGAAACAAAGGCAGTGCATTCAAGTCATTCTGTCTTTTCCTGCTGCACTAGAATTGCAGGTCCCAGACTCACAGCACACTCAGCAACAACTGTAATAGCATCTCTTCTCAATGAACAGTGAATTACCTGCATGGTTCCACTCTCTGATAAGGAGCAGCAGACATATAAATTCTGGTACTTTTTGCCCTTAATTTATTCTGTAGAGAGCAAGACTAAACTCCAGCTTCTAAATGGATTTCTTAATATTATTGGTGTGTTTAACACAACGAATCTCATGCCCACTTTACCGCTGAGAAACTTCCTACAACACTATTCAATACTGAACCACTTCTGCAAAGCAGCTGCAGCAGCCTTTCCCCTATCTCTGCACTCCAGAACTATTTTCCACACTGCAACTTGCATGTGGCATCTGGTCACAACCACACTGAAGAACTAAAGGTCTCCTTCCTCTAAATACATACATAGACTAAATTGTTACAAACTAGAAACCAAAGCTTCTGGATAATGTAAAAGTAAAATTTTAAAGCTGTGATGATAAGCCAGTTATAACCAAATCAGGTCTTCAGGTTGAGCACTGGTCTAGGATTTTATGTCCATTAGCCATGCTACAAATCCAGATTTCCCACAGTATTGTAACAAAAATGATGATGTCTTTTTTTTCCCCCCCTCCATTCAGTAAGTCACAAAAAGAAGGAAATCAATTATGAGTTTAATTTTCTCAGTGATCAAGAACCTAAAACACAACTCCTTCCCAAGATACTACTTGTGACTTAATCTTGGCAATAAACAGAAAACTAAGAGACAACTTATGACAAATGAGCAACTCTGTTTGAAGGAAGACTTATTGGCCATTATAAAGGTGGGAGACACAGTTAATGTGAATTTAGGATGCATGAAGAACATTATCTATCAAAAGAACTTAAATGCTAGCCTAAGTACAAAAAACTCCACAGCATATTGTTCACACGGAGAGACTGAGAAAAATCCCCACACTTTTTTTTTGTGGAAAGTTAAAAAAAGCTCAAAAAAAGCTGTAGTAGAACAGGGCAGAACCGAGTATAAAGAATGAAAAAAGGCATAGAAGAAGGCACGCAAATCACAACTGCATGCTTTGTCTGTAAAACCTCTTTGCATCTGTGCCACTAAAGAATTAAGACAACACAGGAAAGAAAAGGGAAGGTTTTTAAACCATTTTCTTAAGGAGACTGATCCAAGCAAGTTTACTCCCAGCACCAATTTAACAGGAGCAGAATTATCTCTCTACATGCAGAATATGCGTATTTTTCTGCTTTTGTTAACACTAATTTGCAAAAGCTGCTTTAAACTCCATCAGGTGAAAATACCTGTGCTTTAGCGCACTTTTACAAGTTACCTCATAGCATAATAAATTCTGTTCTTACCGGTCCGTAGCATGTGATCATGTTTTCCTCCATCTTTTCACACTGAGGATCACATTCCACACAGGCAGAACCATTTGCAAACTCTCGAAATTCCCTGGGAAAACATTTTGCAGGCAGGTCAGGAGAAAAGCAAGTTCACCCTGAGCCGAATGGCTGCTCTGCCCTGGCGGGAAGTGATTCCAGGCTGTGCCAGGGGAGCCCAGTCCTGCTGACAGCACCACACTGGTTCCCAGTACAGAAACTGGGCCCATCAGCACCTCATTCACAGCCAGAGGAAGCAGACCACATCCTGTTCACCAGGATAAAACCATGGTGGTTTTCTCCCCCTCTCTTTTCTTAAGAAATACTGACTTTGTTAACAGAACAAAATAGCTCACTTCTTGATTTTCTTCCACAGGATTGCCACTCCTTACCTGTGAGGGCTGATGAAACACCCTTTGCTTTAGAGCCCTTCTCCAAAAGGCTCCTAATGTTTTCAACAACAATTCTAGGCTGAGGTCTGAATCTGTGAAATGTCAAAACAAATCCTTTTTGTCATTTACCCACAAGAAACTATCACACAAAGGACGGGGTTTTTTTAACTAATCACTTGTAAGAGGTGGCAGGTCACCTCTCTTCCTTCAAACACTTCAGCTGCAAGGTGCCCCTCACCACAGATCTCCAGCAGTCTTTCAACACAGTTCATCCCACCTTCTTGTCGGCCAAGATGAGTAACAGGCGAACAGCTTTTTTCTCTCCTACCTAGGGCACACAACTTTTCTAACTCGAGCAGACTGGACCCGTGGAAGCTTTGCAGATGGGTTCCATCCTGTTGCAGTAAGCAGGTAAAGGTGTGCTGTGGGCTCCAGTAACATCCAGGTAAAGGGTGGAGGCCTCTGTGCTCAGTTTATTGCTGCTCACCCACCATTCCCCCACAGCCATTGGGGTCTGCTGGGGACATTGGGATTGAGCTGAGGGAAACCTCACCCGAGTGCTGCAAGCTGGACCTTTGCTGCTGAGGACTCAGAGATGTGAAACACAGCTGGCCCTACCCTGAAGAACTGGTCCTGCCCAACAACGTGAGTGTGCAGAGTTCAAAAACAAACAAAAAACTTCTCCCCGAGCCCAGTTTATAAATATTTCCACATATTTAGAACAGAACTGAGCCTGTGGAAAGTGTAAATACCATGCATTGATTGATACAGAACACAACATCCTGACTCGAGTGCTGATCTCCTCATGGTATTACTGTGGACCCACATATTCCAGTGCACATGAGAATAAAACTGTGGCTTGCAACTCTTCTTTTTACTGAGGGATGAGGGAGAAGGAGAGGAGAGGAGCTTTTAAGCACATAAAACTGTACTTTGACAAGATATTTTTAGCATGCGTTCTCCAGATAGAAGAGTATATTTGGGAGTTCATTCAGTACTCTTTCCTGAACAGTCATATAAGCTGGCATCCAAGGCAAGAAAAAAAGGAGAATGAAACCATAGAGGTACTTTCAATTAACAGTCTGAGCTAAAAAGCAGAATTTAAATGATTTAAGGTTTTTTATCTTGACTTTGAAAGAAATATGTGGGGTGTTGCTATACTGTTACAAAGGAAGGAAAATTCTACCTGTTTCTCCACACAGAGTAATCATGAATTTGTGCTGCTTCAGCTAACATAGGCAGTTCAGTTCTATTTTTCTGTCATAAGGCAGATTCAGCCACCTTGGCTGTGCTGTATGTAGGTACTCCTCCAGCATAAGCAGCAGAGAAAAAATGGGGAAGAGCTCATGTTGGGTTTTATTATTTATATTTATGGGTACAATTACACCATGCATAATGAAAAAGAGAGTGTGTTTTCCTACTCTGGGGTCCTTATTCAGAGAATTTCTTTATCACATGCCTACATCTAACTCAACTGAGGCAACACAATAGTATGATTCTGAATAGGGGTGTCAGTATTCAAGTAGGGCTAAATGGTGAGGTTTTTTGTAAGTCCTCACCTAAATCATATTGTTCACATCACCATCAGTGAAACAAACTTTTGATGTTGCATGACAATTTTAGTCAGCAGAATACCAGGGAAAGTTTTCTACATAAGTTCAGATCTAGAAACCCTTAAACCTTATCCCACACCATATTTCACTCAAAATCAGGAATATTGGCAATGGAGTCAGATATTGATTCATATAAACCCAAAATAACGTACTCATTAAAGTCCTGAACACGTAATCAGCAACTTCAAGGTGAAGTGCAAGGGGGAATATCTTACCCATCATAGAGGTTACAGGAATCTATGCAGGTCCTTCCCCTGATGAAGCGCTTGCAGGAGAGACATTGGTCTGGCCCTGGCCCCCAGCAGCCATCGCTTGAGCATAACTCATTACACACCATTCCATCAGCAGCTGCAGAGAGAGGATACTGTCATTAATGTACATAGTCCTCTGAAATCCAAAGGAAAACATGGCATCGGCATAAACTGAACGTTCAGATTATCCAGAAAGAGAACAGAGAAGAAGCTGAAAATTACCATCATTCTACCGCAGAAACACACTGTGCGCTCACAGCTGGAATACTGTGCACACTTCTGGTCTGCTGCTTTCAGAAAAAATGGAGTGAGAAAAAGATTTAAGAGAGTGCTACAAGGATGATCAAAACAGAGAAGAATCTCTGTACCAGGAATAAATAGAGAAGCAGCATTAGAGATGGGTGAGAATGGACATGATAAAGGCCTACAAAATCCTGAATGACAAGGAGGTAAGTAAGCATGAAACAATTGCTCACTGCTTCTTCCAAGTCCCCCATGGGCATTCAAAGAGACAGGAATCCAATAGGGTTCAAAACTGAGATTTTTCTCCATAGAAAGTACAGATCAACCTGCAGAATTCCGTGACACAGGACATGGTAAATGCCTACATTTAAAGGATTTGAAAAATCAATTGTCCAAATCCACAAAAGGTCTATTAAACTAAAATATAAAACATTACCTGTGAATTGAGGGCTCCCTGAAATAAAACTTGCAGATGGTGGGGAAAAAGTTGAAGGAAAGTCATCATTAATTGTGATTTTTAAATTATTTATTGCAAAAGCATCTGAAGAGCCAAAGAGCCTTTCTATTAAAACTCCCAAATCCACACCAAAATAAACAATGAGCAAAGGATGAGAGGGAAAGTTTATTTCAAAGAATGTCAGTCTGTATTTTTATTTTATATAAATCCTTCTCTATGTAAATATCTAGATGATGTGACAGATGGAGAAAATGGGCAAAGAACAAAAGGAAACACATTATCTCTCCAGCATCTGAAGAAAGTCTGGGTGCAGTTTCAGCCAAAGCCTGGCATGTGAAAGGACAGATCTCTTAATTTGAATTCACTTTTCCACGATGAAATGTTTTACATAACTGGATTACACACTGGGCTGAGTAAATTAAAACCAGCAAAGATCTGAAATAGAGATGGCAGCAATACAGACCCTTATTTTCTTTCTAAACCATTGAAAACAACTTAAGGAAAGGGTCAAACAAAAATTAAAAGTAGGCGTAATGGTAGAATTTTAACACCTCATCCAACACTTCAGAAGGAAGACAGAGAGTTGGGAACAAATACACACACACTGAATACATGTATAAAACACCAACTGCAAATGCCCAGCACACATTTAAAGAGAAGAAACAGCAAAATCAACAGATAATCTTTTCGCAAAATGCAAAAAGCCCTTTGGCGGGTTTTTATGAAATGAAAAGACAGTTGTTCATGAACTATTTTCCTACATTTCCTTCAGTACGGCAGCATAGCTGGGTGACAGGAAAAAAGACAACCCTATTTTCCCTTTCTGGGTACCTGATGGTTTTGTCTGCCCTATGCAGGCTGGAACAGTGGAGGCAGGTACTGTCCATTACAATCTACCTTAATGATGGAAGAGTATACCGAGTTTTATCACCTGAGAAGCACAAAGCCCTTCTAAATCAAGGAAGAGTCAGCAGAAAGATGCTTTCTGTTCTCCAAAGCGTGTTTTACAACTGGTTATTCTGTGCTCTGGAGTATATAATGTCCCCCACTGAAGCACAGTGTCTGTCACAGCAGCTGACTGTACAGAGCACACAGTGCTCCTCTCCCAAGCCGCTCCCGCATTGCCGCTTTCCAGTGCAAAGCATTGTTTGGTGTTGGCACCCTGTGTGTCAAACACATCTTTCTGATCTATACAGCATATCCATGTCCTCTCCTATTTCCTACCAAGCAATTCCTGCACCTCCTTTTGCCTGCTGACATGCAGGAAGGCCATGTCACACTGGCAGGGTGCTTTCCTTTGGTGCACACTGCCTGGCCTGGCCCTGCCACCCTGCTTTCTGACCACTGCACTTATCAGAAAGCTCTTCTTAGATAAAAAAACCACAATAATTGTATGCGTGGTCTCTCTCCTAGCCCACATAACAAATAGTCAAGAGGAGTGAAGCTTCTTCTGCATTTCCTTCCTTCTTGCAATAGGACATTTTGCTTTATTGAGATTGAATATGGCATATCTTCATCTACCTGTTTGATTTGCTACCCACATTTTCATAATTCACAGCCAAAAAAGGATATTTCACCTTTATACTTCTACAAGCAGCATGGGAAGCAATCAAAGATTTTATGTCCTCCAGCCCTTGCAGGCAAGCTGATCCAAGAACAAGAGATCCACCAGGATGCTTCCTACCTGTACTGCACTGCTACTGACCCTGCACAACTCTGCTGTACAAGACATGTAATCTATGGGTAGAGGAATAGAATATTATTATTATTATTTTTCATACACCATAAATAACCCTAGACACGAAAAGTCTGCATATGTTTTAACAAGGCTGGAATTTAATACTTTTTATTTTCTTTTTATATCATATAGACTTTTTTAACACCAACATCCAAAAGGTATTCAGAAGTATCTCTTTGGTTGTATTTTTGCCTCACAGCTCAAATCAGGTAGAGCCAAACATAAAATAATTAAATTTAGAAGTCATTCCAGGTGGTCATTTAATATCCTTTAAAGTGCATTAATTATCACAGATTCCAACACAGCAAGAGGGACATGAGCTACTCAGCAGGGCATTTCAGAGACATGCCTTGTGCTCCTTCCCTGAGCTCTGCTGTGAACCAGCAGCCTCTCTGCTGCAAGGGAGCCACACCAGCAGAACCAGTATGAACACAGACACAAAATTCAGCTTTTTATTACTGTCCGTACATTAATTTCTTTTAAGCATAGCAACATTTTTATAACAACTACCAGATGTCAGTATTTTCACTATGCTGCTGCTGACTGAACTTCACAGAAACCAAGGGAATTAGGCAAAACCTTTGCATTAGCAAATTCTACACATGTAGCCCAGTTTCCTTTTTCACCTGCTTTACAGGCATTTCACGCATATCTCAGTCTCATGCTGGCTTTGTGCAGTACGGTTCTGGAGGCACATTGACCTGGTATTAAAGGGCACTTTTGGCCTGTTTCATGCTCATTGACTACGGGAGCACCGAGAAAAAAGCCGGTCATTTTAGGGAAACCCAAAGAGCTTAGGGTTTCCAGCACACACTGGAGTGCTCCCCCGGAGCAGCCTCCAGCACTTCACACCTGATCTCACCCATCTCACGGTGCGGTGTGACTGCCTCAACAGGGACACCTGAGATTCACACACAGCTTCAGCCTTAAACTATATCAGCAAAGAGAAAAGAAGGAAAAACGCAAACCCAGAAACTATCCCAGTTCTAATTAAGCAAACTTTTTATGCCAATAGTTTTGTTTTCTAATCAATTACTCACTTCAGGGACTTGTCATGCAACAAAAAAACCCCAGCCTGGTTTGGAGATCCCTTTGTTCTCATTTTCAATTTTAAGAATATTGGTAATTCTTCTGATTTTGTTTTCCCCACTCATCATGTAAAAGCACTTCGCTATTTGCTTTCTCACTTCTTTTTTTAACTTTAAATTGTGATTTATTACTAGCGATTTCCTTTATTATCATTGCTCTCAGCTGTCAGACTACTGAGACTAACCAGGATTTATTTACACACGCAGCGTGGCACTAAAACATTCCTTCAAACAGCAAGTGACACTATTACAAGATAGCTCAGAAAACATAGTGAGTAACCTTATGCAAATAAAAAGAGAGCTTTTCAGTAAAGAGAATCATGATTACTCTATTGAAATCTAGCCAACACAGTGCTGGTAGTCTACGAAAAAGAAACAGAAAAAAAAGTCACTATTTCCTTATGGTTATTTCTAAGTCATAGAAATGGTTTCATAAATGAATCTTGGCAAGAGGGGAGTGGTTGTTTTGACAACTTATAAAAACCCATTAAACTTGTCCTCCTTTAATTATTGGGATGGTTAAAGAAATGCTTCAATTTTAGACACGTTATTTGGCATTTTCATGGGCTGAGCATGGTCTGAAGCTCCAGCAGTTCATACAGCCATATGAAGGAGGAAAGAACAGGAATGCTCCTGAAAGGAACTCATTTTCCTCAGGAGTTTTAGAAGAAGGGATCATTCTTTATTAATGGGGTCATACAGATTAGACACAGAAAGGTTCAGTGTTTTTCTCCAGCCCAGACACAACACAGGAAAACTAGCTACTAAAAAAACAAAAATTATTGTTATTTGGCTATAGACATGTGGGCCATATTCAAAGCTCCACAGAAAAACTCTGGGAGACTTCAATTAGCTTTGCATCGCACCCAGTAATGAATGTAATCATTTATTCAAGTTGTTAATTGGTGGCTAAATTGATATAATTCATAACCAACACATTTATAATAACCTTTGCCTAGAAAGGTTTCACCTTATGCTGCAGGTGTCACTAAAGCTGAAAGAATTATTTAAATGACTTTGTAGAGAAGAACATTTTTTTTCTGCCCTTATTTTTTGTACACTCATATTTCACTAGTCACCTCTGACTGTTCCAGAAAAGACTTATGCCGGAAAAAAAGGCAGATTCTTTGCTTCAGCAGGGAGCAAGAGTAAAATCTAACTACGAGACCACAGTCTCTAGCAGATAACTTTATAATCACTCATTCTGCAGTAATAATGTTCATAACAAAGTGAGTTTTACGCCTAGTGTTTAACATTACAGTTTATAGTAGCAGACAGTTAAAGCCTACATTAGATGAGAGCATTTTAGATAAATGCTCTCCAATTAATTTCCATTTGGCTTCTCAGTTTGAAGATGCCCATTTGCCATCTGAACTTTTAACCTTGGGAGACATCATCAGACCGCACTAAAGCTGCAGTAGCTGTTGAAGCCTCAGCTTGTCTCTTGCTCTGAAATCTCCCCCTGTAAGCTGTTCCCAGGTGTCTTTTAGGGTCTACACAAGTCAGAAGCCTCACAGTGATCACACACCACCACCCTTTACACAGTGATTTCTTCCACAAGCTTGGATACTAACATTTCTACTCCTGAATGTGTGTAGGGAAGGTGGAGAAGAGACAGGTCACATTCCTTCCAGGTACCCCCACCTTTCAGGCCCTGAAGGGGCCAATGTCAGAAAGACAACACAAAGCAGTAGAGCCTCCTGGGGTTTATGTTTTTTTTTCTTTTTATTATTATTATTATTATTATTATTATTAAAAACACACACATATGTGTTTCTCTTGTATTTTCAACACTCTACAAAAAAGGGAAGTCTGCCCTGGCCTTTTAACCACCATTTGGAAAAGCCATCTTGGAAGTGGTGAAGCATTTGGTGACTATTTCAACATTGTTAACAAACACCAAAAACAGCAAGATGAAATAATTGAAGGTATCAGGAATATAAAGTGTATTTTGTGTGTTGGATAATTTTGTAACATTTTCCACTGGCTGAAGTCTATTGTCTTTGCCTTCTTCATCGAAAAAACAGAGTTTTGCCAAACTCTACCATGTCAGTGTTATCTCAAAGATGAAGCATTAACATATACCAAACTTTTTAACAAAAATTTTACTCCCTCAGCAATTTTTCAGTATTTCCTTACTGACATACGGAGTCAGCTGAACACAGCATTAACTGGTAGGGAAAAGATACCATCATCTTGGGATAGATCATAAAGGTCACTTAAATACAATGGTGACTAGAAAATCTTGGAAACCCTTACATGAGTTTTCAGAAAAGCTACACATTGATAGAAAACATTTGCTGCAACTTGTTTTAAAAGTCATTAACAATCACTGGGTAGTGAGGAGAACAAAGCCAACCTGACAGTGACTCAAAATATAAAAAAAAAAAATAATAAGCATATCTGAAAGCAGAAGTAATAATTAACATGGTATAGACTGGTTTTTTGACTGGAAAAAAAATCTTTAGTAGATATTTTTATCAACAAGTCACACCGTGTTAGTTACCCTGCAAACAGACAGTGTTTCTGCCATAGACGATGGATGTTGATCCTGCAAATATTTACTTACTCATCTCCCTTCCCCATTCTGATGAGTCTTACTTGTCACTCCAGAGCCATGGGTACCTGCCCAAGCATCTGCAGGATCAGTATCTAGAGCAGGCAAAATATAAAAGGCAGAAATGGAAATGGCCTGCCCTCTGATCCCAGACATTCGGGCAGTGGAAGATGCAGTGGAAACTCTCCTAAACCCTAGTCTGTCGACCTATCCTGGAAATGACAGATGCTTCAGGGGGTGCTGGAGAAATGCATGTGGCTCTGAGGAGCACTGCTGCCTTGCTCCAAGCAAAGGGGCAGGTTTTAGTTGGGCATCTAACCTGCAGCAGAACGCATGGAACCACGGAGAGGTGCCAGCTGAGAGGCAGAGCTGAAGCGGCAGGATAGCCCTTCTCAGCTAATACTGACCCTCAAAAGGCCACAAAACATTAATCAATTAGTTCATACAGGCATGCACAGAGGGAGGAAACCACTGTTCCCTGTAAGTATTGCACTTCCACTGGAGCTGGATTGGAGTCACTTGGCCCCTGGCCTATTTTCATTATATTCAGTCCATTTAACGAGCATAGGTTAGAGTCCCCTTTTAAAATTATGCCCTTGGTACTGTAGCTTGCGTTGTGACTTCTTAAAATGAAATAAATAAGATTTGTTTTCCTCATTAAGATTCCTGTGGTGTTAAATCTCCTAGAATGTCTTTAGGAGTGTTTTTCTTCCTGGAAAATGATGCCTCGAACAAATCCTCAACAAGAGACAGCACCCCCAAGTTTTCTGTCTGCCCTGGAAGCCTGAGTTTCAGGAGTTGTGGCAGCTTCCAAGGGACTCAAACTGAGTGATCCCAGGAAAGGGCAAAGAGGTATTTGACAACGGAGTCCTGACACCTAATATAGGAACATATTCCAAACTGCTGTGTTCGGCTATGTCTCAAAGTTCTCAAAACCAGTGAAACAACTGTGACACTATCCCATGAAGGAAAAGGCACCTTTCAAAGTCTGCCTCTGAGTGATTTTCCACTGTCTTTAACATACAGTAAGTCACAGAGAGCTTGAAGCAAAGAATTATTACAGTATGAGACACGAGGCCGATGCTCCACCTTACTAATGCTTATTTTATTTTTATACTAAAGGTCCAGCAATGAAAAAAAGTTGCTAGTTCTTTCATTAAATGATGAATGATAATCAGACAGCTACAGCCAATATGATGCTAGAAGACATCAGCGCACCAAGAGCACAATTTTTCTCCCACGGTCAGCAGTTTTTCATATGATAGTGAGGAAACCTGTGCTCTCTGGAAGGTTCACAAGCTCATGTATCTCCTAGCAAGATGGGACCACCAGGATCTTGGAATATAATCCTAGTGATTCTTGCACGGTCATCAAGACTTTGTGCTTCTTCAGACTTCTGTCAGTCCAAGGAATTCCTTATGGGAAATCTCAAAGGGCTAATTCTGCCTTCATGACACACAAAATACACTGGTTATTAGCCTGCTGGCACAAAACTAGGTGGTTCCTTACCACTTGATCCCATTTACAGTGCATTGGAAAGCAAACAGCAGTGCACCAGCCCTGGGAAGATGTGATTCTCCCTCTTGGCAGCATCTCCAGTTGACAATTAATACACTGCCTTTCACAGATGACTCTCTATTTGGGGGCAGAAAAAACCAGACTGCACACTGGAGCTACAGGCCATCCTCAAATGCTCTAGCTGGCAAGACTGAAGGCTTTGTTATTCACAGAAAGTCAGGAGCTTTCCTCCAAATTTCAAGGGAGTTGAATGTTCCAGAAAACACATGTTTTTCCCTTGCAAGGCTGACCTTATTCAATGTTCAAATACTCTTCACCCTCAGAAGAACTCAAATAAAAAAACACAAACACCTTGAGATGGAAAGAATGAAAAATAAGAGAAGCCATTAAGATAACAACAGAAAGCTCATCCATGTTGAGCAACTGAGCTTAATCAGAACAAGATAAAGTTAGTTGTGTTGAAAATAAAGACTTCTTTGATCACAATTACAGTGCTTACATTGAGAGAAAGCAGTATTTTTTAACTTGTATGCAAAGAGATAACCTAATAATAAGATTATCATTAATAATACTCCACAGCAAAACCACACAGAGACCTACTAAACAAATTTTTGTACTTCCTGTAGCTCTTACATGTTAGAAGAGACTAGAAAAGTAACTGAGCAGGAGTGACAAAGATATTGTTGTGTTTTACCTAACACTGAAGGTGCAGTTGTATTGCAGTGATGGGTGCACCACAAACTCTTTCAAAGCAGATCAGAATAGGACTTGAAAGGAAGGGGAGAGAAAAAGAAAAGAAAAAAAACCCAAACAAAGAATCGAACAAAAAAAGAACTAAAAGTTTAAGTTAAAAGTAGGATCACAGCCTGAAAAAAACCCACAAATAAAACACTTTTGGCTGGGCAAAGCACAAAACTCAGATATATCACTTAAACATGCAGCAATTTAATGACTCTCCTCTCTCACTAGGGGTCTAACAGACACTTAAAATGAGCTGTATTGCTGGTACAATATGCTTGCATTAATGCCATTTGCTGCCTAATTTCTGTATAACCAAATTGTTTCTTCTGCTTCAGAGCTTTCTTTGGTTTTACAGTACTATGATCTCAGCCCAGGTATTGGCATGTAAGCTTTCCTGAAAGAAAATTAGGCCTAATTAAAAGCAATATTCTTTATCAGATAGGTCAAATACAAAAAGGGGGAACTCGGGGATCAAAATCAGTCCCCAAAGTGACCCTTCTGGATCAAGGCACGGCCACTTGGATGAGACAGGGCAGGGGAAGCAGAATATACTAATCTCACTCCATAAGGAAAGGGCTGAAGATTTTAAGTCTGTAAAGTCATGAACACTCCATTCAGAGCCGTCAGAATTCATATTTGTGAAACTGGATCACTAACCCGAAAAATATACATCATGGTAAGGAGGCACTGAGCTCTCTCTGCTCCCTTTCATTTGTTCATGCCTTAAAAAATTGCATTTTCCTCCAGAGGCAAAGTGGTCCAGACCCTTAAATGCTATAAACAATCACAGCTCCACTGGTGTCCACAGAGTTCCCAAAGACACCAGCTGAGTTCCTGACCTGCTCACTGCACTGTAACCTGTCCGGAATTGTATCCCTCTCACCCCAGGTGAGCCCACCACAGAGAAGATGATGTGCTCTGAGCAGCAGTACTTACTGCAGTTCTCTGCCTTCTTATTGCGATGGATCACTGTCTTCTGACTGGGTGTGCTGAAGAGACTGGTCCAGTTGACAGTGTGGTAGTAGCACAGATTGCTGTTGTCTGTTATGTAGATGTTGCCAGCACTGATTTGCTTCAAGGACTGAAACTGCAGAGAGGTAATGCCTTGTTGCTTTAGGATGAGTAAGGAAAGGCCACTGTGACGAGAAAAAAAGTAAAAGAACAGGAATTAGCTCCAGAAGATGGAACTTATTAGAGCTGGCTGGGAATTTCCCACTAGAATTAGTTCCTAATGTCAAGATGACCTTTCTGAAAAAACTTTTGTTTTGGGGTGACACAAATATTCTATGAGCCAATCTCCAGTTCTACTGCCTAGAAAATGATAAGTCCTGTAAGAACTGAGATAGTACAAGCTGTGATGCTTGCAGCACTAGGCCAAGTAGGCCAGGAGAACTCCTCACCTAGTTTCATTTCATGCATTAACAGACTTTCTGAGATGATGGGCTGTTAGGAAAAATGACTAAAATTCATGGTTTTTTCAACAGCATTAATCCTATGATTGTTTACATGCTAAGGAGAAACTGAAAAAATCATGCAAAATGCATTCAGACATCTTCTGACAGGTATCATATTAATGTGATTTAAAGTAATACAGGAAGAAATCGTTACTTTTCAAGGCAATTTTTATAGCCCACTTTTTACATTTCTTATTTTGTTTTGGTTTTTTTTGTTGTTGTAATATGTGGTTATCGCCTTTCTTCATCAACGGAACAGGACTGTCTGTGTAACATGGAAATAACTGCACATATTTTATGACTGAAGATTAGTGAAGACAGTATTCAGTTTCTAGGCATCCTTTAAGTTATTGTATTTTAATGACTGTAATTGTTTTCCAGCTGTTCCAAATAAAAATTGCTGCTTTGAAACAGAATGCTGGGCTGTAATTCAACCTCAAGGTTTCACTGCTATTCATATTCTGCTCAGTTGGCTGTTTAAGATGCCAGCAGAATCCCATGCCTGATTTACTCAGCTCCACAATGCAGAACAAGGGGTTGCTGTACACATATATCACTCAGGTACCTCCTTGTGCTGCCCCTTTTATTTCTTACCCCACTTTCTTCTCTTCAAACCAGTTTCTCAATAAGAGTTTTCAGACAGAAACATCCCTGGTAAAAACGGCACTACAAAGCTCACATAAACCTCTTACCTGCAAGGTACCTCAGTGATTTCAGTGTTCTTCCATGTATTTATCTGTTATCACTTCTCAAAGCCACATTATTCTTTGGGCACATGAACCTGCACTTCCAACTGTGACCATATGAACTCCTAATAATGGGCCTAAGTTCTACTGTTCATGTCTTTTAAATTATCTTTCTTCACAAGGTATTTTAAACCATAAAATGGAAGTTCCAGACAATGAGTTAAGAGCTACACTCATGAACCAAGACTATTTTTTTTAATAATTATGTTCAGCAGGTATTATCCATTATAAACAACTGCTTAGCAAATATACTCATAATGAGCAAAGAAAAAAACAGATCAATTTATGATGTCCTTCCTAAAGGATGCTGCATTCTGTGCTACTGAACAGAGAATCATTGAATACTAATAACAAATTCTTCCATCAACAGAGGGAGTACCTTACCTATAGAGAGCTCTTCCACCAATGGTAACCAGGTTAGAAAACACCCTGAAATCTGTCATATTCTCAGGCCACGACTGTATGTTCAAATACCCTGAAAGAGGAAAAGGCGAACATGTGAACATCAGTAACTACAGCCATAAAGGCTGCTTTACCCGTACATGAGTTATGACATGCCTAACCCATAAATGAAAGACACTGCTGGTTTGAGACCAAGAAATCAATAAGGAGTGTGGCAGACTATCGGGCTGCTCACCACTGTCTCCTCCAGAAAAGCAAAGGAGGATTTCTCTCAGCAGCATTACAGCCACTTTCCACAGCCACAGGGAGGGAGAACCCAAATACAGGAGGGAATCTTGCAAGGCCTCGCAGCCTTCTGTAAACAGCAGCAGCAGACGAAACGAAGATTTGCCTGAATTAACACCACGCCATTTAAAATGTGCTAGAGACTTAGGCCAGAAGTAGAGAGTTCCATCGTGATTCGTTAAAAGATGACAAGACTTGCCTAAAACAAAGAACTGCCATTAATTTGGGAGGTGAGGACTCTCATCAACGGAGCACTCTGCAGAGCTGTGTGGGACCACAGGTTTGTGCTACACACACTTCAGAGAGTGCAGTTCCTGATGGTTTTGACTCGGTACGGGGCCGAAATGCAGTACAGAGTTAAGCACAGGGGTAATTCCACTTCAGTAGCAGAGCTCAGGCTGTTAATTACTGTTCTTAAGAATGGCAAATTACAGACATCCAGATGCCACATTATCTTTGACATGAATTAGGGAGAGGTGAAGGGCCTGCTTTCAATTTTAATCCCACCCATTTGCTGAAAAACACAACTTTGGAGAGGTGAAGCATGGGGGAGAGAACTTGTTTCAAATGCCTAACACTTGTTGAGCTCTACCCAGACACAATCAAGCTGTAGCACCCAAAGGTTTTTGGCGGGTGTTTTTTTGTGCATGAAATAGAATTATTTTTTTGCATTTCCCTATCTATACCTAATCAAAGGAGAACTCAGAGCTGTGGTATCTTCCTCCCTGTCGCCCGAATGAAACAAGAAGAAGCAAGATGAAAGAAAACAGAAGTACTGAAGTATAGTACTATGACCCCACTGAAAAGCCGCAGAAAATGGGAGGCACTATCACTCACACAGTATACAGCTGCCTTTAAATTACAGAAGCTAATTTGCAGCAGCATCTTCTGTTAGACCAAGGGAAGTAGCTGTAAAAGCAGATTGACTTGTCTATTTTTCCAAGGTATACTTCAAATACTTCAAATGAAGACAATTGTTTTCCACATTTCAGCACCATTTTTCTCACTAGGTGCCCCCCCCTTGCAATATTTGTCCTACTTTGTTAGATGGGACAAGATCCCTTGTCCACTTGCCAGTAAGGTCTTGGTACCCCAAAGATAATGGGTATCTTGTGTTCATGAGCAAAAGACAATACACTTGTGAATCTCAACTGATACTGAAGTTATTCTGTATTAAACTTTAATAAAAGTTACAGCATGATGAGCTTAAAGGGAAAAGCACCCTGTGTTCTTCAGAAAACCCAACAAATGACAACCATAAAAGCAAAGTGAGAAGTTCAGATTATAGGAAATCAGAAATGTGTTACCTGTTATCTCTCTCACTGTTTGGAAGATATTTAATTTCTCTGGATTGATTGCAGCAATTGTGTGATATGGGTCTCTGAAAGATTAAAAACACATAATGCAATGGTCAAATAATAATAAAATATCCAGTTCTTGAAGCCCTACCTTGTAGAAAGAAGCATTAAGGTGCTCAACACTGCTTTTAGGAAGCCTATGAGCTAGATTCCTTCAGCCTATTGTTCTTGTAGGCCTGTGTCTAACCTCTCCCAAGTCATCTTGAAGGAAAATAATGGTGCTTAACATGATTAATGTTTTAACCAATATTTATGCTATGGAAAATTAAGGAATTTTATACAAGCATGGGTGACCTCCCTAAAAGAAAGATGAATTTTCAATGCTTTTCCTAGGAATACAGGCTGAAATGGCACAACTGCAATACTGTACTACCAAGACTAACAAAACTGCTCCTGAAACAGGTGACAAACTATAAAGAAAACAAATCTTAAGAGCATGCCAGCAGTTCCTGATACATGGCATGTAAAGGACACATTTTTTAGAAGATGTTGAACAGGGAACATCAAAAAGTACAGATTTCTGCCAAGCAAGTTTGTCAAAGGAGAAATTAAACAAACCCCAAACCTCAAAATCTCAAAATTATATATGCTACAGCATAAAAAGATTTTGAGAGTGACATCATTTAGTAAATGAAAGTTTCCCCCCCTAATTTTAAAGAAGCCAACTAGACGCTTAAACCAAACAAAAATCCTTTAAAAAAAAAATCAATCTTTCTTTAATGCCATGTTTCGATATTTTTATGGGTTTGCTGAGAGTGGGAAACATCCACAGTAAATTTGGAACATGCATTTCCCCCCTCCTCCTCCTCCTGCTTTCCAGGACACATAATTTTTGAAATTGAAACATGCAGGTAACAAAACAGGGGGTCTTTGGGGAGATGCCTCACAAGTCTATGTGGTGACACACTGATGGGGTCACTCCTAACCATCCTGGAGCTGACTCCAGGCTAGCAGCAACAAAAGGAGTTCTTGAACCTTAGCATAAAGCCCAGTGGACCACAGAAGCATCAAATAAACTTAATTTTAACAATTTGGGGCTCTCAGAAAACTAAATAAGTTTTGACTACTTAACAGAAACACAGCACCTTTGCCTTCAAAATGCATTACCATCAAAAAAAGGAAAACCCTTGCCTGTAGTAAACATGAGGTTGCTGAATTCGACCTCCAAATTCTAAGACAAAATAGTTTTAAAGAAGCAGAGATACACTTAAACTCATTAAACAGCCAAATGTTTGATACGTTTTAATAACTTATAAATCTGTAGAATAATGCAGCCATCTTCTACTACGCTATGAGCAGAGCCACGATTTTTCAGCAGAACAGGCACAGCTGAATTTTACAGCTCCAAGAATGAGAGTTCCAGCTCATTGTGAAACTGGAAATGGACAACTAAAGGGAAGATAAGAAGCTGGTGAGCACTGAGGGCTCATTGCTGCGAAGTGGGGGGAAGGAGGAGGTAGCATTTGCTGCTAGAGCTGTGGCTGCCCATTCTTAAAATCACAGCTCTGTCACAGGCAGCAACACGAGCAGGAGGCAGGTTGAGTTTTTAACACCCCAATCAGAAGAAAACAGTGGGGAGACCACTGCATTCAACCTCTACGGGTCCTAACCATTTTCCAGCCAATGTGTTTTCTGTCTCTATCTCGGGCAGCAGATCTGTATCCTAATGAAGATCCCTTTATCCATACAAATTGCCTTAGAAGAGTACGTACTACTGACTCCACAAAATTTAGGTCAAACTCCATCCCTCTTAATTTCTGGCACTAGTAAAGCCAATTCATAATTATCAGTTTTATATATAAAATGTTATAAATCATTGTGTATGAACCAATTCATAGTTTTATATATAGTTTTATACAAATTATTACAAATCCACAAAGACTTGAAGGTCCAGTTCTCAGGAAAGGGACAGAGAGACTACTGAACCACAGGATCAAAAACTAGGATGGGATCAATTGTAATAGCACAGTTTCCAACAGAAACAAATGAAAAAACCCCATTCAGCATCTTTCACTGAAATTATTCTCTGCCACTACAAGAAGACTTTCAATTCCCTGGAGGACTAGACTTTAAGTCCCTACAGTTTGAAAAACTGAAAGTTCATCCTTCTAAAAGCTGCAGTTCACCCTGATGAAACAAATTTGTAACAAAAGCTAAGTAAAAGTTGAAGAGGAAATAGGTAAGATTGTCATTGTCCTATACTGTCCATTTATATAATAATCTAATTGTGTAGGTGCTGTCATTTTTTAAATTACCCATTTATATTATTGATTTGAAAAATGTAACAGAAATTTTAAACAAAATGCTGTCCCAGAAATATAGCTACTATAAGATTAGTTCTGAAATCTTCTTCTCTTCCTTTAATATATATTACTGTAATTTATACTGTAGAACAATTTGGGGTTGCAGAACTCAGTGTCCTCATACTTTAGACTTGTTGAAGCGAGTTTTCTTCATGAAGCATGAGAGACAAAGTGCTACAGTTTCAACATTACATGTCCTATTCTATAAAATAGAGCAAAGTATTTTAGCCCTCTGCTTAGAGTTCAATTTTAGGTATTTTTCAGGTGAATAGAGTTTTATTCAAGATTGGGTTTGATTTCTTTAATGTAGACAGGTCTTGTAACTTACCCATGAATCCCAGTAACAAGGAAGATAAGGTTGCCATTGATCTTGGTACAGTTTATGAACTTGTCAATGTTGCTGGAATCCACGGTCTGAGCTGACACTAAACTCCCTGTTCCAATGCCATCACATGCTGTCAAGACAAGGAGCTTATGTAAAGAACTAGGAAAAACAATTACTGAATCAGAACATGTTGATTTTATAGACAGAATCTTCATTTCATTCAGCAGAGAGGTGTTAAAACAGCACCTTGCCCCATACTCCCAAGGAAGCACGTGCCAGTTTCAAACAAACCACAAGCTGAAGCACCTGCCACGGAAGGACACCCTGGCACACAGGGTAAGGTATTTCACAGTGGCTCTAAAGGCAAGTAGCACTCACACAAAATCCAGCTGTGAACAGACAACTGAGCTTTTCTCCTGAGAGAATAAGGAACACTACACATGTATTTTCATGCATAAAATTATCGATAAAAAAAAATAAAAAATGAAGGTGCTTTGCTCTGAAAACCTCCAAGCACAAAGCAGAAAGTCTCCCTGCTGGAGTCTGGGACAGCAAAGTAACCTGCAGATTTCAGTCTTCTCCACGGCAGAATCACTGGTCTGTGTTTTACACGCTTAGAAAGGAAGTAGAAGATTTTGGGAAACCAGAGACATCTTTAAGAAACAGAGGAAATATACGGAAACCTAATGTTGTATTGACAAGTATGGGACATTCCTTACACTGAAGTCAGGACTTTTTGTACAGTCCCCTTTTGAATGATAAAAGGACAGCTCTAAAACACCTCTAGGAAAAACTTCTCATTAAAATAACATAATCAAGATTTTTTTCAGATTTCTCTAAAACCAAGACAGAAATAGCCTTCATTTGTATCTAATAAAAAGTAATCGGTTTGGTCGTATCGTCATTACAACTCAATAAATTTTCATGAAAGGCTGTGAATATGTGCTCATAAAGGGCATTTCCTGCCAAAATAACATACTGTTCTGCTACAGCATAGACTACATTCTAGAAAATTTATACTGAACTGCTGCCCACCTTTAGGACAAATGTCAGTGCAGGGCTTGCACATCTTAATGCCATTTTCTTCAACTTCCATCTTGGAACTGGGACATGCACGGACACAAGAGCTGGAATCTACCACGAAGTTGTCTAGAGACAAAAAGAATATATTGGCAGAAAGTGAATAACAGTGCTGGGACACAGTTTTTGGACCCTGTCTCAATACATATTGTTGCCTCAGCACTTTCCCATTGACATTAACATTTAACATTCAGTCTGCTAGTAGGCAAAGACACGTTTTCAGACACTTAGAAAAATGGTTGAATCACAGAATGGTCAGGCCTGATTCCCTCCCATTCTCCCCTCCTCCTCACCCCCTTTGGCTTTATTATTATTTGTAGTAAAAAACAGCTACAGTAATCGGAGAGAAACAAAACAATCTGGTCTGCCCTGTCTTGTTCATAGGCACACAAAAATATACATCTATACATCTGACATAAACCAGTGCACAAGACAACAAAAACTTCTTAAATTTTGCCATGTAAAACAACTGTCAAAGGGGATAGAGACTGATCCTACCTAATTGAAAGCTTAATAGTGTTAAGAAAGGGAAAAAATAGGAAATGGAAAAATTTCAATGACCATTTAGGCAAAGAATTATATCCCTTATAGTGCATGGTTTACCAGGTTAATAAAAATCTCAATCTTGCTTCAAATAAACTGCCACTATTACAGACAGAACTAAGCCCTGATCGACACGGCTCAGCCTACTGTCAGCCTGAACTCCTCCACAGAGATTCAGAATTTAAAGTTTGGTTTGGGTTGAATGATGGTTTCATTTATTATAGATCACCCATCTTTCTCACATGTAATCTATCGATAAAATAATTAAAGCACAACACAACTGTAAACCTTGGTAGGAATGAAAAGGAGAGCACGAACACTGTCTCCTTTATTTTTCTTTCTAACTAAACCAGCATAATCAAAGACAGCGTAAGTGATGACCCTGTAATTTTTAATGTTACTTGTCACCATCTGGCTGGTATCTCAGAAACATGTGTTTTTCACATGCATGAGATTTTATTTTTTAACTCCCTCTTCCCCTCTAATTTTACTCTGGAGTTTTAAGGCTGCATTGTTGTTAGTATTATACTCCTGACTGGGACAAAACTTCTCAGAAGATACTTAGGATAACTTTCTGTCAAACCATTATTACTCCAAGTTGAGAAAAGGGCAGCAGTATCATGAAAGCATCTGGTGCCAGGTGCTGGACTGTTATTTTTCTGAAACAGAAATTTATACCCTTTCACAATCTCACAAGTATTTCAACAGTTTATTCTGAATTTTTAAAATACTGATTTACAGCATGCATGTAACAAGCAGTGGTCACGAGAACAAAAACTAGTGAATTCCCTTTCTTTAGGAAAATCACTCTAGGATACTTGGGAAGTGTCAGCAACCCAGAACGTCAGTGTCTCCATCGAACACATGATGGAGTTACCACAAGCTGCAAGCGCGTGTGGAGCGATGTGAGATGGTGCAGTGCACGTAGCTCTCCTTCTCTCACTGTTTTTAAGGCTCCTGAAATTCAACCCAAACTTTCCCTCACTGCAGGAGAAGGCAGGAAACACAGCACTTACGTGGGCACTTTTTGACGCAAAAAGCACCATAGGTATACTTGGCATTGTGATTGTGCTCCAGCTGGAAGGTGGTGGGATTGTACACAAAGGTCTGGGGGCACTGTGTGACACACGCACCACTATCATTGAAATTCATACAGGCCTGCAAAACAAGGGAGACACAAAATGTTACGCTAAATCATACAGCTGCTTTTGCATTTTTGGGGTTTAAAACACATTCTTGATTTTTCAGACTTGCTGCAACTGTGAGAAATACGATATATAGTTTTCTAACCTTCATTTTGGCTACTTAGATTTCTTGCTGGGATCTTGGCAAATGCGTGATTTCAAATTAAGCAGGTTTAGTGAGCCTCCTTAATTTGAAACATTGACTGTTACAACACTTCCTATAAAAACAAAACAACACTGTAATTTGTTTCATAACTACTGCTACTACTTGAAATCAACAAATTCACAACTTGACAGGACATTCTAAAACTGACAAGAGTGAGCAGCTATTTACAACAGTCAGTCTAAACAAATACTAATGACTTTTTCAGAGGTCCAAACTTTAGATTTCTTACAGCATGAGTCCATCATCCAGCTGAAAACTGAAATTCCCAATTAGAAAGCAAGAGGGATAAGAACTTCTTCTGAGCTAGCACAGGAGGAGGTTATTTCCCTAAGTGTCGAGTTTAACAAGGTCAGTTGCTCCACTCACTGAGAAAAGAAAATAGGACTTTGTACCACTTAGCATTCAAGCTCTGCCACGCACAGCTGACAGAGGACAGGGCCCCAGGAAATGAAGAGGCAAGTGTGTAGGTAACAAAAGTAATGGTATGCAGGGAAAATAATTGACCATGCAAGGTTGATAGTAATAGAAAAACCCCACCAATTTTGACATTCCTTATCACCACATATCGTGTCTATGGTTTTAAACACAGATTATAAAAAAATGTTGGAGCAATTCTGACAAAGCATACTGTGAATGTCAAATTTATATGAATATGAAAGCTATAGCCTGGCTTGGACCCCTCCAGCGGTTTGAGCAACCACTGTTACTGGATGCTTCCCCACTGACCTGTCTTCCAGGTTGCTTCAGAAGTGTTAGTCTAGGCATGAATCCTTCTGGTCCTTTTCCAGGTTTTAAAAAAATACAGATGGTTTTGTATCTTTAAAGAGTCAACAAGGATACCAACACATGTATCCTGTCCCCTCCCCTCAAGGGCTGGGAATGAGAGAAAAGTGAAAAAGATTCCTCTGTTCTTGCTTTTATTAACAGCCCTTATCTCCATTCGGACCACGACCAGCAGGACTGAGGGAGGTTACTTGTCATGTCAGAAAATTTCAGGAGAGAGAGGCTAATAATGTACCTAAGGACAAAACATGCTGCTGAAGGGGACAAGAAGGGAGATCCATGGTGAAGGCACTGTCCTGGAGCATGGCTAAGACAAACTGCTGATCCTGTCTTTCCTGGTTCTTTAAAATGCCTATTACAAAACCTGCCAGTTTTTCACAAAACCAGATTTTTTTTTTCCTTACAAAGATAAATAGTCAATCACTTTACTCAGAACTGGGTGGGAAGTCCACCCAACCAATAGGCTGTGTCAATTTTCTGGTTCCACTGAGCACTCAACAAGGTCCTCCTATGCATGTCAAGTTTTAAATGTGATTTGAATCCATGATAAGAACATCTGTAAAAGTTTGCTTTAGTATGTTTGGTTGTAGTTATGTCAGATGATTACTGTCTTGCTTTTAGAACTGAATATGCAAATGATTGTATGGCAGCATATGGAGGAGGATGGAGGAATTTTACAAATAAATATTAAGCCCATATTTACAACAGGATGCTGTTGCAAGCTGCATAATACGCTAAAGCATTTGTAATGCTTCACAAACTTTTGCTTATTAATATATACTAATTTAGTTTGTTTCCTCAGCCCGTTTCTTACATGTTGACTTAAAAGGTACTCTATCATGTACATGACTATTCTCTAATAACCGTTTAGAAAATGCATAAAGCACACCAATACTGTTTGGAGAGACGGCAATTCTCAGCAAAAACTCACCTAGAAGATTTTGGAACTTTTAATTCATTACTAAATCTCTTTGTATGCATTTGTAATTGCCTCAATATATATGCAAATTTCTATCACGTTGTGCTAAACACTGCTAATTTGTGAATAAAAGCACAGGGAAATACACAGGAAAAAACCAAAGTTCTGTGTCTCAGCTAAAAGCTAAGAACAGTTGTTGATAGCCTGAAGAATTACACTTTTCACCCACTGTCTGAGCAAGTAATGACTAGTCCTGAAAATTGCCAGACCCCTGCTGCATTTCTTTTACATTGCTCTGGGGCCCGGGGTGGATGGAAAGCCCTGGGTGTTTCTCTGCTGGATCAGAACAAACACGCTAACTAATTTTCAGCATACGTATTTCCATGAGTGCCTCAGTTCAGAATCTGACTCGTTTTGTTTCAGGCTTCAGTATTACACAGCTTATGGTGCCAATAACTCGTCATTAACGTTTGAAAATGGGCACACATCAACACATCAGCTTTCAGGATGTTCCTCGGCACTCATATGAGAACAATAACTGCATTTTCTCACTTCCCTTTACCTATTCAGATTGTACATGACACAGGAAAGAATGTTATTTTCCCATCTCTCTAATCCAAAGTCAACCCAGAACTTCCAGTGAGCATTGGATAAGACTATCACATATGCTGAATATCTACTCATGCAATGCAACAGAGAACAGCTTTAGTAAAACCTGTTAGCAATTAAGTCATCACTGCATTCCATTGGCAGCCAAAGAACAACTTGTAGAATATGGTTTTGAAATACAGCAACTACTGCTGTCAAATGATATCAGAACAGTGGGCAAGTCTCAGGGCCGGCCACAGCAAGATTAATTTTCCCCTGTTCATTACAAATCACTTGCCCACAGTTTCAAAACATCTGACATTTTCCATACCCTTCTCCCAGTCCTATCTGGAAGTCAGTTCTGTAGATATTTGTCTCTTCAGTCATGTGAGTACCTTTGAAAATTCACTTTTTTGTCCATGTTCTACTCTAGGCTTCTTTAGACTTAGGTTTGCTTCCCTTGAAAACAGTGGCAAAATGTGTCTCTGCAATCCAGTGTGACAAGCTGCACATTTTTTGAAATCAGTGCTGAGTTTTGAAGCTGATAATGCTCTTATAAATAATGGCCTACAAACAGGACAAATTTGTCTAAAGGCCTGTATGTTCAGATTGTCTGTTTCTTTAAGAAAAAAGTTACCCATTTGCTATTTCTAGATGAAGTACAGATAGTAGCATGTAATTGAGGTAGAGCATTTTGGAAACCACTTTCCTTCCATCTCCATGGAAAAGGATGCCAGGTAAAAAAGCTGAATTTAAATTAAATCTGGCAGTAACAGGGAATACCTTTCACAGAGAAGCTATATTCTATTCTTGACTTTCACATGAAGGGCACGCAGAGCAGTAATAAAAGCAATGCTCAAATGTAGCGATAAATATGTCTAAAAGTTAATTTTGGAAAAGCAATAGATAAAAATCACAGAGATTAGCACATCAATGGTTCCCAATCTGTATTTACAAATCTCATAAATCTGTTAATGGGTAATATTAAGTAGATAAATGATGTCAATATAATATGGAAAATATTAAATGCTAAAATTTGCAGTCTAAACCTGGGAGTGTGCTTGAAACACGTTAAAAGGGAAAAAATTGCGCGTTTTGAGAATCGAAGCGTTAAGAACTCTCAGTGACTACCAGGAGAAACAGAATTGGGGAGTGTGGCACATACGAAGCAGTCGGTGTCCTTGGGTCCGGAGCAGCCTCCCGCGCACTCCCGGTGGCAGCAGTCGCTGACGTAGGGCCCGTAGCAGCGGCCGTCGCACTGCTCCGCGCACACCGTCTTCGTCACTGCATGGGGGCAGGAGAAACCACCGTGTCAGATTCAGAACCAGGCACAGAGCTCTTCAGCTGCTCGCGGAGGGAAACAACAAACTGCGGACCGGGAAACCCTCGAGGTTGAGGGCAGCGGCTTCAGTGGCACTGGGCACTCGTATCCTCCAGAACACCCCCCCAATACTCTCTTTAGGAACTCTGCGTTGCTCTAGGACTGCGGAAAAAGAATTTTTAAAGCGTGTGCTCTTATCCTTGGAAAGTCAGGTGGAATATTATTTTCAAATGATTAGTTTTTGTAAACAGGATGTGAAACTCCCACACGCAAAATACCAAGAGCCCAGTTCGATGTGGGTTTTCACCACGAAGAATTGCAACGCTGAGTGAACGAGTGAAATTCAGAGCGGGGCCACCGATGTCACAGCCAAATGCTGTCATTGACGACAGTCGGTTTGACAAATGGTAATAGAACCGACAACAACCTTGGAACACGTTTGGAAACACCGCTTACCTTTGTAAGTAACACACTCCTGCCTTCATTCACAAGGAAGCAACGACACCTTCCAACGGGACTGTGGCACCCCGTGACTGCACCTCGGGGCTCAGTCTGGTGCAAAGAACGGTCTAGAAGTGAAGCATCTGCCTCCCCTCACTTAGCTGCAGCTTCTATCTCAATTTACAGAAAAATTAATATTATCCAAGCAACTATACCAACGACTACCACCTAGAGAATGTGAGGAAGCTGCACTGTCAGCTGTCTTTTGACAAAAGCTGGGAAGTTACACTTCTGTAATTAACTTTTAACATCTATTTTGTTAAATGCATTTAATTACTTCTCTAAGGAGAACACTTTTCAGGAAGTAAGAAAACGCAAAATTCCATCCAACTTTCTGTTCAATTCTACTATTTAATGTACCGGGTTTCAATCCAAATTCCCTCTACTACTTGCCAGAAATACTTAAGGTAATGCCAAAGCTTCTTGCTATACACAATATTTATTTAGGATATAAAAATGCAAATAACCAAAGAGAAGTGATAATTTATAATCTATAGAATAAAACTATGCACTTTTAGAGCAATTCCATCTTCTGATACCAGAGGCAACCCCTCAGACAGAAAAGGCTTTCGTGCTTTGTGCAATCTAATTTGAGAAATACGGGAAATTTCTGCGAAGGCACTTGCTGTCAACACTGCCTGAGACACAGATCAAAAGGGTTTGTTTATTTGACAGTATTGATAAACATTAAGACAGAGATATGAAACGTGCAGCTGCACCCACCACCACTTCATGGGGACAGGGACCGAGTCCCAGCTCATGAAAATGAACAAATACCTCACCTAGTCCGTACCTGCATATTGTTTTATGCCAGCTCAGAATTTCCACTGGACCAGGGCCTGTCTGCCTTGATGTCAAAGGAGGCGAGTCATAGCTTTACCCTGGCTTGCTGGAGAGCCCCATTTCCCAGCAGATCCCCCTTGGTGGAGAGGCCCTGTGGTTGTTCCTTTCATTCAGCTCCCAACCTGAATCCTCTGCACTCACCTGTGCTACTCCCCAGATGAGGAGCTGCCCCCCAAGCCCAGGTGGCACCACCCAAACGTATTGCTTCCCTTTCACCGCACGTACCTCATGTTTTAAAACGGCCACGGCCACGTTCTCACACATTCTCCGGAAGGATGCTGCTAAAAGCATCCCTCTCTGCTGCTTCACAACAACTGAACCGTTTACTTCAATCTGGGAAGTTCTGGTGTGAAGCCCCCATGTGTGGAGAATCACTGCAAACCACCTTATTCAACCGGAATTTATTTCCCTCAGTGCCAGCTGCTGTTGGGTGTGTGCCCACATGCCCACCTTCTCCATAGAGCCACTGGCTCCCCACGGGGGATGTTTGCTGGCAGACTTTGATAAGTGCAAAGAGGCCAAGCCCAGCAGTACGTGCTACACCGCTGGCTGCGACAGGCACTGGGAACAATCCACCGCTGCATCCCTAAAAACGAGCCCCGAGGAACCGAATGCCATCGGGTGCCTCCCCCGTACTGATGTCTGTGCCCACGCGCCACACTGCCCACTCCAGGCATGTTTGGAAAAGCGACAGTCTTCTTGTCAGCAAACAAGCTGTTAGTCAGTGAAGCCCTGGATGCGCAGGATGACGCCCTGTTTCCGAGCTGAACTGCAGGTAACAGCTCTTCCCTAGGATGTGCTGCTTCAACACCGCTGGGAAAGGAGCTCCTACAGCAGCGGTGGATTTAAGCAACTTACTGACAGCTTTTCAGCGGTTTTTCACACTATTAGGCTAAGACAAAACCAGTTCAATTATTCACCCTCCTCTAGAGCCCTGCACGTAAGACCTGTACAATGTATAAAGCTACAGATAGTGCCTTTTATTTTTTTTTTGTTAATTCCCTAACTTTTTCAGAGATTACAATGATTCACTCTGGACAACAGACTGTGTTTTCTTTTTTGAAAAACCAAGACCGTCTCCTGCACCAGGGATGGTCTGGAGGAACACGGTCCCCTTGCCAGCAAAATACTTGAGCAGGATCCCCTCCAAAAAAATATTCTGGACTCGTATTTAAGACAGTTGACAATGAAGGGCTTTTCCCAAAACAAAACAAATACAAGGCAACACTTTGTATTGTCTGAAGTCCCAAAACACTCTGATTGCTCAGATGCCAATAAACATCACTCAGCAGTTCAGCTTCCTGCAATCATTGTCATGGGGTAACCCCACAGAAAATGTATGTTGTGGCACTGGTTTAAAAAGATAACAAGCTTTTTTCCCTAGACACTTCCCTCCAAAGGCAATAAATTTCTTTTTATAGCTGTGACTCGAGACCTATCTAAAAGAGTGAAATGAAAAGGTAAGTATTACCCAAAATGTTAAACTGTATGGCATTTTAGGTGCTGAGGCCCCAGGTTTCAAATCAGACTTTTTGAGGGTCACCACAGCTACCTGCCTGGATGTCTACATGCACTGTGTGGGATCCCAAGGATTCAGGGGGGTCTGCACAGAACTGTCACAGCCAGGGGCAGGACCGAAGGACAAAGGTCTTGAAAATTCAACATGCCATACAGTGGGAGAGGTTTCTAGGGGAGACAATCTCTACCAGTGATACAGCAATAAGCTGTGCCGGGGCTGGGGTGTAATGAGCAGCACCTCATATATGTCTGCAAATAATCAGTCTCCTTTATTGTTTCCCTTATTCTTTAATTATGTCAGGACACTAGAAATCTATACAGAAAAAAATGGGAAATAACTGAAATCAATTAAATAGTGCCACGAACATGTAAAGTTATTAGAGAAATACAAGGGTTTTAATTAAAGATGCTGGCTTGAAGCAGGAACGTGGGGTTGTTGTGATAGATCCAAGCTGCTGGCTCAGCTCCTTGTCTGCCCCACGAGACTCCCATTCACCTTCCGCTGATCTAATTGGGCACTCACTGCATCGGCACCTTCTCCTCAGCAGCATCAGCTGCACAAAGACCGTAGAAATACAATTATGCTCAGACGAAATGTCTATGCACACAGTCACAGAACACTTTGTATTAAACACTGAATGTTTAATGTTTCAGGTTTGATTTATAGGCTATTTATCTTTTTCCTTAGTTGGGTCTATGTTTTAATTTCGATTTTCCTCTTTTGTTTGTTACATTCCTCTTGGACAAAGTGCATAATCTGTCATTTTAATAATGTATTCAATTTGTAAAAGTTTCAATTTTCCACCCAAAACTCTTAACAGACACCAACAGCAAAAATAGTAACAACCTAACCACAGATTTTCAAATTTGATTAGAAATTTGCAAAGGCATTTATTATTTCCATTTTTTAAAGCGGTTGATGTTCTATTTGGTGGGTGCCCAATATTCTTTGAAAAAGAGATCCTTTTTGAAAGTATTTCCACATTATCCTTTCTTGACACTGAAACAAATATCATCTAGCTTTCAAATTCTTCATATTAACAGTTAATAATATTTTAATTATAAAAGAAAAATTGATTAACTGTGTAAAACAGCACTCTGAAATTTTATCTTCCTAACAATCTAGCTTACTTTAAATTTCCTATTGTCTTCTTAAATACATGAATTTTCTTGTCACATTTAGAGAGACATTAAGACAGAGTTAGATGCAGGTAGTGTTTTGGACAGAGAAACACAGAAACATTGCTGGAAGGCAACACAAGCAGCTAGGTAGATGATATAAATGAAAAAAAACAAAAGATTTTGACTTTTTTCTATATGTAATTTGAAATGAAAGACACGGATTAAGATCTTTCATTTTTTTATCCTTTCCCAGGAAAATAATTTAAATCTTATCTTGGGAGGGGGGCTCATTAGAATACTTTGCTTCAGTGACTCAACGAAAAAAACGAAATTATTAAAATGCAGACACACCTCTGAGTTGTTTCTAGGATCAAAATAGTTTGACACTGGGATGCAGTACTGCTGGTGTTTTCTTACACGTCTGAAAGATGTGCATTCCCAAGGTGATGAGGTTAAGGTATATATTGTGTTTACGATACCATTATCTAACAGCCAAATTTATGAGCTTGAAAGCCAGGCATGTCTTTTAAAGCCAGAAACGAAGGCAGGGAAAGCATAGCCCCACTTGCATTTTTATGTTTTGAGCCCATGCTCATATTCTTATTCTTTGCTTCACACAGTTTGTAGAAAAACATGTTGTGAGCAAATACAGTGAAGAAATTCTCTTTGCCAGCCCTTTCCTTCGATCCTGCTTTTTGCCCAAGGTGCGGCGAGGTCACGGAGGCAAGGAGGAAGTATATGATGTAAAATTAACTCCTGTCCCTGATAATCCGAGGGTGCAGAGTGGGCTTGAAGGTAAAATGCTCTACGGTGGCTCTTTCAAGTAGAAATGTGTGATCTGTGTACGTCCCTGAAACTCGGATGGGATATGTCTTCCCACAGTTTATTCCTTAAAACCCATGTTGTAGCTGAGCCTGTTCCCACTATTTGAATTTGAGAGGGCAGTCACCGTGAAGGGAGAGATAGCTGTCGCTCTTGGAGCAAACCTTCCAAGCAGCTCTGCTAAGCTTCTGAATTCAGAGCACTAGAGATAAGTTTTTCTCTCTTTGGCATTACTACATTAATCCATCCAATCAGTTCACTTATCTGAGAGAAGTGCTTTGTAGAGGCTGAGACCACGGGAGCTGATCCTGCTCATGGACTTCTGCAGCCACACAGTCGGACTTGCCATAAGCCAAGGCCTGAGCCAGGATCGTACACTCCTTATGTAACATGACTGCCAAGATTTAAACTATTCTTGGATAAACTAACCACATAAGGCCTGAATAAATCTGCTTAACTTTCAATGGATTACCCAGGTTCTTACAAAGTTACTAGTTGCAATAGACAAACAGGCCTCTCATTATGACAGGGAAAAATCCAGCATTAATTAATGCTAACTTTGATACAAAATAATTTAGTCGGCTAGGGTTTAAGCCCCTTTCCATTATCTACTTTAGAACATACCCTTGAATCTACTTCAGCCTCCCAAAGGTAGAGAAGGCTTTCTGAGCGCTTCTTTGGGGCTTTCATACAGACTGTCAGCAAAGGAAGGAGACATCCCAGCTCCATTCAGACACAGAAGAACCTCCTCAGCATCACTGTACCTCACTCATTACACCATTATTCCTACAACCTGTCCTGAAGGGGTTTCAATCACATCTGCAGAGAAAGCAGAGTCTGAAAGTAATATAAGAACATGTTAAGCTTAGCAGAGCCGTAAGTGACATCAGCTTGGCCAGCAGCGTCAGCCGATGCTCCTGCAGGAAAAGCCATGCCAGGCAGGGCAGCAGAGCTCTGCAGGCGTGCAGCTCTATCAGTGATGCCTCTTGTGCTGCCACGGGCAAGAGGGCAGTTTGGATTGTCTGCTCCTACTCACTCATAAAACATTCATCTCAAACCTGTGTGCCATTTGTCATTTCCTCCTATCTATTGCTCCAAGCAGTCAAAAAAAAAAAAAAGGCATAGTCACACTATTCCTAATATGTCCCACAAAAGAGACAGATGATATTGGGCCATCATCAGCTCAGAGTTAGTGTGCTTGTTTGAGAGTGGGTAACTTGTCACAATCCCATCCTCCTATCTACAGCTCGGGCAAGGAAACAAGCACAAGCTGGAGCAGCGCTCTCTAGGTGAGTTACCAGGAACCATTTAACTTCCCAGGAAGAGTAACTTCAGTAAACACAACTGATTTTCTCCCTCTTGTAAGGGGGGAAAAGAAAAAAACTTGTAGGAAAAGACAGCTTTCAATATTCTCCTCTTTAATATCTGCTAATACTGTGACTGCACTTCTAGCTCTTTGGTGCCTATCTGAAGATGCTGAAAGCACACAAGGAAGAAACTCTCTTTTTTTTATTCTGTTTTAATGCTCTCTGAATTCATGAGGAGAGACAGACATTGTGAACAATCCTTCACTTGCTCCTTCCTTCACAAAAAAGGTATTATTCTCTCAGTACAGCTCAAATACATTCTGAGATTATTGTAAAGAGAACAATTCTGCAGGATAACTAGTGTTCCCAAGCTCCCACTGAAATTAATGAAGTATTTTGGTATCAGGAACTTTGCAGTGTTAGGTCATCATTAAAGATCTCCACATCTGTCTTGTAGTTTTTTCTATTCCTGCAGTATTCATTTCAGCATATTTCAAAATAACCATCAATATTCTCAAGAGACATGCTCCACGTTGCCACCAAGAAGAGAAAAGAAAATTCCAGTTGGCTTAAGCAGTCTTAGAAAGCACAAGAAAAGAAAAGAAATAATTCACATGGGTAAAAGAAGCCCAGATTGTCTGTTGGTATAAACATATGGAAAAAAAAAATCTTACATATTTTAGAATTACACTAAACCCAGTATTTAAAGTATTCTTTCACAATTGAAAAAAAAAAATTTGTAGGATCTCTGCTACATCATTTTCTGGTTCTTTGTTTCTCAGGCTTACACACTTACAGGTCTGGCAGTGATTCTCTGTGGGTCCCCAGCATCGGCCGGTGCAGGACTTGTGGCAACGACCACCTGCAGGACAGACAGAGAGAGAGAGATCAGAAATGTGGCTTCCTTTCATTCCTTTAACATCCAGCAATTGACAAAGAGGAGGGTCCCTCTTGCCTTTGGAAGATTTTTGTGCTTTGCCAAGGTCAAAACAGCGCCTGTAAAAAAAGCCCAGCTGAATAACCAGTGCTGGTGTCAAACATTTGAAACATAGCTACTTGTCTAAGTGCATTATACCCTAAATACCTATTTTCTATGCATAGGGCACATAATAACATCATAACTGTGACATTTTAAAACAAGAAAAAAGAAAGTGATCACATCTGGATGACTGAGGAACAATGTTATCATCCGGTGCTATCACTGTTGCTTTCTACAGCCTGTGTAAGACCCGCTGATTCCTTCACAGGAGAAGTGGTAAAAAGGATATACAGCTATCGAGCTCCTGTCCAATTCCATCTGCACTCTGTGGGGCCACGCTCAATGCCTTTGACTGAAAGCTATCCTTTCTCCCCAAAAGTTTGTATAGTCTGCATGTCCAATATTTTGGTAAGGGAACTGTGCCCTATGCAACCTCTTAACGACAGCTAAGCTCACAGGACTTTCTGTTTTCTGGTTGCTGGTTCTTTTAGTTCCCTGTGGTTGTGCTTGAACCTGAACATGATGCTCTGCATCATCTTTCTGCACGCTGATAGGCGTAGTCCCTTAAGAAAAAGAACTGTAGGTGCTTTCATTGTAAAATACAGTCGGAGGAGGAAGAATTAGGAATGGCAGGTTTGCAAACTACCTAGTAATTGCTGACCAATATCTGCTTGGACTGAAGAGGGTGTTGAGTTCACATCTCAATGTCCTGGCAAAATGCTGATAGCTGGGAGAGGAAATGGAAAGCAAACGGAAGAGCTTGCACATTCTGTGGCTGCATCCTACCTAACCTGAGAGAACACTCAGACAGTTCCACACCAGTCTGGACTGCGAGTGAATGGAGACCTCATTGCACAGCTCCCATCTGGACACAGCTACACCCCTGCTCCTAGTGCTTCTCCCGCCTGAATGTCAAGTGCTCCCAGAACACACGCACAAAGCCTGTCCTAGTGTTCTCTGAGCACCAGGTGTGGAAGTGCTTGAGGTGCAGACAGCCAAACCTTTACACCAGCCAGACCTGAAGGGACGAGCCAAGAAAACCAACACAAACATTATCGAACCTATACACAGTACTTAATGGTGCAGTTCTGACCACAGGAACCTAACCTCGTCTTTGATTAAACTTTTATTCATCACTAAATACTGCTGAGATGCTATTAAGTGAATTTCCCCTTTGAACCTGATCCAGAAGCTTACCTTTCAATCATGTATATTAACAGCTGCTGCTGTTAACTCTGCTCCATTACATTAAATCAAATACTTTCCCCATGCCCTGATGGGACACAGCATAGGAGAAAGCAAAATGTCTCTCAGCTAAGGTTGGATCACCTCAAAGGAAAATGCTGCTCCTCTGCTAGCAGTGTGCTCATACCTCTGAGATGTTTGAGAGCTGAGCAAACCGACTGTGAGAGTCTGGTGAAGTTGGACTTTCTGTCACTGATTTTCAAAGCCAGCGTTCCTCCCTCGGCATTCCTGGCTCTATTGATGATGCTGTATGATAATTACCACACCGTATGCCAATTACCTTGTTGTTAAAGCTACCAACAACTTGTTGCATTCATGTTCATTTAAAGCAATTGTACTTGGGAAACATTGCTGATGACATCACCAGCAGGTAATTTGCTGTCACGCTCGACCATCTGTTTATTTAGATCACAAATATACTATAACTACATAAGGAAAATGCATTCCGGCTGGCAGGGAGGGCACTCCACCTGGCATGAATAATGCAACTTTAATCAGTAATAATGATTATTATGATTATTAAGAGAATGCTGGAACCCTGCACAGAAAGCCAATACATCCACATTGATTTATAAGAATAGAAGTTTAAAAAGAAGGTGAGGTAAACAGCAGATTAAAGGAAGAATTTTAACAGATGAGGCTTGATAAGATACAGGTTGTCAGCTCATTTTGGTGCTTCCTCAACAGAATAGAAATGTTCTCCAAAAAGTGGGTTTTATAAACTAGCTATTCCTAATCCGCAGGAGTACGACAGAGGAAAGGTATAGCCGTGAATGCTCAACCTTTCCACTTTACATTGTGGTTGGTCTTCAGCTGAGCTGGAGCAGCCTTGCTGAGGACAGCTCGGGAGGAACCACAACCCACGGACAACAGTGTCCCATTAAAGACCCTATTTGGTGCCAGATCCTTCCTTGCAATCCAATCTCATGCCTCTCTAGCTTCAGGGGTCTCGAGTGGAGAAAAACAGAAGCGCTGCAGCTTCATACAGCAAAAAGCACTGCACTGATCACTTGTAACCACACACTCCTGAGGCAGAGGAAGGCAGCAATTCGGTTGCTTCTTCCCCCATCTGGCTCTGGATTCCACCCCCTTCCAGAACACACTGTAGGCACTGGGCTTCCACTGTAATATGTGCTGTGGGATAACACGGAAGAAACTCAACATCCCTCTAAGTGATTGCTAACTAGAGAGTCCATTCACACTTCTGTAAAACCTACACTTAAAATACAAGTCTTCACATTTGAAGCTCCAGGGCCCTAAGATGATCCTCAGTACACAATCAAAAATTTATTCAGCCACCTCTATCTCTCCTGGAAATAAACGCAATTCAGCATATTCAATATATAATTTTAATTTTTTTTCAAATTGCGAGCCTGCTGCCTGGTACATGACTTTGTTTGGCAGTGTCAGATGATGATTTGCATTTAAATAGAGATATTTAACAATAAAACAAGAAAAGGCTGCCAGTTTCCTTTTTTCTCACTGGGAACTCAAAGTGTCTGTTTCATTGTTTTCACTTTTCTCAGCTATACAGACACAACAAGGAGCTGAGCTTGTAGTCAGCACACCTCTAAATTCAATTGTTACGTGTCCTTTTGAAGGTCGAATATACTGAGAATTAAAAATAAAACCCAAACTCCCTCCAAATAATGTATCTGTATCAGTTTGGTTGTTTAAAAAGAAAAACAACTTTCTTTGCTCTCAGTATGAAGTGGTCCAGATTCTGCTCTCACATCCTTCAGTATTCCACCTGGTTTTCCCACTGTAACAAGGACAGATTGCTACCCATTAAATCCAGCTCTGGAAACCTAAGACAGAAATAGTCCCACGGAAGGCAACATAAGCAGTCAAGAGCATAACAAGCATTCATGTGATGAGCAGGTCTCACAATTAGATTTGTATGTCAGGTTTAAACGATAATAATGTATTTATGTATTGGCCCTGAGGCTGACAAAGTCCTTGAAGGAATTACAGTACTTCTCACAGATCTTTCTGTATGTATTTTTCTAGATTTTTAGATTGTAGTGAGTCAATGGAATTGAGAAAGAATAATCATGAATCAATTTGTGGCATAAAATACATTATTCCTGTTATTTCTTGTGTTCAAAATATTCTAAACCCCTCCAACAGATTGTGCTGGTTTGGAAGGGACCCACAAGGATCATCGAGTCCAACCCTTAGCCCTGCACAGGACCATCCCCAAGTAACACCATGTGCCCTAAAGCATCATCCAAACACTTCCTGAACTCTGTCAGGCTTGGTGCTATGACCACGTCCCTGATGCAGGATCTGCTGCTCCACCTGGATCCCTACAAATCTACGGCACCTGATGGGATTCATGAATCCTCAAAGAGCTGCTGATGTAATTGCAAAACCTCTCTTGATGATTTTTGAGTGCTCTTGAGAATCCAAAGAGGTCCCAGCTGACTGGAAGCTGGTAAATGTTGTCCTGATTTTCAGGAAGAGCAAGAAGGCCTGTCAGTCTCACTTCAGTGCCTGGTAAAGTTATGGAGAAGATTAATCTGGGAGGTGTTGATCAACACCTGAAAGACAACTCAGTCATTGGTCACAGCCAGCATGGCTTCATGAGAGGAAAGTCCTACTTATCAAACCTGATTTCCTTCTCTGACAAGGCAGCCCACCCAGCTGATCAAGGGAAGCCAGCTGATGTAATCCATGTGCATTTCAGTAAAGCTTTCAGTACTGGATCCTTCAGGACAAACTGTCCAGCCCACAGCTGGGTAAACACATCATGCGGTGGGTGAGCAATTGGCTCATGGATGGAGCACAGAGGGTAATAGTGAAGGGGTAACACCAGACTGGTGACCCGTCACCAGTGGGGTTCCACAGGGCTCCATCTTAGGCCCTGTGCTCTTCAACATCTTCATACATGACTTGGACACAGGACTGGAAGGGATACTAAGCACGTTTCAGAAGACACGAAACCAGGAGGAGCTGTTGACTCCCTCGAAGGCGAGGAGGCTCTGCAGAGATCTCAACAAATCAGAGGGCTGGTCGATCACCAGCCACGGGAAGTTCAACAAGGGAAAGTGCTGGATTCTGCACCTGGGATGGGGCAACCCTGGATGTACGGACAGACTGGGGAATGAGATGCTGGAGAGCAGTGCCACAGTGAGGGACCTGGGCGTCCTGGTCTGTGGCAGGTTGAATATGAGTCAGCAGTGCCCTGGCAGCCAGGAGGGCCAACTGTGTCCTGGGGGACATCAGGCAGAGCATCGCCAGCCAGGCAAGGGAGGGGATTGTCCAGCTCTGCTCTGCACTGAGGCAGCCTCACCTGGAATATTGTGGGCAGTTTTGGCCACCACAATATCAGAAATATTAAACTATTAGAGAGTTCCCAAAGGAGGGTAATGAAGATGGTGAAGGGCATTGAGGGGAAGCCGTATGAGGAGTGGCTGAGGGCACTTGGTCTCTCCAGTCTGGAGAAGAGGAGACTGAGGGGAGACCTCACCGCCGTCTACAACTTCCTTGTGAGGGGAAGTGGAGGGGCAGGCACTGATCTCTTCTCTCTGGTGACCAGTGACAGAACCCAGGTTAAAATTGTGTCAGGGGAGGTTTAGGTTAGATGTTAGGAAGTGGTTCTTTATGCAGAGAGTGGGTGGGCACTGGAATGGGCTCCTCAGGGCAGCGGTCACAACAGACTGACAGAGGTCAAGAAGCATTTGGATGATATTCCCAGGCACACGGTGTGACTCTTGGGGATGGTCCTGTGCAGGGCTAAGGGTTGGACTCGATGATCCTTGTGAGTTCCTTCCAGCTCAGCACGTTCTGTGATTCCGTGAATATACAGCAGAAACGACTAAAAGGAATGGTAAACAATAAAACTGCAGAAGTGTTCTTCCTTTTCTTTTGATGCAGTAGAGAGTAAAGAGGTAGAACTCTTTACTCCTACTCCTGTGATTTCCTCTGCTAGTCTTGGTGGCAACCGGCAGACCTAGGAATGCTCAGCAGTGGTAAAACAGCTCATCTGCAACAACTCATCCTGTGAGCTCTTTTTACAATCAAATAGTAATTCAAGAATTAGCTGGAATTTGGGGGTAAAAAAATTAAAAAATTCTGCAGGGCACTCCCTTGGCTCATTCACTCAATTCTTGCACATTAATGAAGGCACATGAGGAAAAAGCTGTCTTTTTCTTTTCCAAGTGAGATAATGAAGGAAAGAACCTAGAAAAGTCTCTTGCCCTGTTAGAGATGGAATAGTGAATTTCTGCTCCTGAATAGTAGCACTGTTTTGCATACACAGTGACAGTTTAGAGGCTTTTATAGTTTTTACAGGTTTTGTTATGAAATCTAAGTTAAGAAAGAGCAGATTCCCACTGGAATGAGAGAATTGATTTTGCTTTGGCAAACTGCACACAGAAACCAATGTTTTGTCTTCTGGTCTTGTCTTCCCTTGGCCAAAACCACCGCAACAGATCTTCATTATGGACTCTGGTGCAGAGTATCACTGTAGTAACTTCCAGGATAGAGTTTTATTTGTGGTAGATGCTTCTGCTTTCCCAGCCAGGGCAAGTCACCAGCAGAAAACATTTGCTCACTAGTTTGGGAAAGACCAAGGTTACTTCACCCTTGTGCTTCCCTGAGAATTTAGAAGGGCTTTCTTTTGACTCCAGACTGACTCTATTATTTCAGGAACAATAAAACCACAAAGGATTAAGCTACTGATGAAACAAGAAAAATGAAGTCCTCCTCTTAGCTCTAAGCTCCGTGTCATACAGAGAAGAAACACTGCTTCTTCCCCACCAGCTCTACCAGCTGCCTCCCTCTCAGTAGGAGAAGGAAAGCAGAAAAAAGAGAAGAAATGGTCCCGCTTTGCACAAAGTTTGCATTTACAGATGGTTTCTGTGAGGTTAATAAATCATTAATCTATGTCAGCATATCTGCAACACACTGCTACTGAAGTGAAAATAAACACTGCTTAGATGGTTACAAGCCATTGTAAGAAGCAGCCTCTTTACTTACCTAACAGTCTAAAATAATTGATTAACTACCATAACACCTATAAATAATCTATTAAATTCTCTAAGTTCCTCCTAAACTCATCCTTCATCTAAAAAATTCACACCTGCAAAAACAGTAGAGACAAAACAGGATGCTTCTAGACATAACCAGCCTGAAGGTCCAAGAAATTCCAGGTATAATCTGTGGCAAGAGTCCCAGGCTCTTCTTTGCACTGTTTAGGTAGGACACAGAGTTTCAATCCACTTGTGTCTTGTTTTGCTAGGCAGCCAAACTCCTTAGTTCTAAGTAGGAATAGATGACAGAATCAAAATATAATTCAAACACTGCAGCACAGCATGAGCAAGAATTAAAGATACTATTGTTGTGATGGACTGTTCTGCCTTTACCAGGCTGTAATGCTTTCCCTGACCCTGTTCAACTGTTCCTTTTGTCACACATTCATTCATTCATTCATTCATTCATTCATTCATTCATTCATTCATTCATTCATTCATTCATTCATTCATTCATTCATTCATTCATTCATTCATTCATTCATTCATTCATTCATTCATTCATTCATTCATTCATTCATTCATTCATTCATTCATTCATTCATTCATTCATTCATTCATTCATTCATTCATTCATTCATTCATTCATTCATTCATTCATTCATTCATTCATTCATTCATTCATTCATTCATTCATTCATTCATTCATTCATTCATTCATTCATTCATTCATTCATTCATTCATTCATTCATTCATTCATTCATTCATTCATTCATTCATTCATTCATTCATTCATTCATTCATTCATTCATTCATTCATTCATTCATTCATTCATTCATTCATTCATTCATTCATTCATTCATTCATTCATTCATTCATTCATTCATTCATTCATTCATTCATTCATTCATTCATTCATTCATTCATTCATTCATTCATTCATTCATTCATTCATTCATTCATTCATTCATTCATTCATTCATTCATTCATTCATTCATTCATTCATTCATTCATTCATTCATTCATTCATTCATTCATTCATTCATTCATTCATTCATTCATTCATTCATTCATTCATTCATTCATTCATTCACACTTCTTTGTTAGGTAAAAATAATTTTGCATTTCCTACCTGCCCTGTGCTAGCCTTCAGATCTCTCCTATTCATTTAGAAGTTAATTACCTAAAAGTCTCACACTTCCCAGGATTTCCTTCCCTTACAGCAGGAGAGACACGTCACAAGAGAAATTAAAACTTACTGTAAAAGAAGAAAATGTGTTTCAGAAATATCTACTGCTTATGTTCTCTTCCTCTCGCCTCCTGCTGTCCGTAACTATAACTGCATCCCCTGGGAGAGAGAGCAGCAGCTGGGGCGCGACATCGCCTCCTGCTGTCCTTAGATACCATTGCAGTCCTTTTTTGGGGCAGCCAAAACACCTTTTAACTGTTTGCCTTGTCGTTTGGGGGTAGGTTTATTACAAGCTGTTGGTGTTTGGTCCTTTCTGGATATACATATATATGTATTGTGGTTAAGAACTGCGACCCTTTTCCACACATATTTATTTATTTATTTATTTCCTAATTAAAGTTCTGTTTTCGAAATTTAAAAGGAGAGGGATTTTTTTCTTGGTCAACATAGATATCTTAGTTCTCCCCTTGAACTAAGACAGGGATGAATTTCCTTGAGTAATGTGGGATGGAGACAAACGTTGTGTGTGCACAGGGACCAGGCATCTGTTGAGAACTGTGAAATTACAGAGTATTGCTAGATATGCTGGTGGCAGACAGTTTTGATTTCAAGAGAGATTGGCCACCAGAGGTAAAAGAATAAATGGAAAGTCAAGAAGAGCATGTCAGCAGCATTGAATGGGCTCCAGCTGGTGGATTCATATCTATCGCTGACAGTTCTGAGCTGATAGGAAACTCACTGTAACGTTACTGCAGCTGCTAAACAAAAAAAATGTCTTCAGGCCACAGTAATGACTACAGAAAGGGACTTGAGGGGGGTAATGAAGACACTGGTTATTTTTCTCTGCCTGGAACAGACATCACTGCTAAGGCTGTGTGACTCGATGCATTAATTGGGGGTTTAGTCATCCACACAAAATAAAAGCCTTCACGTATGGCATAGTCTAAAACTTTACACTGATTAAGCAATTAAGAGCTATTAATTATCACTGCTTATAGCTGTTAGCACAGAGGAACGTTAGTGAATTCCCCCTGCTGTGATGGTGAATTAGTTCCAATCAGCATGAAATGCCTTTCTGAACACGCACACAGGGATCCTGAGCAAATGGGGAGATGCAGCCGGAAGGCTAAAAGGATAGGTCAAGTCATACCTGCTGCTTGGCAGGCTCATCAAGAACAACAAGCCCTCAGGAATCTTTCCTTGTAATCATTATTGTTAAAAAATTATACTCCCCTCCAGTAAGCCCTAGCCGAGTGCCCACCCTCACACTGCAGCGGGGCCTCTGTTCCTGCACAGCAGAGCAGCCTGGTCTCTGCCTAACAGGAATCTACACTGCGGTCACAATGAAACACCCTCCCTCATACAGAGCATCCTCAAAGCACACAGATCACAACCCCGGACCTCTTCAAAATACAGGGGCAGCTCTTGTTTCCCTTTCCTCTGTGCAGAAGGAGAGGGGGATATCCCACCATCTGTATGGCACCTCTTGCCTGGGGTGTGGGGTTATGCATCCTGCCCTCTCCTTTGCTTACTGCAATGACGACTCCCTCCTGTCAGGTCAGCAACCAAGAGTCTGTAGGCAGTCCTCTGGAAGGGGAAAGCACAGAGCAGCCATCCCTCCCCCAGACAGCTCTCCTGACAACACAGACATCTCCCCTGCCCCAAGGGGGAGAGCTGGACACAGCACGCAGCCCTTCTCAGGTTCTTGCCCCACAGCACAGTGGCTGTGTTCACTGGAGAGTTCTGCATCAGTGCACCCCCAGGACCATTTCTGTATTTAACATGATGATTACTTAATACTCAGAACTTCAATAGACGGAGTAGAAAAAAACCCAACTCAGACCAACCTGGGAGGAGACAGGAGGTGCAGATTTGAATGCCTTGATGCAAGGTAGAAAACTGAACCCTGTTCCCCCATATTCTGGAGAATTCATGAGCTCCTATTGTGTTCCATAAAAGAGGAGAAAAATGCTTCTTATTGAGGAAATTTGAGTGAGAGCAGAAGACAGGTCCATGAATGGAAGGCTCTGCAGATTCCAGCAGACAGAGGAAAAAACCCTGTTATGTTTCAGGATCGGCTATGGAATTCCTTCTCCCAACAGAGAGTTTGAAGCTACTGCCCAGCCGCACCCCCCACCTCACTATGAGTGAACAAAGAGGTGGCTGATTGCTCAAACTCCAACCTGATGGATGAGGAGGGGATGGCGTGGGTGGGGGATGAGAGGAAGGGGAGAGAGACTTTCTTCCTGTGTGCTAGGTTGGCACTTGGCTGTTATCCTTTTCTATACATTTTCCTAATTAAAGTTTGTTCTAAATTTAAAGGAGTGGGGTAGTTATTTTTTGGGGAAGAAGGCCCCTTCCTTTTTCCTGGTCAACGTAGACATCTTAGTTTTCCTCTAAACCAAGACGAACCCCAATATCTTCAATGCCTTTGCATTCATCTCAGTGCTGCCCCCTGCACGGGGATGTCTGGAAATGCCCACATTTCCTATGTAAGCAGCAGTGACTGCGGTGCCTAATGCTGACCCCCACATACTTCCTTGCCCCAAGGAAACTGCCCGGGCACTTTTCGCTCGGGCTCATGGCAACTGGGGTTTCTGTTTGGTGTGACAGCACATGAAATCAAAACCCACAAAAGAGCCAACAGGAGCAACTTGTACCGAACGCAGTGATCAGATGGGCACCAACAGCAGTGCCTGGAATAAATCTTGAGCCAGGTATCTGTCCTTAGGAGCAGCAGCAGACTTACTGTCTGATGGATAACTTGGCTGAGAAACTGAAGCATGCAGGTACAGGTTGCTCTTTTGGACACAACGTGCAATGCTGCAAGAAAAATTCCCACACAAGATAATTTCAAAGAAGGCTCTCAACAAACTCAAAGGCACATGGCAAAGTAAGTGCTATAGCAGGGGATGTTCTTGTGCTTGTTTAATAGCATCTCCTCCACCCTCAAACAGATCAAATCAGTCAATACCATATAAGTCAAAATAATGTGCTGTGATAATGTTCCTGTAATGCAGTCAATGCAGTAATAAAGTTCAAATAGAGGGACATACAGTTTTCATTTTTTAAACACAGTAATAACCTCAAAGAAAGGAAGTGAGAAGTTGAAATTGAAGTGGCATTTAAAATTCATTTTACTCTTTCCTGATGGCATGCAGTATTCCTAGAGTCTGGCCGAGTGTATTTAGGAGTGCTAATGTTTTAACCAACTTTTGACTCAATTAGATGGAAATACTCGAAAGAAACTTCCCATTTCCATGAAATCTGGAGTCCAGTTTTAGGCAAAGTTTGAATAAGAATCATAATGTGCCTATTCAAGATCTATCTCTGGCTATTTGAAACACTGATTATTATAAAAACTGATTATTTGAAAAACTGATTATTATAAAACCATACTGGGAACACAAAAGCCCTTTCTCTGCTGGAAAACAATGCTTGGGCAAATACTCTGATATTTAGATTAAGTGTTTTCTATAGACAAATATTCAATGAAAATAATCAGACAAACAAATTTCACACTGCAATTTCCTGGATAATATTCACTTATCAGAGATCTGCTCAGAGGAGATGCTGTGGACATTATCTGACTATCATGTAGGTGTAATATGATGAATTTGGTGTGAAGTTGTTTTCATAAGTAGCAATTTGTATAAAACAATGTGAAAACTCTTGTGGAGGTTTAGTTTTCTTGGGTTTGGTCTGGGCCTTCCCTGGTAACAGGGTCATAACTAAGGAAGTATTCCACCCCATTCCTTTCCATAATCAGGTGTGTATAAGATGAGGAGGGGAGGTTCTTCTCGCTCTCCCTGTCGGGTGCTTGGAGGACAGCAGGTCTCAGTGTGTTCACCTCTCTCTTATCTGTGTGAGCTGAGACCTCTCTGAGAAACTGTTGTCTGAAGCTGCACCGAGGTGAAAGAACTGATTTATTGAGGGAAGTTGGGGAGATTTTATTTTGTTAGTTATTTTGTTGAGCTACTCCCTGAGTTTTTGAATTTGTATATCTGTGTATATATATATATTTTCCTACAATTTTCTTTTGGTACTTTTTTTTTCTCTCTGTTGGGAGGGGGGAATCTGTGTGGCCAACAGCTGGGTTTGGCAGGGAGCCAACCCAAAGCTCCACACACTTTTTGGTGGAGAATGCAGGCAAAGTGTTTTGGTTAACCTGCTATATTTTGGAACATTTTCTGGGAAGACAGTCAGGGTCCTACAAACGCAACCTACTGTTTTGGTCAGAAGTAGCTTGTTTGGTAAATACCGACTGTTGTTTAAGAACACTACCAGGAGAACTGCCAAAACTGAGGTCATTTATATAAACACCTGTTTTGTTTAGGAACAATGAGAAGAAAATATAGACAATGTCCATTTTACTATTTTTTTCTCAATTCTAACCATTTTTGTGCATGGAATGGGACATTCTTCAATTCCTGATGAGTTATCCTAGGAGCAAAGACAGAGTGTGGACAACCACTTCTCTTGGGACAAATATCTCCCTTCATTTAATGCATCACTGGTCTGGTAATGCAAATCTTCGGGGTTAAACTTGGCATCAGTTATTTCTTAGATTATTTGCTAACACTCTTATGTGTGGTTAACATTGGGAAGGTGGTGTTGTATTGCTTTCCTTATTTTAGGAAAGGTCAAACCTCAAAAGGATTCGCTGGAGCTTTGGAAAGGACTTTGGAAAAGCCAGTCTCTGGGTGGCAAGGAATATGGGAACAATTTGGCAGGTTAGTAGGGCGTGCAGGACCTCCCATTAATTGGGATTTCACACCAGAACAAGCACTTGATCCTGATAAGATGGCCCATTATCTGATAGAAGGG